>JASKMD010000014.1:6386797-6438449 GCA_030144725.1 Haematococcus lacustris | reverse complement strand
GCTGCCAGGGTTTAGAGAGAGAGGTGGGACTGTGCTACACCTGATTCATACATGCTTGCCTATTCTTGGTCACCCATTTTGTGGTGCTCACTCTTCTTCAAGAAATATCATACTATTTTCTAGCCAGCAACGAAAAGTCAAGCGGGGGAAGGGGACAGGGGGCAGGGGGCAGCAGCCCTGGGCAGTAATGTCCAGTGCCCAAGACCTGGGCACCTGGGCCTCCACCCCCTGCTGCTGCTGCTGCTGCTGCTGCCACTACCCTTGCAGTGGGGGTGGTGGCTGCCCGGCAGCGTCGGGATCGTGGCCAGTCGCTGGCTGATGACGCGCGGCGTGCTGAGCAACTGGACCGCCGGCAGCGCGCCATGGATGCGTGGGTCCATGCATTGCCTGGGGGGGCAGCAGGGGCACAGGGAAGATGTCCCTAGGGCAGCAGCAGGCGGGGCCAGACAGCAGAGGGAGGGAGGTTTGCAGCTTGGCAGGTGGGGGGAGCAGCAGGCAGGGAGGAGGCAGCTTCTGGCATAACAGGGCCCTGGCGGACAGCCTGAGGGGTGGGGGCTGAGCCTGGTGTGTTGAGGGGTGGGGGCTGGGTGGGGGTGGGGGTGGGGGTGGGGGGGGGTGCCGGCAGACAGGGGGAGGGGCTTTGTGTCCTGGGCTGGTGTGTGTGAAGGGTGTGGAGGGGGTCAGCAGGTGAGACACACTGGGGGTGAAGGCTTGGAGGATCAAGGGGGGTAAGGTGGGGCTAGGGTTAGGGTGAGCCCTACCCCTAACCCTACCCCTACCCCGAACTTTACCCTAACCCTGCCCCCATTGGTGGTTGAAGCCGTGGAAGAAGAAGTAGAGACAGGGTCAGGGGGCCCAGGGCCCCAGGGGAGGGGTGTCCAGGGTCCAGGGGCAGGGGAGCCTGGAGCCCCCTGGGGGGAGGGCAGCAGGGTTACCAAACACTGCAAGAAAACAGTGGTTTTCCTTGTTTCCCCGTTTTCTAGCTTTCAGGCTGAAAAAACCGCGAACAGAATGAGAAGAGGGGGGGAGGGCAGGGGCGATGTGTCAAGCGTGGGAGGCCAGGGCCATCCTGCCCTCGAGGGGCGTGCCCAGGCTGCTGCCCCCTCCGGCCTCTACTGTTCAGGTACCGGCCCCCGCCTGAGGTGGGGGTCCAGAGAGTGGCCGGCGTGGTGGTCGACCCTGGTCAGGGCGGCGGGCCACTGGCCGGCAAGAAGCGTGAGGAGGTCAATGCTGTGCAGGCGGCCAGCCTGGGGGTGCAGGGGGCAGCCGTCAGCCTTCAGGTCAGCGGGGAGCCAGGCCGCCCTCCCTCCCTCCACACCCACCCTCCCTCCCACCCACCCACCCTCCCTCCCTCCCACCCACCCACCCACCCACCCACCCACCCACCCACCCTCCCACCCACCCACCCACCCACCCACCCACCCCACCCACCCTCCCACCCACCCACCCACCCACCCACCCCACCCCACCCCCAGCCCTCTCCTGCCAGTGCCCTGCCCTTCCCACCACGCCGCTGCACACCCTCCTCACACCCCTCACACATACCCCTCACTGGCACCCCCTGGCCAGTGCCAGCATTGTGGGGTGTGAGGGCTGTTAGAGGGGCGGGGGGCAGCACACAAACGCCTGAACAAAGCAACCAGGCCTTGCCTGCCGGCCGGCAGGTCCGCCCCGCCTGCCCACCCGCCTACCTGTCTGGCTACCTGCCTGATCTGAACCGACATGTGACCCATTGCCAACCCTGGCCTCAGCCAGCTGGTCTGGTGCCCACAATACATGCTGTGCGCCCCGGTGTTTGCCCCATGCTCGGTGCAGGCAGGCAGGGCTGGGGCCCAGCCGGGAATGTCCGGTGAAGGAGCCTCAGACTCCGACAGCGACCCTGATGCATTCTTCCAGCGCCGCGTCATGAAGCCCCTGCCGGTGTGTGGGCAGGCGGTTGTTCTGGTTGGTGAATTAATGATGCATGAGTCAATGGGTTTTAACCCCTGCTGCTCCTTCCCCCTCCTGCTTTCCCCCTTGCTAGTTTGCCCCTCCACTCCCTCCTCACGCTCGACTCAGGTCATGTGAGGTGTGACCCACAAAGCTGCCAGAAGTGTGACACAGGTCATGTGAGGTATGACCCACAAAGCTGCCAGAAGTGTGACACAGGTCATGTGAGGTGTGACCCACAGGCACACCTGGCCGGGGAGCTGAGAGACCTGGGCGCTGCCATCACCCGGGACATCTTCACAGACAACCCTAATGTCAGGTCAGGTGAAGGGCGGCTGGCAACCACTCTGTCTGGCGGAGGCCCCGCCCCGCCCCTGCTCATGGCCACCTCCCTCCCAGCCCTCCCCAACCCCCTCATGTCATGACCAAGACAGGAGGTTGTGAGTTGTGATGTTCAAGTGTTGATTGTCACCGCAGGTAGGTGAGACGTAGGTGAGGGCGTCAGCCTGGCCAGCGCTGGCCGCCTTCCGCCCCCTGGCCCTGCCTGAGCCCCTATAGGTGTAGCACTGCCACGCCTAGAGACACAGGGCGCAGGCAGACAGTGGCAGGAGGTCAGGGTTGATAACAGTAGCAGCAGTAGGCAGCAGTGGGCAGGATTCTCGTCCAGTCTCAGCATCTCATTCCCACCAAGACAAGCAGCAGGCGCACTGGGAGCAAGGCCACATGCCCAGCCCTCAGGGGTCCCTTCTCACACTGCAACACACCCAATGGTCACACCCATTGGTCACTCTGGGCAGTCACACTCATCACACTCAGCGGTCACACTGTGGCCTGTGGCCTGCAGGTGGGAGGACATTGCAGGGCTGGACACTGCCAAGCGGCTGCTGAAGGAGGCCGTGGTCCAGCCACTCAAGTACCCGGAACTCTTCACAGGTCAGAGGGGGTGTGTGTAGCAAATGACTCTTTGGGTGTCGCGCTATCCTCGTGTACTTTTGTACTGCAGTGTGACATGGTGGGCGAAAGGAGCAGGTGGTGCCTTCATGGCTACCTGCTCCTTTCGCCCACCATGTCACACTGCAGTACAAAAGTACACGAGGATAGCGCAACACCCTAAGAGCCGTCCGCTACAGGTGAGAGAGGGGGTGAGAGAGTGATGCTACCAGCACAGAAGTGTGACCCCTCACCCATTCTTAGCCAGGCCCGAACCCCACCTGCCTCCTACCCCTTGTTGTCAGGTGTCATGTAGAGGTGTGAGCATCACGGTCACCCTGACCCCTACTGCTGCCCCCGCGCCTGATTAGGCAGCCCACCGACAGGCACATTGAGCACTACTACTAAGCTAGACTGAGAAGTGCTCAGGTGCTGAAAGGGGGGGGGTAGAGTCAGGAGGACTGAGTACTTCTCAACTGTACAGAACTCTACTCCACAGAACTGAGCTCAGCTGACCAATTGAACAATTCCCTCCCCACCTGCTGGCCTGGCCTGGCCACCTGCCCCTTCTCCCTGCCCAACCCCCCGCCCTGTTCAGAACTGATCTGAAGTGATTTGTATTGGACCGAACCGAACTGAACTGAACCGCACTTAGCCAAACTGAACTGAACGCTTCCCCTCCCCGGCTGCCTGGCCTCCCCATCATCAGCTGCCTGCCCCTGTCCCCCCCCAGCCGCCTGCCCCCCACCCGTCCCCGCAGCCGCCCCCCTGGCCCCTGACCCCAGGCCTGCTGGCCCCCTGGAAAGGGGTGCTGCTGTACGGCCCCCCAGGCACTGGGAAGACCATGCTGGCCAAAGCCGTAGCCACTGAGTGCCGCACCACCTTCTTTAACATCCAGGTGGGGGGCAGCCGGGGTCACTCTCACCCCTCACTCTCACCCCTCACTTTCACCCTCACTCTCACCCCTCACTTTCACCCTCACTCTCACCCCTCACTCTCACCTCTCACCCTCACTCTCACCCTCACTCTCACCCCACACACTCTCTCTCCCTCTCTCTCTCTCGACTTTCACTCACATGCCCCCACCTGCTCCTCCCCTGCCGCATCACCGTGCAGGCCTCCACCATCATCTCCAAGTGGAGAGGGGACTCTGAGAAGCTGGTCAGGGTGGGTGCAGGTGGGCATGCCGGCTGACACACGCCGCCTCCTCCTCCTCCACCTCCACCACCACCTCCACCTCCACCACCCCCACCCCTATCACCACCAGCAGTGGTGTCCTAGCAGTGTGGGAGCAGCAGCAGGGACAGCAGCAGCAGCAGCGCATCGCCATGCAACTGTGTGCCCCCCCACCCCCCCTCCCCTGCCGCCGTGCTCCTGCCTGCCCCCCTCCCCCCAGTGCTCTGCTGCTGCGTGCTTTGGCCAGGTGTTGTTTGACTTGGCACGCCACCATGCGCCCTCCACCGTGTTCATGGACGAGATCGACGCCCTGATGGGGGCCAGGGGGGGTGAGGGTGAGCATGAGGCCTCGCGCCGCATGAAGACTGAGCTGCTCATTCAGGTGAGTGGCCTCTGGGGCAGTTTCAGGAGGCGGGTACGCCCATAGAATTCTAGGTGGCTCGGATTCCTAGAAAAGCCTAGAATTCTAGGCAAGAGAGACCTAAAAAAATGGCTTAGAAACCTAGAATTCTAGGCTAGAAAATTTTAGACTTCTAGGCTGGCGGTCGCTCCCTACTCAGGAGGCTGGGGGGGAGGCAGGCAGCCGGTGGCAGGAGGAGGAGGGGGCGGGCAGGAGGGCAGCGGCTACTAGGACAATGAGCAGGGCTGGCTAAGGGGAGGGGAGGGGGGCAGTGGGAAGTCTGAAGGTGGGGGTGGGTGGGTGGGTGGGGGAAGGTGTGGGGGACCCAGCATGGTGCCCAGCCAATTGCACTCGCACACAGGTCATAAGGTGGGCAGGCAGGCGGTCCAATGATCAGGCAGACAGGCAGGCAGGCAGGCAGGCAGGCAGACAGACAGGCAGGCGGTGGCTTGTGCGCCCCGCCCCTTGCTGCTGCAGATGGACGGCTTGGCTAAGAGCAGCGCCCTGGTGTTTGTGCTCACCGCCACCAACCTGCCCTGGGAGCTGGACATGGTGGGGGCCGCCTGCCGCCCTGATGGCCCCCACTGGCACACCACCGCCCTCTGCTGCCCCCACCCCCACCCCCCCCACCCCGCCTGCCATTGCTCTCCCCCTGGCCTGCCATCTGCCCCCCCCACCCCCCCTCCCCTAACCCTAACCCTGAGGGGTCCCCTACTTGCAGCTGCCCCTCCTGCCCTCCCCCCTGCCCCCCCGTCCCCTCCAGGCTATGATGCGGCGCCTTGAGAAGCGCATCTTGGTCCCCCTGCCCAGCCTGGAGGCCCGCGCCCGCATGTTCACCCAGCTGCTGGCCAGGCGCTGCGGCCCTGACGTGGTGCTCCAGCAGCTGGCAGCCGCCACAGAGGGCTACTCAGGTCAGGCTGGGTCAGGGCGGCTGCTCACGGCCCGGACTCACCCTGCAGGCCTAGGGCAGGCACCTCCACCACCTCCTTGCAGGCCCAAGGTCAGGGTCATGGCCAGGGCCAGGGTCAGGGTCAGGGTCAGGGTCATGGCCAGGGCCAGGGTCAGGGCCAGGGTCAGGGCCAGGGCCAGGGTCAGGGCCAGGGTCAGGGTCAGGGTCAGGGTCAGGGCCAGGGCCAGGGTCAGGGCCAGGGTCAGGGTCAGGGCCAGGGTCAGGGCCAGGGTCAGGGCCAGGGTCAGGGCCAGGGTCAGGGTCAGGGTCACTGCAGGGGGAGGGGAAGGGGGAGGGTCGGCAGGGTCAACCTAAGCATACAGGCAGCTGGGCAGTTGGGTCCTGCCAGCATGCTGCTGCTCCTTTTCTCTTCCACCAGGCCTAGGGTTAGAGTTAGGGTTATGGCTAGGTTTAGGACCCCCTGTACTTTGTGATCTTATGGCAGTGCTGCCATTGGTAACCAGCCTGGGTGCCCGCATGGAACTACCTGGGCTGCTCAGCTTTTACTCTGGTCACACTTCTCATGCTTGCACATGTGTGACACTAGATTATGCAGTCGCCAAGGAAAGGAGGGAGGGACAAGTCAGGGTCAGGGGTCTGGCCAGTTCCTAATGCCCCTCATGACCTTGAACCCCGCCCGTCACTAACCCCAGCGAGGCATGCAGGCTGTTGCACCCTACTCCCTCCCTCCCCTCCCTCCCCCTTCCTCCCTCCCTCCCTCCCCTCCCCTCCCTCGCCCCCTCCCTCCCTTCCTCAACCCCCTCCTTTCCTCCCTCCCCCCTTCCCTCCTTCCCTCCCTCCACTTCCTCTCCTCCCTCTCGTCCCTCTTACCCTCTTCCTTGAGCTCTGGGTCTGGGTCTGCATTCGGACCCTCCCCACTGGCTGATAGCCACACTAGGGTGACAGTCAAGCAAGCCGGTGTTATCACCATCATCAGCGTGATCATCAGCAGCAGCAGCAGCAGCAGCAGTAGCAGCATCAGTTACAAGCCAAGCAAGCCGGCGTGACGTGATAGCAATCATTGACCTGATGCGGTTGGGGCGGCTCGCCCCTTGCACTGCTGCATTCTGCTGCACTGGCTGCTGCTCTGCGCTAGAAGTGCGGTGCGGCCTTGCGGCGGTGTTGCAGGCAGTGACGTGGCCCTGGTGGCCAAGGAGGGCGCCATGCGGCCATTGCGCCGCCTCATGGCAAAGCTGGAGGCTGCGCCCTCCACTGCCAGCAACGGCCAGCAGGGTAAGGGCACGTTTGGGCAGCAGCAGCAGCAGCAGCAGCAGCAGCAGCAGCAGCAGCAGCAGCAGCAGCAGCAGCAGCAGCAGCAGCAGCAGCAGCAGCAGCAGCAGCAGCAGCAGCAGCAGCAGCAGCAGCAGCAGCAGCAGCAGCAGCAGCAGCAGCAGCAGCAGCGGCAGCAGCAGCGGCAGCAGCAGCGGCAGCAGCAGCGGCAGCAGCAGCAGCAGCGGCAGCAGCAGCGGCAGCAGCAGCGGCAGCAGCAGCGGCAGCAGCAGCGGCAGCAGCAGAGGCAGCAGCAGAGGCAGCAGCAGCGGCAGCAGCAGTGGCGAAAGAAGATGATGACCACTTCAGCATGAGAACGGCATGCATCAGAAGAGGCGCTTCCGCCTGGGGTGCGGTTTGCTCTACCCACGTAACCTTGATGGGCACGGCAGCAGTCTTACCCCTCGCACGGCTCGACGGCCTGAATCGTTGCACCCTTCCGCGCAGGCCTTCGGTCAGCTGCTGCGAATGGAGCGACAGATGCTCCTCCGCTCATTCAGGTGGGTCTTACTGGGTACTTGGCGCAAAACTGTGATTGACTCCTGGCCGCGGGTGGCGATTAAACGACCCGTCTCGCCCGGAGTCCGTGAGTCATCTTCGCTTCCTAGTTGACACTGAAACATGTGTTTTCGCAAGCTGCAGTGCGTCGAATATTGTGCGCACATTTGTCGTGCCCAACGCCAGCTGAGCAGGGAGCTGTTCGGACATCTCGTGTAGCCCTGAACTCTAGCCACTGTCCATGCAGTTGGAACCCATCACTGCGGAGGACATGGCCGCGGCATTGTCGGTCACTAAGCCGTCAGCACGCTTGCAAGAGGACAAGTACCGGGCATTCAGCGAGGAGTATGGGCAGAGCGGTACGTAAGTGTCGGCGATGCTGCATGCATCGGGCACCACGCGGCATGGCAGTCCAGTCGGCAGTACAGCGTCTTGGTCATGTCAGCGACGATCAAGGAATCATACGATCCTACCATATGACCTTGCGACATCGGGTTCCACAGTTAATTACATGTTGGACTGGGCTTGGGTGCGCTTGCTTCATTCTTAATACGGTACGCCTTTGCAGTCAGTTCAGACCAGGTCTCATGGCATCATGGCCTCGGCACCAGTTTAGCACCAGTTTGGTGATACGAAGCTGTTCTCCATGCTTAGACCAACATTGGCTGCCGTGAATGCACCGCTAGCTCATTCAGGCCAGGGAACTGTAAATCCCTTTTGTGAGGTGGAACGAGCATGCCCCACCTATCAACAAGTCTTCAAGCATCAGACGCTACCTAGCACACCTTCTGACGGCGCTTGCCACACATACCATTAAGGTTCGTAAAATAGACTAGATATAGACTAGATATAGTACTAGTCAAAATAGTACTATTTTTGACTAGTATAGAGATAGTCTAGTCGCTCCATGCAAAAAAAAAACAGAAAACCTTGCCCTAGGCGATTGCAGAGCTATTAGCAGTTTCAACGGGCGAACTCATTGCCATCATTGTTGCAGTTACCATTCACATGTATTTAGAGTCAAAGACACGGGCATTAGGGCGCGCCCAGAAAAATCTTTAAGATATGACCCAATATGATCAAGCCAGAGAATATGATGAAATATGATCAAGCCAAAACCCAGCAAGTCAAGTGCGCGTTGGCTGCGATGGCAACAACTCCACCCGTGATACCTCCCTGGGCCGAAATTGAAACTCAGGTGTTCGACAACAAGCTTCTTCTACATAAGATGACAAACACAAACATGAGCCTGTTGCAGCAAATGCCATTGACCGTGCATGCCTGCTCTGCAAGCTGTTCAGCCCGCAAGCAGCCTGCAAACCTGACCAGCAATAAAACAATAAAGCAATAAAGCAAGGCAATAATAAAGCAAGGCGGCTTCGGCAGGAGGTGCAGCCAACAAGGAGCCAGCAATAAACCAGCAACTAAACCAGCAATAAACCAGCAATAAACTTCCCTCCCCTTCCCTCTGTTCCCCCCTTCCCTTCCCTTCCCCCTCTCCCTCCCTTCTCCTGATTTCAAGTTATCCCTCCCCCTACCCTCCCCATCTCAGCCCCTGTCCCACTTCCCATTCCGCAAACGTAAGAGCCAGCAAGGAGCTAATATTGCACAGCATGGAGTAGCATGGAGCAAGTGGTGAGTGGCTAGCCCCCTACCAGTATGTTGCACCCATTACCCAGCCAAACCATTGCCACACCCCCTGTTTGCTGCAGGTCCAACAGTCATAATGTCTTCCACCTTCCCTTCCCTTACCGCCTCGCTTACTTCTCCACTACTACTACTCCAACACCCAACAACAGCCAGCTAAGACCAGCATTGAGAGGCAACCCCTCCAGCCCTGCCTACCCCACGCGTTATGAGGCGTTATGCATCAATGCATATGCATTTCAATAGGAAGGTGGGGTGGAGTGGTTGTGCATCAATGCATGTGCAGTACCGAAGTGAGGGGTTAGCGCCAATAAAAATCGTTTGCAGTGCCTTTGCGATGTATGCAAGGTGTTTGAGTGTCTATATTTACCCTTATATTAGTGGTGTAGTGAGGTGTTGCGAGTTGTTTGTGCGTGGAGTGCATATTTGCAGAACCTTCGTACCTTTGCGAGGTGTTGCGAATTGTTGCAACGTTCAGACATTGTTCGTATTGTTCGTACTTGGCTTGTGCAAGTAACCAGTAAGAAGTCACAGCTGAGTCACCTCTGATTCACAGCTGAGTCACCTCTGAATTACCACCGAGTCACAACTAAGTCACCTCTGATTTACCACAAACCACAGCTATGTCATCTCTAATTCACCGCTTTTTAGAGGGGATCTAGAGCCGTATGAATTAGCTATGGATTCCCACAGATACATAGCTTCATAGGCTCACATTTAGCACTGATCCAGACCCCTCTAAACTACCTATGAATTAGGCCGAATTCAGAGGTCAGGCAACCGGTCATTCCTTTTGTCATTGCTCGCATATCAGAGGTACCCCGAACCTATCAGTCACTGCCCAGTAAGAGGCCCTAATAAGTCGCGTTTTAGGGGTCGCGAAGAGGTCCGAAACTTTCCGACGTAGGTGCTAGTGCTCTGTTACAGCCTTGGCCCAAGAAGGCCCCGAAAGGCCCCAGAAGTGTTGATATGATCACGCAACGGCTGGCATTGAACCTCTTTTCCATTGCCGTGGTCTCAAACACAATGTTTAACGTCGCGGAGAGTAGAGGAGTGATGCGGCGGTATAGAGAGCATTTTTCCTGTGGAGGGCGTCAAACCCTCTTGACACTCGGGGTTCCCAGGTGGGTTACGGTGCTAACCTGCTTCATTATCCTCTTGACTACAGACCCGGTCATATCACATCTTTATGCCATCATATTCAGTCATATGACCTCATTCCTCAGCAAGTCATATGATCGGTCGCGCCCTAACGGGCATTGACATCTTGACATGGACATCTGAAAGGGTTTGCGGCCTCGGAGATGGTGGTTTGCGGCCTCGGAGATGGTGGTCGTATTACTCGCCCATCAGGGCAAGCAGCTCCGCGTCAGCTCCACCGTTGCACCCATTGCAGTCTGCGTTGGCCTTGATGAAGATAAGCTTTTTGGCACGCTCCATGCCAAGCCGGTTGCGAGCAGCTCCCAGCTTCCTCTTTGGCTGCGTGCCGCCCGATGGGCCAGCAGCTGCAGCCATCGGAGTTCGTCAATAAGGAAGTGGGCAATCCGTTGGCCGGCAGATCAACAGAACAGCAACTGATACTGACTGCTCTGCACGACGTGTCTGGTGAGCTAATGTACGCCCCGTTGCGACTGAAACGAGCTGATTTGGTGACGAAATAGTCGACTAGTCTACACTATTTACTATCTCTAGTCTATACTATTTACTACATGGACATAGAGATGTCTATTTGGGAACCTTACATACCATACTCCACAGAAGAAACGCATCAACAACTAGCTATAGCTACACCAAGGTTGAGGCAAACTCGCAATATGAAATCCGTGGCGAGCTGCTCATAACTTAATGCATGATGCATGGCAACGATGGATGTGGCCCGCCTGCTTTTGATTGCGACATTGTACGCACGAGAGCTAGAAACGCCAAGCTCGTGCATCAGGGTTAAGGTATCACCCGCGCGGGCGAACCCGCACCCATATTCCGTTGACCGGTGCGAGGCTCGCACCGGAGCGCAATTGGACCGGGTGCTCCTGCATTGGCGCCAGCTCAAGGCTGAAGTGGCTAAACAGCCGCACAAGCGCTAGCCGCTCCTCTTGAAGAGCGAAGCGCTGGCCAGGACACCACCTGTGTGCAACATGCCATCAACATGCCGTCAACCACAACCACAACCAGCCAGCCGCGCCCTCGCCAGCTCTCGGCAGAGGACTCTATTCTCCTTGCTGACGACCCTAACGCAGTACACAGTGCTATGTTGGCTGAAAGAATGCGACGACGCCGCAGGGTGTGTGAGCTGTTGCAGGGGCTGTGACGACCATTGCTGCGGAACTGTGTGGGGTGCTGCACAGCCGTGTGTGGGGTGCAGGGCTGTACAAGGTGAGGAAGCTAGCGTAGAGTAGGGGAGCCGCACCTGCCGCCGTGTCCAAAGGGCATGTAGCTGACCTTGGCCCGAGCATCCAAGGCCGTTGCGTGTTCCCCTAGGTGGCGCTCAGGCTTGAAAGCGCAGGCGTCTGGCCACACGGCAGGGTCGCGGTGGAAGGAGAACAGCGGCATGTGCAAGAAGGTGTTGGCCGGGATCCTACAGCCGGGCCAGTGACAGCTGGGCAGGGGTCAGTGGTCGGGGCGGCAGGGGACAGGGCACAGGGTACAGGTTGCTCTGGGTTGACCCTGCTGGGCCCCCGACCTGGTGTGATTGCTGAGCCATGCCAAGCCCGCTACACCCATACCCAACTCCCTTACCCCACCAGCCCCCTCACCCCCAGCCCCAGCCCCCTGCAGGCAGGGTACAGAGCGGTTGTCATTCCGCTCAACCGCCAGCCTGGTGTGGCTGCTGGGCAATGCTGAAGCTCACCACACCATTACCCAATTTCCCCACCACCCCACCCCCCTGACCCCCAGCCCCTTGACTCCCTGCAGGCTGTGCTAGGCACATGATTGAGGTCAGGCGCCAGAGGGGCTCAGGGACAGGCCAGAGGGTAGGGATAGGAAGCGGGACTGGCCACTCCCACTCCCATTCCCACTGCCGAAGAGGCAAAGCTCCATCACCACCTCCCCCTGCTGCCCACCTCAACCTGGCCACCTCCCCCTGCTGCCCACCTCAGCCCCGCCACCTCCAGCTCCTCAGCACTGGTGCGGATGGTGGTTGCGGCTGAGGGGTACAGCCGCAGCGCCTCGTCCACCACAGCGCAGGTGTAGGGGAAGGAGCGGGCCAGCTCCTCGCTGCTCAGGGCCATGTGGGGCTTGCCAGCCTGACCTGCCCTGACAGGCTCTGCGCACCACCATCAACACAAGGCGGCAGTTGTAAGGAACGGCAGGGCCTCAGGGTTACAGTGAGGTCATAGGCCGGCTTGGCAGCTTGGCAGCGGAGAAGTGTGTTATGTTTTGCAGCCAGCAGCTTGGCCAGTACAGGACAGGCCACAATGCTTACACGGAGGGACGCCATGTCCAGGCATGCAGGCTCCGGGTGGGTCAGTCCAGACACCTCATGTCAGGTGTGCAGCGGCAGCAGGGTAGGCGGCAGCAGGGTAGGCGGTTGTGGCAGCAGGGCAGCAGCAGCGGCAGCAGGGCAGGCGGTGACAATCGCAGCGTGAGGTGGTGAGAGGCAGCGGCTGGTAATGTAGGAGTAGCAGCAGGTGAGGTGCTGACCTGCCAACACTGGTCCAATGGCAGGAGCCAGGTCTGGTGCTGCCTTGGCTTGCACAAGCACAGCCTTTGCCTGGCCAGCTCCGTTGGCCACCATGATGCCATTGCCCTGCTTGTGGTCGCCGCCATTCAGCTCTTGGGCAGCAGAGGGGCCCTTGCGGGGCGCCAGCAGGTGGGCCTGGCTGTCCACCTCAGCCTGCAGTGCAGCAGCAGGGGGGTGCAGCAGGTGAGGGGGGTGGAGGGGGCCAGCCTTGCCTGCTGGGCTGTCCTGCCGTGCTGTTCTCATG
Source organism: Haematococcus lacustris (assembly GCA_030144725.1). Classification (NCBI taxonomy): domain Eukaryota; kingdom Viridiplantae; phylum Chlorophyta; class Chlorophyceae; order Chlamydomonadales; family Haematococcaceae; genus Haematococcus; species Haematococcus lacustris. The sequence goes on along the minus strand of JASKMD010000014.1, from coordinate 6,425,725 downwards.
CTGCTGATGGCGTTCATGGTGCTGTTGCTGAGGTGTGTGAGGAGGAGGGTCAGCCCCTGACCTGCAGCTTGCGCTGGGCCTCAGGGTTGGCAGCCAGCAGGTACAGGGCAAAGGTCAGCGCAGCGGCGGTGGTCTCATAGCCGGCCAGCAGGAAGGTGAACACCTGGCAGCAGCAATGGCAGCAGCAGTGGCAGCAGCAGTGGCAGCAGCAGTGGCAGCAGCAGCAACGAAGGCAGCGTGAGGCACAGCACAGCCTCTCAAACCCCCCCACTCTCCAAATGCCTGCTTTGCCTTGAAGGCTTTACATCACCTGCCTTCACTTCCTTTCCTGCTTGTCACTACTTCATTGCCACAATCTCCCTCCTTTAGCTTGCCTTGCGGTCCTTGTCCTTTCTGCCTCACTCTTGCATCTTTCCTCACACTGCTAGTGTGAAGGCCATGCCAGCATCACAGACCTGAGCAATGACCTGGTCCTTGTCCAGGGTGATGCCAGGAGCGAGGTCAGACCGCGCCCCCAGCAGCAGCCCCAAAAAGCTTCTCTCACTGCGAAGCACAGCTCCAAGGGGGGTATGACCAGGGGCAGAGGGGCAGGAGGTATGCTGTAGCAGGTCAGGTGGGCCAAGCCACTCGAGCAGTGCAGCAGCAGCAGCTGCGGCAGCAGCAGCAGCAGCAGGGGAACCAGCATGCATGCAGCAGCAGTGCGCTTCTGCTGTACCTGGCTCAACCACAACAAGACACACCCAAACCTTCATGCACTGACTCTCTCATCAGGCTAGGCATGGGTAGAGCTTGCCCTGTAGCAAGGTAGCCGCCACCCCTGCTTAGCTCCCCATGCTCCACCACAACCACAACCACAACTACCATCATAACCACTCCAACTGCCACCCACCCACCACCCCTGCTTAGCCCCCCCTGTGCTGCACCCCACCCAGCTCACTTGATCCTGCTGACCGGCTTTCTGGCGATGGGGGGAGCAGCAGCAGCAGCAGCAGCAGCGTCAGCTGAGGCTGGCAGGGTAGTAGTGGAGGTAGTGGAGGTAGTGGTAGCAAGGACCATCCCCTGGGCAGTGGCGGCTGGGGGAGGGTGGTCCTGCTCCCATGCCGCTATCAGTGCCTTGCAGGTGTCGATGATGACCTGGCGGCAGTGCAGGGTCTTGCGCTGCCCCTCATCTGGCAGCAGGCAGGCCAGCCGCCTGCAAGCACCATCAGCAGCCGCAGCGCCTGGACCAGAGTGCTGCTGAACCACGATGCGGGTTGCCACACCACCCTGCGGCTGTGTACGTCCTCTATCAGGTCACCCTAAAGCTCAGCCTGGTCAGCTCAGCGCACCGACCGAAGCGCCTGGGGTGAAGTGCAGCTGCCTGCTCTGCTCTGCCTGCCCAGTCCTGGACCAAGAGCGCCTGGACCAGGAGCCCCCAGCCTGCTCAGCCTGCTCAGCTCTCAACATGAGGCTGGGGCTGGTGCTGCGCTGGAGCACCTTCCTTAACACCACTGGCTGTGCGTTCAGGGTCGAACGGGTCAGGCCCTGTGCCTAGGTGTGCCTAGCTGCCTGAGGCCTGACCTGGCCCTGTGCTGCAGCCCTTGTTACCTCACCCTGAGTCACAAACCTCTAGGCAGACACAGCGTAATTTGACAGCCACTGCTTAGACACTGTCTCAACACCCTTGACACCAGCAGCCCTGCGTTGCTCCTCATTCAGTGTGTTGACACGCTGCCGACTCACTGGACACCCACTTGCGACACCGTCAACTTCCGCAAGCATGGGCACCCTATAGCTGAACCCTGCGGCCTGCTCAGCCTGATCAGATGAGCCGGCTCAGCGTCAGAGCCAGGCTTCATCAGGTGCTAGGCGCCATGTGCTGGGGTCGGGTTGTGCTCGGGCAACAAAAGCTGGGGCAAGAGCAAATGGTGTGATGCAGCTTGCGATGCAGCTTGCGATGCGCTGAGCCACCCCACTCTCACCTGACTGCGTCAAACCAGGGGGCGGGCAGCACCGTGGCTACGCCCACCCAGAGCGATGCCTTGTCTATTTTAGTCTGGACACAACATAGGGGAGGGCCAGGGGCTGTGGGGTAGGCTGCCTGCAGAACTGAGGGATCAAAACCGTAGCTGTAGATGAGGCTGGGGGGCAAGGAAGGCCCCACACACCCCGCCTCCCAACCCCAACCCCACATTGCCAACCTCTATCTCAAACCCACAATCCCCCCACACCCCACAACCATAACCCAAGTCCGTCAACAACCCAGCTGGGCCCGTTTTTCACAACCCCACCCCACCCCACCCCACCCCGCCCACCGCAGCGAAGAAGAAGTGGCAGGCCTCCACTAGCTCCTGGGGTGTGTGTGGCAGGGTGAGGCTGCCCGCGCCCTCCTCCCCCGAGGTGAACAGCTGGCGGCCGGCAGTCAGCCCCAGGTCAGCCTCCTGAGGGCAGGGTCAGGCGGCGTAGGCCTGGGCCCCTGCTAGGTGCAGGGGCTGGGCAGGGCGGGTAAGGGGAAGAGGGGGTGCGAGGGGGCAGAACAAGAGGAAGAAGATAGAAAAGGAGACAATAGAAGATTGAATAGTACGATGGGGAAAAAAGAAAACACTCTCGTTGCCAAATCGCAATGTCTTAAAAACTAGAACCCCCAAAGCATTGTTGTTCACTATTGCCATGACTGGAACGACATTATCTTTTGAGAATGAAGCCAAGATCAAAAGTATGGTAAACAGCTATCCCGTCGATTGCGTGTCACAGTGGTGGGTCATATCAGTTGAAGGGTGCAGGTCACATAGTTGTTTGCTTTATTGCTTTGCTGCTAAATGCAAAATTACATTGTATGATTGTTCGCGACTTGCCGCCCAGCCCCCTGACCTGGGTGTTGAAGGCCACGCCAAACACACAGCTGCCCACCACATCCATGGTGAGGTCACCCATGAGGGGAGCCACGTTCACAATGGCGCCGTCCCCTCCGCCTGCAGCCGTGGCGCGAGCCAACCGAGCCAGCAGCCGGGCCACGCACTGCAGGCAGCAGGGCAGCAGCAGGCAGCCAGCAGTGTGTGGGAGTGAATGTGGTGAAGGCCATAGCGAGTGCTCAGTGTTAGAGGGTAAACGGCAGCAGGTCAGCAGCAGGGTGGAGCTGATGATGTACAAGAACAAAGAAGCCAGGGACAGTGATAGGAAGGGGCCCACCGCGGTAGCAGTGGGAAGCAGCAGCAGGCAGCAGCAGCTGGTAGCAGTGGGAAGGAGCAGCAGGCAGCAGCAGCTGGCAGCAGCTAGCAGTGGGAAGCAGCAGCAGGCAACAGCAGCTGGTAGCAGTGGGAAGCAGCAGCAGGCAGCAGCAGCTGGCAGCAGCTAGCAGTGGGAAGCAGCAGCAGGCAACAGCAGCTGGTAGCAGTGGGAAGCAGCAGCAGGCAGCAGCAGCTGGCAGCAGCTAGCAGTGGGAAGCAGCAGCAGGCAACAGCAGCTGGTAGCAGGCAGTAGCAGCAGCGGCAGCCAGCAGGCAGGTGCCACTGCATAGTGGGGACAAGGAGGCCAGGGAATGAGTGGAGGCAGGCAGCAAGAGCACCAATATTTGCGTAGTGCTTGCGCTTACGAGAGGGAAGTGGGTGAGTAACCTCACACTCACACCCTCACCCTCACACTCTCACACCTGCTGCAGTGGCCAGTGGAGGCAATGTGTGGAGGAATGCACAGAGCAGCTGCCTACATGTGCTCACTACACCAGCTGACGACAACTACACACTGTGCTGCTCATGTTCAATACTTGGTGCACTACCAGTTTGTCAGCAGTGGGTCGCCAAAGCTAGCAATGTATCACAGCATGTGAGCCTCATGGAGGGAACTCCCACCGCGTGTGGATTCCCTGCCTGCCTGCATTAGGGTGGCCGGTACGGGTGCTGTCAGCCCCCAGCCCCCCTGACCTGCTCCATGACCTCCAGGTGCAGGGCCACCGTGTCCTTGTGCATTACCACTGCCTCAAACGCCTTACGGGCAACACGCCAGGCGGGGCCACTGCGGCAGCAGCAGCAGCAGCAGCAGTGTTGACGGCAGGCAGCACAGCAGCAGTGGTTGGTATGGCATCAGCATCAGGGATAGCAGCCACAGCGAGGGCAGGCAGGGAGGGCAGGTGCCCTTTCCATTAGCTGACAGGGTGTGGGAGGGGTGTGGGAGGGGAGGGGAGGGATTATGGGTGGGAAGGATTAGATGAGGGGAGGGTGAGGAGAGGGGGAGGGAGGGGAGGGGAGGAGGGTGCTGAAGGGCAGGAGGAAGGAAGAGCAAGGGGAGGGGAGAGAGCGAAAGAGGTGTGGGGTGAGCTGGCAGACCATGAAGGCCGTCACCTACTTGAGCGTGAGCAGCCCCTGGTCGATGATGTGCGCCTGGCTGTCCGTCATGAGGGCAAAGCCTCGCAGGCTGGGCCTGGCCATGAGGCGGGACATCAGGCGCTTGGCCGCCTCTGGCTCCGCCACAAACACCCAGGGCTTGCAGCCAAACCAGATCTGAGGCCAGCAACCGCCAGGCATGCGTGAAATCAAGAGTGACCCCTGTGACCCGTGATCAATTATTTGTAGGTTCTGGCCATGTGTTCACACCGGCTTGCATGCAAGCATGGTCATAGCCAAACAGCTGCAAGCCGTGACAAATGACTGCTGGTCATGGCTGATATAGCTGGGAATTTGCAAGGGAGCCTCCTCCCCTGACTACCGCCCTGGCTGCCCTCCAGTAGGCCACCACTGCCTGTATGGCGGCCCTGGCACCAGCCACCTGAGGTAGTCTTTTTACTGAGGATACTGCATCTATTGAGGGCAGGGCTTAAGGCCACTTCAGCGCCGGTGATGCCTAGTACCTTCCAGGGGGTGCTGGTTGCCCTACCCTGCACTCACCCTGCCCTGCACACACCCCCGCCCTTAACAGCAGGGTTGCAAGCAGGGCTTCGTTCCCTACTGGGCATGTTGGTTGTACTGACCTACAGATGCCACCCGCCAGTGCAAGCAGGATTGCTTGCCATGCCTGCCTGCCTGCCAGGCCTGAACAGTCAGACCCCTGCTCAATGCTGGGCATGTGGCTGGGCTGCTGGGCATACGGCTGGGCTGCTGTGCATACCATCACATGCCCCTTTGCCATACCCCCCTGGTGCATGCCTTTGCCCATAGTGTCAACCAGGGCTTGCCGCTGCTGCTCCAGTGCTGACAGCCCAGCTAAGCCCAGCGCACTGAACCTCATGTAACACACAGCTGCCACTGCCCAGCCGCCCAGCAGCCCAGCAGCCCAGCAGCCGCCCAGCAGCCGCCCAGCAGCTCAGCCGCTGGCACACACACCTTGAACACAGGGCCGTAGCGCTGCCCGCACTCCTGCATGTAGCTGGTGATGTCCCGGCCTTGGCCCAGTATGGACAGCAAATTGCCCACCAGGGGTAGGCCCACAGGCCCAGGGATGGCGCGATACTGCCACCGAGCGTCAGGGTACAAGGCGATGTAGGCTAGCTGGGCAGGCGAGCAAGGTGGGGCAGGGCAATGTAAGCAGGGCAGTTGCAACAGAAGGCGAATCTTGAACAAGCTGGGGCATGCAGCAGCTGGGGAGGGGAGGCGGGGGGCTGGCAATGGGGCATGCAGGCAGGAGGAGAGTGGGAGGGTGGTGGGCGCTGAGACATGAGCGTGCGGGAGGCGTGGCAGGCAGGAGACCGCGGGTGACGCACACCGGCTTCGTGTCCGCCTGTGCGCTCCTGTCCGCACTCACCAGCAGCATTGCGGCGACTGTAGCTGGTGTCACTCCCAGCCACATCGGCGAAAAGAGTGCGGACGACCGGGCTACCCACGACCACACGTCCATGGCGTAGCTCAAACTATGCACCGCAAGTCTCTGAATAACCTCGCGACGTGCGGCATGTGGCTCTGCACAAAGGTAGTCGTGAGAGTTTCAAACCGAATTAACCGTTGAGCGCACCCAACATCGCGGCGGCTCGCCGGTTTAGCCGGAAGCCCCAAGCACACGCTGTGCAGGTCAAGAGTTGCTGCCTTGGAGGTTCACGCCACAACTATGTACCAGACGCAACGTCGGCAAGCATAACGCCCGTGGCCCAGGGGCCGAGGGAGTTTAGCACAGCCCGGGCATGCACAGAGCAGTTACGATCAGGGTTAGGGGATCATATACAGGTTTAGCGTCAAGAGGCCTGGGCCTCAAGCTGGAGTGTGGGGATGCACATGAACCTACATGTATGCCATAGATTCATCAACTTGCTAGCCAGTTGGCCAGTTGACAGGCAGTTGCTGGGCTGCAAGGGGTCGGGGGGTGGGTCAGGGGGGGAGCAGCAGCAGGCTGGGCTGTGGGCTGTGCAGCGTGACAGTGGGATACAGCGTGACAGTTCTTGCGCCCTAGTGACATTGGGCAGCCCGTGCATTGATCCCAGACCAGCTTGATGTGCCCATCCTAGAAGGAATGAGCCCTCTGGGCTGCCCTTTTTAGCCCGACCAATTAGACCGATTAGCCACCAATAGCAAGCACCCAAGCAGTTGTAATGGAAGTGAGGGTTAGGGAGGGAACATTTAGTAAAAGATATATGTTATGGTCATTGATTTTAGCATCACACAGTCCATAGTTCGTATCTAGGGAGCGCAATCTAGTCGAGATCTCGACGAGATCTCGACTAGTCAAATCTAGTCGAGATCTCGACTAGGGCGTTCCCGGCCAGATATTAATAATACCCAGGTATTAATACCCTGAGGAATTTGAACGAGGTATTAATACCTCACCGGCCCACCGGCGGCACCCATCAGCGCCACTAGCGCTATGGCTACGCCTGTCAGTCCTACACCTGATACCCAAGACCCACATCCTCCAGCCGAAGCTCGTGGCTGGACACAACAGCACAAGAAAAAGACAGTCTCTGTCCTCGACCTTTACAACCAGCTTAACCAGAGCAATGCCGTGCGCGATACCGGATAAAACTAGATGTAACCCAATGTAGTGGTCGTCTTGCTCGTATGCCTCCTGTGCGGCGCGAATTTGTCGTGCTGCAACCTCAGCCACGCGCAATCTCAGCATGACAAGTACTGCAAGCAGCGCCCAGCCGCCGAGCAACCACCACCACTTCCCAACCCAACAGGTCAGTCTTGTGTTGTTGCCTGCTCTATCTTACACCGCTCTACTCTATGTAAACACACGGTTGTCTAAACACATAGGCATGCAGCTCAAGGCCACCCCCTCCTTACCCCCCGTTTCCAATTGTCGGAGGACGGAGGACGGAGCTGCATGGAGGGAAGCTGGCGGAGAGGAGCACATGGAGGTCGGAGCGGCGGAGCCCGAGCCACATGGGCTCCATGCTGGCTCCGACGGGGCGCGTTTCCAATTGGGAGAGACATGGGTCTCCACATTTACTCTCCATTGGCTCCGATAGCGCCCATTGGCTCCTATAGGTGGTTCCTTCGGAGCCCGTAGAGGAGCCAGGAGCGGAGCCAGGAGTGTGAACGACCCTGTGACCCTGAGACCGAGTCTAGATTGCGTACGTGTCCTGATGGCCCCGTCTGTCCGGTTGCTCAACCCTTCGTTACATCTAGTCTCCGCCGTATCGGTCCTCCCTGTGTAGGTCCATCGGCAACACCGCTGAGGATATGGCACTCCGCAGTTCTACCCGCATCAGCAACATTTGCGGAATAACCTCAGACTTGCTTTGCCTGCCTTGCTCTGCACTCAGAGTCTGCACTTTTGCGGAGAATGCTTAGCTAGTCGGAGCCTTGCTTAGCTTGTCTAGCAACGGGAGCGAACTTGTTGTCACTAAACCAGCCAAACTGCAGCCAGCCTTCCTTGCGTAGCCTGCTCGAAGCAGAGTTGCACCATAGCCTTCACTACGCAGAGAGTGTAGCCTGCAAGAGTCATATTACAACCTTGTTCAAGCCAACCTTAAACCCCAACACAGCCTGCAGAGCACTATGAACACAAGCAGCTACAAGCTGCCTCATCTCTGCCAACACAACCAGCCTGCTCAAGCCGAGTACACAGCTGCCAACACCAACACTCGTGCACTCCTGCCCTAAGCATTGCACCGGCAACAACATATACGCACACCCAGCAGGTCACCACCACCAACATTAGCCTGTTCAACAGAAGGCAGTACCGCGCAGTGCACCAGCCTGCAGAGGTCCTGCTGTTTCTGCAACGCGGGTGCAAAGCTGTGGCAGGGTGCAAACCTGCCGTATATGCGCTAAGCCGTATATGCGCTAAGCCGAATGGAGCTAGATGGCTGCTGCCGCTGCTGGAGCTAGAGCTGGAGCTAGAGCTGCTCGACAATACATTTTTTTGCAGCAGCGGCAGCAGTAGCGTCCCTTGCAGCGGCAGCAGCAGCGTGATGATCGGAAGGCCCTCAACGCGGCGGTCACGGGTCGCCCAAAAGCGTCAAAAAGCGTCCATGCAGCGCTCCGCTCCGATCAATTGGAAACGGCAACACGGCATTCGCCCATGCAGGGGCAGCTCCGCTCCATGAGCCTCCATGAGCTCCGCTCCGATCAATTGGAAACGGGGGGTTAACCTTGTGTTGTTGAAGCCAAGAAGTGGTGTTTGGTTCTTTGACTGCTATCCCTTGGACCGTGGTGCCAAGAAAGATGCTCGCTTCTATGCGGACATGCACAATGAGATGGCAAACAAGGTGGGAACCACATGGCAATAATGGAGAGCATAGTGTGTGCATGAACATGCCCAGCCCTGCCCCTCCACTCCGAGCCCTGCCCAGCCCTGCCCAGCCCCTCCTAGCCCTGACCTGCCCCTCCCAGCCTAGCCCAGCCCAACCCAGCCCAGCCCAGCCCAGCCCAGCCCAGCCCAGCCCAGCCCAGCGCAGCCCCTTGCCCCTCCCCACCCCCTGCCCCTTGCCTCCCCTCCCACCCCCTGCACCTGCAGTAGGAGGGTGGCACTAGCTAGCAAGCGGGCAGCGGCATGCTTATCATGCTGCTATTGGGTGATGATGTATGATGTGCAGCATCATGGTGGAGGCTCGCCAATCGTTCATTGAGGCTCGCCAATCGTTCTGGAAGCTCCAAGCAGCACCACAGTTCCCATCCTGGCCAAGGCTGCGCAACGCTTGTTGTCAGCGCATGCCTCTACCGCAACTGCAGAACGCAACTGGTCAATGTAGGGCCACACCTATCACAATGCTCTACGCAACAACTTCAGCGTGGAGGCCGCAAAGCGTGAAGTGTACCTGAAGGCCAACGTGCCGACAACCGACAGTGATGATGACACGCCAGCCGTCCAAGACACCCTGATTGACATCATGAATTAAGCATCAACTATAGGGGCTGGCTGTGTGGCATGGTGATTTCAGTTCAATTGTGTGTTGCATGTTGCACCAGCCGCCGTTGCGGGCTCTGCCACTGTTGTAAACCGATATCCCTAACAGGCTGGTCCAATCTACTAGCGATCCTATGCCTATTCCTTCTTCAGACACTCCGAAGGTGAAAATACCCGAGCCCGACAGGATTCGATCTAGGGACCTCTCGCATAAGTGCCACTTCCAGGTAGTAGTGGCGTTTTCACGCGTTTAAAAACGTTAGCAGCCCTATCCTTAAAACGTTTAATACGCGGCCCCTCCCCTATTAACAGCCACAAACCAAACTTGTGGCTGTTAATAGGGGAGGGGACTTGTTTGTGGCTGTTAGTAGCGGAGGGGACTTGTAAACAGGGCAACCACCGTCGCGATCACAGTCTTCGTCATCGAAGTCAGATGCAGGCGAGATGTGCTCGGACATCGAACAAAGACAGCAGGGAATAGATGCGCGGCGGTCAGCATCACGCATGTCACACCAGATGTGAGAGACAGAGCCAGCGCGGCTCCGCCGCGCTGGCTAAAGCTTGAACGCTTTGAAAACGCCACTACACTAGATAGCGACAAAACCGCTGCGTGCTAAAGGTTTAAACACGCGAGGCCGAGCACCGGCGCTAAACAGCTCTCGACCTCAGCCAGCGGCCGCGTCGCTACGCTCCGCGGCCGCTGGCTTCGGTCTCGAGCTGTTTAGCGCCGGTGCTCGGCCTCGCGTGTTTAAACCCTTTAGCACTGGCGGTTTTGTCGTTATCTACTACGTAATACCTCTAGTACCGGTATTAATACCTCTACTACCCAAAACATCAGGCAGATATTAATATCGGGCACGTCCTAATCTCGACTCGATTTGACTCGACGAGACGGGTTTTTTTGAATTCTGCCATGGGATGATTTCACTCCGCCCACTCAACTAGCTGCAGGCAGGCTAGGTGCATCTATCTGCCCGCCTGCGTGCAAGGCACTATGTAACAGTTGTGTTTGTAAGGTCGGAATGCATGTTTGGCTGAGGCATAAGTGCCGCCAAGCATGCTGAGTTGTGCGGCTATCGTGTCCACGTAGAGCGAGTGTATACGTACTCATCGACAGCCTCGGAGTCCTGTAGTGGTAATACAGTGTACAGTGGTAATACAGTGATTTTAGTGCATCACACAGTCAATCAACCAAGCGACAGTCCAGCGACAGCTCACATCGCGCTATGGCTAAGAAGAATGGTCCGCCAAAGAAACAGAAAGGTTCGTGTCCCTATCCGACTGTGAGCTCCGTGAGTTACGCGCTGTGTAATAGCCCGTCCGCTCCTGCTCCCTGTCCTGTTGGGTACCATAGGTACCATAGCATGCAGGACGACATCATGGCCCTGTTCGCACTCGCACGGTTTTCGTTTTCGAATTATTCTCCCCAACCGACATTCATGACATGATTCATGACATGGCTCACATGGGCTATACCACCACCACGCTCAATTGATACACCTTTCCGCGTGAACTGCTTCAGGTTTCGTCGCCGAGGCGCTCTGAGGCTGCATAGCTATATTGAGGCTACAGGGTCTGATCACTGCGCACACGATGTCCACCTGTCCACCTTCCAATAGAATGAGGAGTGAGGCGGCAAATTCAATTTATGGCAAGCTGCACTACGTTTCAGACTCAAGTTGCACATAGCAGGCAGTCGCGGGGCCGCGCGTGTATGAGCGATACAAACATGAAGTCTTGCAGATGCGGTACAGCTTTGCTAATCTTTTCTCTAGTGTGTGCGCTAGCTGCGAGCTCCGTGGCAGCGGAAGAGGAGAAGCTAGGCACAGTGATCGGCATTGGTAGGTTCTGGATAGCCAGCTGTTCCGATCTGGGGTGCATAGACCAAGTATGAACGCAGCTGTTGCATATTAAACGGCTGGCCCAGTGCTGGGTCGCGTCTCTTTCCCTGCTAAGAATTGGATCGCCAGGTGCCACTTACATTTTTCCGTCACTGCAGATTTGGGAACCACGTACAGCTGCGTGGGCGTGTACAAGAACGGGCGGGTGGAAATCATCGCAAACGACCAGGGCAACCGTATCACGCCGTCCTATGTCGCGTTTACGGACACTGAGCGCTTGATAGGGGACGCAGCCAAGAACCAGGCCACTGTCAACCCCGTCCGCACCATCTACGACGTCAAGCGCCTGATTGGCCGCAAGTTCACGGACAAAGAAGTACAGAAGGATGCCAAGTTGGTGTCCTACAAGATTGTGGACAGGTCTGGCAAGCCTTACGTGGATGTGTCGGTCCAGGGGGAGTCCAAGGTGAGGAAGCAGCTGATTCACCTGTGCCATGGCCCATCACAGTCATTACCCTGGATCTTGTGCTAGCGTCCAATCTCTCGAACATGACTGCTGTCATCTGCTGTCACAATGCTTTGTGCCCTCAGGTGTTTTCTCCTGAGGAGATCAGTGCCATGATTTTGACCAAGATGAAAGAGACAGCAGAGGCATTCCTTGGCAAGACAGTCAAGCATGCTGTCGTCACTGTGCCTGCATACTTCAATGATGCTCAGCGTCAGGCCACCAAGGATGCCGGTGAGCGTGTGGCACCACAGCAGGCTACAGCCGCTGACGCCCAGTGCTTCCACTCGTGCAAACTGAGCACATGCCTTGCTTTTGCCCCCTGACCTTACAGGCACCATCGCTGGCTTGAACGTGGCCCGCATTATCAACGAGCCCACAGCCGCAGCCATTGCATATGGCCTGGACAAGAAGGGGGGCGAGAAGAACATCCTGGTATTTGACCTGGGTGGTGGCACCTTTGACGTTTCCATCTTGACCATCGACAACGGTGTGTTCGAGGTCATCTCCACCAATGGCGACACCCACTTGGGTGGAGAGGACTTCGACCAGAACGTCATGCAGTACTTCATCAAGCTCATCAAGAAGAAGTATGGCAAGGATGTCAGCAAGGACGCCCGCGCGCTTCAGAAGCTGCGCAGGGAGGCAGAGCGCGCCAAGCGGGCCCTGTCCAGCCAGCACCAGGTAAGGCGCTTGTGGTGGGGACAACACAAGGCAGGTGGCAGGGGCAGCATTAGTGTGGTATGCACTGTGCTGCAGCTGATAGTAGCAAAGCTGTGCCGTCCATGCACCATCAATGGGTTGGCTCTGTTATCAAACAAATATCACCAGTCCTGTATTGTTGGATGTTGATGCTGTACATAGCATTGTATTTCTAGAACACAAGCTTGGGCAACAAGCATCACTGGGATGTAAGCATGTGTGCACAGGTGCGCGTGGAGATTGAGGCGTTGCACGATGGCATTGACCTGAGTGAGCCCCTGACTCGCGCCCGCTTTGAGGAGCTCAACATGGACCTGTTCAAGAAGACCCTTGGGCCTGTGAAGAAGGTCAGTAGCATGGCAGTAGAGGAGGGTCAGCCAGTGCCAGCATTGCATGGTGCCAGATTATGTTATGCCACCGCTGCATTCAGTCTTGCTTCTATCCTCTAGCACATCCAACACTGGCCCTGATTGTCTGCAGGCTTTGGACGACGCCAACATGAAGAAGTCAGATCTGGATGAGATCGTGCTGGTGGGCGGGTCCACTCGCATTCCCAAAGTGCAGGAGCTGCTGCGCGACTTCTTTGATGGCAAGGAGCCCAACAAGGGCATCAACCCAGACGAAGCTGTGGCATACGGTGCAGCAGTCCAGGGAGGCATTCTTGGTGGAGAAGGTAAGAGCACTCTCCCCTTCAATATGTGCACCGTAATGCCTCACTTGGCCGACTGTTTGTTGCAGATGTGTAAGTGGTTTGATGCCTTGCGCAAAGGTTGGGCGCTGATTTGTCGTGCTGGGTTGGGTGCCCCAGACATTGACTAACACATTCCTGACTGGTGTGTGCATGGTTCTGCTTTGTCGCGGTAGGTGGCGATGAGGTGAAGGACATCCTTCTGCTTGACGTGGCACCGCTGTCCCTGGGTATCGAGACAGTTGGTGGTGTGATGACCAAGCTCATCCCTCGCAACACCGTCATCCCCACCAAGAAGTCGCAGACCTTCACCACATACCAGGATCAGCAGACCACAGTGTCCATCCAGGTCAGCTCCCTGCTGCTCTGCTAGTGCACCTAGCCGCAACTCCTCCCATGTCACTCTCACTTGTGCTACTGCCAAACAAAGGGAAGCACACAGGGAACAGGGCTGTGCTGCTGCTGAAGAGCTGGGTCGTGCTTGTATGCAGCGCAGCAAACTCGTAGGGTGAGGGCAGACCATGCCCCAGGTTGGATGCACACCAGCTGGTTTTTGGGGTGCATGGTGGCTTTGGCGCTTGTTGCAGGTGTATGAGGGTGAGCGAGCCATGACAAAGGACAACCACAAGCTGGGTCAATTCGACCTGAATGGCATCCCCCCTGCCCCTCGTGGCACTCCACAGATTGAGGCAAGTCATGCTCATTGTGGCACCACTAGTCTGCAGTTGGTCCAAGACTGTGTCATGCATGGGTGTCCAAGACTGTGTCATGCATGGGTGTGTTGCATGACATGCAAAATGAAAGTGCTGCCATGAACTCGCTGTTTGCCAGGTAGTTGCTTGAGGCAGCAACAGGGGGTGAACAACAACCTCTGGATGTTAGACGCTGATAGGTGCTTACATAGGGTTGGGTATGTCAATGCAGGTGACATTCGAAGTGGATGCCAATGGTATCCTGAATGTGGCCGCTGAGGACAAGGGCACAGGCAAGAAGGAGAAGATCACCATCACAGCTGAGAAGGGGCGGCTGAGCCAGGAAGAAATTGAGCGCATGGTGAAGGAGGCAGAGGAGTTTGCCGAGCAGGTGAGTCCCTGGGTGCAGCTGCCAGTGTTAAAGCACATATGCTTGCGCTGCAGTGGGGCATTTGCAGTTAATCAAGCAAAAGCCATCATCTCTCCTGCCTTCATCCACCAGCCTCGTTCTTTCATCCCCTCGTTTGCTGACTATTGGTACCTATGGCACTGGGTGGGCATCTTTCACTGACCTGTTCCTCCTCACTTTGCCCTAATGCTCCCAATTGCTCCTCTCGCCAACCGTCCTTGCTGCTGTCAACGAGTTTGATGTGTTTGATTGATGGTGCACTGCGCAGGACAAGGCAGTGAAGGCCAAGGTGGATGCACGCAACAAGCTGGAGACCTACGTCTACAATATGAAGAGCACCATTGAGGACAAGCTCAAGGACAAGATCGACGAGGACCAGAAGGAGACTGTGTCCTCAGCCCTCAAGGAGGCTCAAGAGTGGCTGGACGAGAACAGCGATGCAGGTGGGAGGGGTGGCAGGCAGGTGGAGGGGTGGTAGGCAGGTGGGAGGGGTGGCAGACTGCTGCCAGCCAGTTGGTTTGAGGACGGCTGGACTGCAGATGGTATGGTTAGAGCATGCTCTGGGTCAGAGTATGGAGCAGGGGTGCCCTCATGACACCGGTGGTGTCTGGAGCAATGAGCGCTGCAGAGGGTGGTCCCAGCTGTCCCTGCTTGACCAGTTCCATGTTGGCTGTCGTGCTGGTACTTGGTACAGATGCCGAGGAGTATGAGGAGAAGTTGAAGGAGGTGGAGCAGGTGTGCAACCCCGTCATCGCCGAGCTGTACAAGCAGGGAGGGGCAGGGGGGGATGCAGAGGAGGATGACTCATCAGACAGCCATGACGAATTGTAGTCGAGGGAACCTTTGTCAGTATTAGGACATCTGTTTGGACCTGCATGCAGCAGCTGGGCAGCAGCGGCAAAACACATTGTGTTCTTTCTGCTCAAGCACTGGGTGCTGCGATTCTTTCTGTCGTGTGCATTCGTCAACATTTGACGTCAAAGCGGAGTGTAATGAAAACGTCGCAAAGCTATGCTCAAAGCTCGTGCTGGTCGCCCCGTCCCCGTCCCCTGCCTTCCCCTTCTCTTCCTCACCCCGTTTCCTGGCTCCATCTCACCTCCACCCCCGCCCAAGTTATCATCAACTACTAAAACAATGTCATAATCCACCTTCGATCCAAGGCGAGACGCATGAAAATGCAAGGCAACCACTGCTGCGCTTGGCCGCCTGTTTGCGCCGGCTCCGGGCAAGCCGCGGCACAGCTGGTCACCCCTCCCATTGAACCACCACGTAAGGCCCCGTTTCCAATAGCCCGGAGTTGGAGTTGGAGTCGGCACTGTTTGGACTCCAACTCCGACCGTTTCCAATGCGATTTGGCCCGGAGTTGGAGTTGGACATGTCTCGACTTGATTTGAGCCGCTGCTCATTTGTGCTCCGCCCATTTGTGTTGCTAACTGCGATGGATGCGATTGAAGTGAATAACGCGAGGGACATGCGGCGCCGCACTGCCCGCTGACGATGGAAGCAAATCATCCTCCAAGTTCTTCTTAGCGTAGTGCAATGGGTCGTGGAGGAGGGGCTGGTCGCCAAGAGGCAATCGATACATGTGGCTCATGTGGCCATCCTCGCATCTTCGATGTTGTGACCACTTCTTGTTGTGAGCAGCTGAGTTAGTGCGGGGTGAGAGCATCAGAGATGCGCATGTTCTGCTGGGTCGGCATCGTTGAAGAGGGTAAACCCTTGATCGAGGCGGTCACGATGTAACAATGATGACCATGACATGAAGCATGACACACAATGGGCGTCGTAATAGTATGCAACAACACACTCTATTTTTGTTTAGCAACAAACGTCCAGAACCTACTCCAACTCTAGTAAACATGTTAAGCTACACCTCTGATGATGGGATAGACGGGAACAAGTGCTTCTCGATGTAAGCGAAGTCCACCTGGGTGCCAGGTACATAGCCTTGTGAGAGGCTGGCTCCGGGGGTGACGGGAGCTAGAGGGCTCCCACCACTGGCCCCACCCAGGGAGCCCTGCATGTACCCCTGCCAGCTGACACCCAAGCCATGTTCAGCCACACCCAACTGAGAGGACCATGCTGAAGACATAGCCACTGCTGCAGCAGAAGCTTCGGCTTGATTCCCAGCTCCAGGTGCAAACACCCGCAATGGCAGTTGCTAGGGCTGCTGCTGCTGAGGCTACTGTTGCTGGGGCTGCTGCCGCAGGGGCTGTTGCAACAGTGGCCCTTGCAGCCCTGCCAGTGGCCCTGCCAGTGCGGCAGCTGTGCGCTTGATTGCACCCTTGGCCTTGCCACCAACCCTCCCAGCAGCTGCAGTGTCTGCCCTCCCAGCAGCTGCAGGGTCTGCCCTCCCAGCTGCAGCAGTGTCTGCCCTCCCAGTTGCTGCAGGGGCTGCCCTCCCAGCTGCTGCAGGGGCTGCCCTCCCAGCTGCTGCGGTGTCTGCCCTGCCTCCAGCTGCAGGGTTAGCCCTGCCTGCAGCTGCAGGGTTAGCCTTGCCTCCAGCTGAAGAGCCTGCCCTCCCAGCTGTTGGAGGGTCAGACCTCCCAGCCAATGAAACTGCACACAGGCAAATTAGTGCGGATATTCGTCATCCTAGGGGGGTAGTTTTTTGATGCGGTTCGCCTCGGATTGTCCTTGCGACTCCAACGCCACTTGACGCTTGTTGAAATTCTGAGTATGTGAGTAGGGAGCGGTTCCTTAATTAAGTTTAATTAAGCGTCATATTAAGTATTAAGTCGCTTACTACCACTTAATATTAAGCGCTGGTGACTCTCTTTTTCTAACCCTCTCGCTCTACCCTTCGTGGCTCTATCCCTTGCTTGATGTAACCCCACTGCGGGCCCGCGGCGTGGTCCTGCCTAAAAAGTGCATCGACCCCTTTACTGGGTACGCGATAGCTTTTCCTTACTACACGCACAAGCACACAATCGTTTAGTGTTTGCTCGCGGTGTTACCATTTGTGCACTACTAGAGAGCAACTTTGCTCAACTCGCATTGTTTGTGCTTAAGAACCACACCATTGGCCTTTGCTGGGTACGCAAATGCAACACCAACCAAAGCGCGTCTTTGTGCAACTTGGTCGCGGTCCACTGCGGGGCCGGGCAATCAAGTCTCCCGGTAACTCTTCCACCTGTGAGGTAGATTTACTAGCCGCTGTCAGGTGGAATAGCGCAACCGCCAAACCGCTGCCCGCACAGGTCGTGTTGCTCTATCTAGGTCCATCTACAGCTCTGCGGACAAGACGACTGCGCAGCAGGGTAAAGAATGCCCACGGTAATCCTCTCCAGTAGCCTCAGCGCCGGCAGCTCCTACCAGCACCAGACAAGGCGCACCAGCTGCAGTGCACAAAGCAGCTGCTGGGCCAACGCTACGTCCGTAGCAGCTGCTGCGGATGCTGAGGATGGACTGCGGTCCCAGCGGCCAACGCAGCTCGCGCAGTAAGGAACGGTCGCTCCAAGATACCTGCTGTTGCTTGCTGCTGTTGTTGCACCTCACCTCACTTAATGCACAGCTATGCGCTGCATTGCTTAACTCCTATGTGTGGCATCGTCCTGGTTGTGGTGCTGGTCCACAGGTGTGGCCACACAGAAGCGTACCACCCGTGAGCAGACATTGCCTCACAAGGGGCAAGTGCATGTTGGCATCACAGGAGGAGCATGCAGTAAGCACAGCTGGCCCACAAGGGGCAGGGGCAGGTATGAAGCGCAGCAGGGGCAGGTGCAGCAGGGGTAGGCAGGCAGCATTGCAGGAGTAAGCAGGCACAACAGCAGGGGCATGCTGGTTGCATGCAGCTTGGGTAGGCAGGCGGTGGAGGGCCAGCGGCAGCCAGGCAGGACAACAGTATACACTCAGAGCTGCAGTGGCAAACGCAGGAGGGATAGACCATCAGAGAAGAGCATGCTTTGCTTATCAACAGGGAAGGATATGTCCATGCTTGTGCCTACTTGTGCTTGTGCAGATGCCCGCCCAAGGCGCATGATGTGATGGCTGCAGCAGTGGGGGAGGCGGTGCTAGCAGCAGCAGCAATGGTGGCAGCAGTGGCGGCAGCACAACAGGAGTAGGCCCTTGTAACAACGATGGCAAGAACAGAATGGCTAGGCAGGTAGTGGGGGACAGGGGCAAGCGGACAGCATACCAGAGGAATGCAACTAGGACGATGGCAGCAGCAGTGGCAGAGGTGACAGCGACATCGACAGGCGTCGACAGCGGCAGTGGCGGCAACAGCGGCAGCAGCGGCGGCAGTGGCGGCAGGAGCAGCGGAAATGTTGATACAAGTCAGCAATGTCAGCAATCTTCTAGAAATGTCCAGGTACACATGTCTCGTGCTAGCCTGTGCATGTGCCTGCGTGTTCCTATCTGTGTGTCCCATCATGTGTGCCTATCTGTGTGTCTATGCCAATGCATGCCACTTCCAGCATTCCCAGCACAGCACAGCCAGGAGCGGCAGCCAGGCATTGTCGGGGTGTTTGGCCAGCCTGCCCACTTCTAGTCATGCATGTCCTTGTTTGTTGATCACAAGCGTGCCCCTTGCTTGCTGCAGGTGTAACAGTCACATAGCGACCCCTCAGTCCCTTCTCCCTAACCCTACCCTGTCCCATCACCAACACCTCCAAGTCTCCTACGCCCCCACTTCCCCATTCCCCCTCACCTCCCCCCGGACATCGTGGTCCCCTCCCTATCCTACACAGCAGCCAGGAGGAAGGCCCCTCTTGTCCCTTTTCTCCCTACCCAACCTCATTCCTCTTCTTCCTCTCCTGCCTGCCCTCTCTTCTCCCTAACCCCCCTAAGAAGTGGCGAACTGCCTGCCGGCAAGTGGCTGACACCCAATACCCAGCCTAACCTCCTCCCTCATGTGCATGCCCCTTGGTTGCAGATCTGATGGGCACCTCCTCTCCCCTTCCTTTCCCCTTACCATTTTCCCCTTACCTGCCACAATACAGCCTCTGCTTAGCCTAGCCCGGCTCAGCCCTACTGGCCTCCTGCCCCTTGGCCCCCTTCCTTCTTCCATTGGGCTGCTTGGCTTTGTGAATGGCATTGAAAAGGATTGGGGAAAAGGATTGTCATGCATCATAACTTTGGCTCCTGTAAGATCATGTTGAGTATGCAACATCATGTTGATGCAAGCGTACGTCACACAGAGCCTTGAAGTCTCAATGATACCTAGTCTTCTAATGTAATAGTGGGAGGGTAGGGTGTTTTGTGTAAAGCTGACAACCGGTTAGTGCATGGATGGCCCGCATATACGGATAACCCATCTTCGCAACGTTCTCGTGTTCTTGCCCTTGCTAGCATAACGTGCCTTACCAAGCCTTGATGTAATGCACTACTCACGAGACGCAAGTGATAGCATGGTTTGCAGCTGCAAGCCTGATACCCCTAATGCACACACTACATTGTTATGGATACGTCTCCAGGACCTAGCTGTGTGTTGTTGTCCATACAAGGGGCATAACGCGCACCACATCCTAGCATATGGCTGGATCACTGCCAGGCCTGCACTTGCTAGGCATGACCGTGATGCCTACATGTAAAGGGGGTATGTAGCAGGTGGCTACCACGTTTGCAGCATAGGCGCATCACCGCGTGGTGGTGTTGTCCATACAAGGGGCATGCGGTGCACCACACCCTAGCATATGGCTGGATCAGGTGAGCCTCCACTATAGGTACCATCCGTAGTCCAGCTAGCTGTGACACCTTGGGTGTGGATCACTGCCAGCCCTGCACTTGCTAGGCATGACCGTGATGCCTACATGTAAAGGGGGTATGTAGCAGGTGGCTACCACGTTTGCAGCATTAGCGCATCACCGCGTGGTGGTGTTGTCCATACAAGGGGCATGCGGTGCACCACACCCTAGCATATGGCTGGATCAGGTGAGCCTCCACTATAGGTACCATCCGTAGTCCAGCTAGCTGTGACACCTTGGGTGTGGATCACTGCCAGCCCTGCACTTGCTAGGCATGACCGTGATGCCTACATGTAAAGGGGGTATGTAGCAGGTGGCTACCACGTTTGCAGCATAGGCGCATCACCGCGTGGTGGTGTTGTCCATACAAGGGGCATGCGGTGCACCACACCCTAGCATATGGCTGGATCAGGTGAGCCTCCACTATAGGTACCATCCGTAGTCCAGCTAGCTGTGACACCTTGGGTGTGGATCACTGCCAGCCCTGCACTTGCTAGGCATGACCGTGATGCCTACATGTAAAGGGGGTATGTAGCAGGTGGCTACCACGTTTGCAGCATTAGCGCATCACCGCGTGGTGGTGTTGTCCATACAAGGGGCATGCGGTGCACCACACCCTAGCATATGGCTGGATCAGGTGAGCCTCCACTATAGGTACCATCCGTAGTCCAGCTAGCTGTGACACCTTGGGTGTGGATCACTGCCAGCCCTGCACTTGCTAGGCATGACCGTGATGCCTACATGTAAAGGGGGTATGTAGCAGGTGGCTACCACGTTTGCAGCATTAGCGCATCACCGCGTGGTGGTGTTGTCCATACAAGGGGCGTAGGTATCATTTGAGAAGTGGATACACGGCTAATGACCACCACCGTTTTCTTCATTACATCTTGACCATTCACAGCTTACAAATCACGTTATGTGGCATGGAACTGAACGGAAGCTCGGGACAGCCTTTTGAAAGCTTTTGCACCATGCAATATTCTTCTCAGATGGGCTCAAAGTTGTTGCTGATTGCTAATATAAGACTGTACTGCCACACACCTACAGCCTGCTGCTGCTGTCCATGCACTGCTCATGCACTACAGCCTGCTGCTCTTGCTGCTGATCATGCACCGCAACACACCTACAACCTGCTGCTGCTGCTGCCCATGCACTGCTACTCGTTGCACTACAGCCTGCTGCTGTTGCTGCTCATGCACTAGAACACATGCACTGCAGCCTGCTGCTGCTGCTCATGCACTGCAGCACACCTACAGCCTGCTGCTACCTGCAGCCTGCACTGCCACACACGTACAACCTCCTTCTGCTGCTGTCCTTGCACAGCTGCTCATGCGCTACAGCCTGCTGCTGTTGCTGCTCATGCACTGCGTCACATGCACTGCTGCATGCTGCTGCTGCTCATCCACTGCAGCACACCTACAGCCTGCTGCTGCCTGCAGCCTGCACTGCCACACACGTACAACCTCCTTCTGCTGCTGTCCTTGCACAGCTGCTCATGCGCTACAGCCTGCTGCTGTTGCTGCTCATGCACTGTAACACATGCACTGCAGCCTGCTGCTGCTCATGCACCACAGCACACCTGCAGCCTGCTGCTACCTGCAGCCTGCACTGCCACACACCTACAGGCAGGGCAGGGCAGGGCAGGGGGCAGGGGGCCGGGAAGGGGGCAGGGGGCAGGGCAGGGGCCAGGGGGCAGGGCAGGGTGCAGGGCAGGGTGCAGGGCAGGGGGCTTGGATGGGGTGGGGCAGGGCTGGGAGGGGGTGGGGCAGGGCTGGGCAGGGAGGGGCAGGGCTGGGAGGGGGTAGGGCAGGGCTGGGAGGGGGTGGGGCAGGGCTGGGCAGGGAGGGGAGGGGCAACGCAAGGCTGGGAGGGGTGGGGGTAGGGCTGGGAGGGGGTAGGGCAGGGCTGGGAGGGAGTGGGGCAGGGCTGGGCAGGGAGGGGAGGGGCAACGCAAGGCTGGGAGGGGTGGGGGTAGGGCTGGGCAGGGAGGGGGCAGGGCTGGGAGGGGGTAGGGCAGGGCTGGGAGGGGGTGGGGCAGGGCTGGGCAGGGAGGGGAGGGGCAACGCAAGGCTGGGAGGGGTGGGGGTATGGCTGGGCAGGGAGGGGGCAGGGCTGGGATGGGGTAGGGCAGGGCTGGCAGGGGGTGGGGTAGGGCTGGGAGGCGGTAGGGCAGGGCTGGGCTGCGGCGGCGAGGGGTGGGGCTGGGCGGCGGGCCGCCGGTCTTGCCGTTCTATGTTGTTGTGGTCCCCTTGAACTGTTATTGTGGATGGCCTGCATGTATAGGCACACAACAACAGAGTTATGGCAAGAGTACTGCAAGGGGCGAATTGTTGGTGTTGCCCCTACTGTGTTAGTGGCTAGGTATTACCTTAACCATCTCACCTGTAGCTCGCCTGGCCCGCGCCTAGCTCAGCTCCACGCGTGTCTTCTTGCTGTCCTTTAGCTGTGCGTGGGGGACGCACTCGCTTTGGGTTTTGCTTTGCGGTAGGGGTTACAGCTGCATCGTGCGCTGACCCAGCTCCTGAGGCTGGTGCTGCATCCGCTTGCGCTGCTTCCGTTGATGCTGCAACGATGGTAGTCACTGGTGCTGGTAGGAGCTGCCGGCGCTGAGGCTACTGGAGAGGATTACCGTGGGCATTCTTTACCCTGCTGCGCAGTCGTCTTGTCCGCAGAGCTGTAGATGGACCTAGATAGAGCAACACGACCTGTGCGGGCAGCGGTTTGGCGGTTGCGCTATTCCACCTGACAGCGGCTAGTAAATCTACCTCACAGGTGGAAGAGTTACCGGGAGACTTGATTGGGCCGGGCCCCAGCGACCCAGTCATAGCCGTTTTGCTGTAATACAGCTGTTCCGAAGCCACTACGGCTTGTTGGCATATGTTGCTGCCTGCCCGCGTGCCTGCCGGCTGAAAGTGCCAATGTGAGGCGATTACAGTTGCGACCCGTGCGCTGGGGTCGCACAGCTGCACTCATAGCAATGTGGGTCAAAAAGAAGCCACTTAATACACTTAAGGGGCTTAATACGACCGGCCTTAACTTAATTAAGCTATTAAGTTAATATTAAGCGGAGGAACCGCACCCTATATGTGAGCAGTTGGAGTGTAGGTACCTACAGTACTGTAGATGTCTACAGTACTGTAGATGTCTAGAGTACTGTAGGTGTCTACAGTACTGTAGACGTCTACAGTACTGTAGGTCAGATTTGACAAGGTCTCTTGTAAATAGGGTACCATGCTGTTCTCCACATTCAAACCACCATTTGCTACCGCGATTGCACCGTCAGCTTCTGCGTGCTATAAATAGTGAGAGGCGTCGAAGCGTAGGCCCGCAAGCTCGATATGGATATTTGTGCCGAAAGTTGTGTCCACGCAATAAGGTCGCCATAGGGAGCTACATACATACGTGTAAGGTCTAAGGCCGGGGCCCGTCTCTATCGCAAGCTAGGTCCGTTCTGTCGGTTGTACTGGGTACCTCGGCTTGCAAGCTCCCGCACCGCTGTGGATGTTGATGATGCCCCGCAATTACAACAACCTCCTGCACCGCACCCAACTATCTAATATCGAGTGCGGCAGAGATAGCCCCAAAAGTTGTTTGCGGTTGGCCCTCAACCATCTATCATTACATCTAACCTCACATCATTACATCATGACTCTTAGCCTACATCATTACATCACCACTTGTGGTCCTGCCAATCACTGCATGCATGGTATGGGCAAGGGATCTGACTCTTGCAAGGGCTGGTCTTAGGGTCGATACCTAACCCTAGAGGCTGAATAATGCTGGGCTCGGCAACATAGGCACGCTTTGTTGTCAGCGCATTTGCATAGCACTGTCGGGATAGCAAACGAGCTTGGGCTACATTGAGTTGTTCCTGCATGGGGGTGAAGGGGGCATGGGGGTTAAGGATGCATGGGGGGAAGGCAGCTACAGTACTGTAGGGGTCTACAGTACTGTAGACACCTACAGTACTGTAGACACCCTACAGTACTGTAGACACCTACAGTACTGTAGACACCTACAGTACTGTAGACATCCTACAGTACTATAGACCCCTACAGTACTGTAGACACCTACAGTACTGTAGACACCTACAGTACTGTAGACACCCTACAGTACTGTAGACATCCTACAGTACTGTAGACATCCTACAGTACTGTAGACATCTACAGTACTGTAGACACCTACAGTACTGTAGACACCCTACAGTACTGTAGACACCTACAGTACTGTAGACACCCTACAGTACTGTAGACACCTACAGTACTGTAGACACCTACAGTACTGTAGGCAGCAGCAGCATGGGTGGCAGCAGCAGCAGGGGGGGGGGGCAGCAGCAGCAGTAGGGGGGCAGCAGCAGCAGCAGTAGGGGGGCGGCAGCAGCAGCAGCAGGGGGGCAGCAGCAGCAGCAGCAGGGGGGGCAGCAGCAGCAGCAGCAGGGGGGCAGCAGCAGCAGCAGCAGGGGGGCAGCAGCAGCAGCAGCAGGGGCGCAGCAGCAGCAGCAGTAGGGGGGCAGCAGCAGCAGCAGCGGGGGGGCTGCAGCAGCAGCAGCAGGGGCGCAGCAGCAGCAGCAGTAGGGGGGCAGCAGCAGCAGCAGCAGGGGGGCAGCAGCAGCAGCAGGGGGGCAGCAGCAGCAGCAGGGGCGCAGCAGCAGCAGCAGCAGGGGCGCAGCAGCAGCAGCAGTAGGGGGGCAGCAGCAGCAGCAGTAGGGGGGCAGCAGCAGCAGCAGCAGGGGGGCAGCAGCAGCAGCAGGGGCGCAGCAGCAGATATAGTAGGGGCACTGTAGCACCTACCTACCTTTTGGCTGCTTGATGACTGCTGCTAGGAAGGGGGGGGGAGTGGAAGAGTGAAGGCGGGGAGGGGGGGTAGATGTGGAAGGCGGGAGGTGGGAGGCAGGGAGGCGGGAGACGGGGAGGCGGGAGGCAGGGAGGCGGGAGGTGGGGAGGCGGGAGGCTCAACCGGGTTGGGCTGGGCGGGGGTGGGTTGGGTTGGGGGCATGGGTTTGGGTGGGTGGGGCATGGGTTGGGGGCATGGGTTGGGGTGGGTGGGGGCATGGGTGGGGGTGGGGGCAGGGGAGGGAGCGGGGGCGGGGGCGGGGGCGGGGGCGGGGGCGGGGGCGGGGGCGGGGGCGGGGGCGGGGGCGGGGGCGGGGGCGGGGGCGGGGGCGGGGGCGGGGGCGGGGGCGGGGGCGGGGGCGGATGAATTGGGAGGCTTTCTCCTGGCTGCTGGGATGTCAGGGGAGAGGTGACGGGGAGGGGGGAAGTGGGGGGTGGGTAGAGGTGGAAGTGGAAGTGGAGGGACGACAAGCTGGGCGTTGGTGGTGGGCGTGGGAAAGGGGAGGAAAAGGGGATGGGGAAGGGTGTGACGATCAATCCTGCAGCGTGACAAGGGGCATGCTAGCGGTTAAGGTGGGTACAGGGTGCCACATACCTGCACTCACCTTTTGCTGGGGTGTGGTGTATATGTGTGTGGGAGGAAGGGGAGGAAGGGGAGGGAAGGGAAGGAGAGGTCCATGGGGAGGGCGAGAGAAGTGGGGAGGGCATCGATAGTCTCAGGTGTAGGCGCACAAGACCTGCGGCAATGGTGTGACGATTTGTCAACGGAAGCAAACATTGGACATGGGTACTGGATGCACTCACCATTAGAGTAGGGAGATGTAGAGCTGGCAGATGGAGGGGCAGGTGTAGCAGCCCTCCATTACAACCCACCTTCCTTTGTCCTCACCTCAGTAGGAAGTGCAGTGTGGGAGAGTAGGGCTGGGCTGGGCTGGGCTGGGCTGGGCTGGGCTGGGCTGGGCTGGGCTGGGCTGGGCTGGGCTGGGCTGGGCTGGGCTGGGCTGGGCTGGGCTGGGCTGGGCTGGGCTGGGCTGGGCTGGGCTGGGCTGGGCTGGGCTGGGCTGGGCTGGGCTGGGCTGGGCTGGGCTGGGCTGGGCTGGGCTGGGCTGGGCTGGGCTGGGCTGGGCTGGGCTGGGCTGGGCTGGGCTGGGCTGGGCTGGGCTGGGCTGGGCTGGGCTGGGCTGGGCTGGGCTGGGCTGGGCTGGGCTGGGCTGGGCTGGGCTGGGCTGGGCTGGGCTGGGCTGGGCTGGGCTGGGCTGGGCTGGGCTGGGCTGGGCTGGGCTGGGCTGGGCTGGGCTGGGCTGGGCTGGGCTGGGCTGGGCTGGGCTGGGCTGGGCTGCAACACAAGGGAGGCAACACAAGGGAGGCAACAGTGGGAACGTTGTGAGAGGTGATGAAATGGTGGTGGTGGTGGTGGTGGTGGTGGTGGTGGTGGTGGTGGTGGTGGTGGTGAGGGGGACTGGGAGGGGGTGGTGAACAGGGGGGTACTAGGCGTGATTGTAAGACCTGCAGCAACCAGGTGTGGTAGCGGTTAGGCTGGATACTAAGGGCTATGCTGCGCAATGCTAGCTCCTTCTAAGCTCTTACCTTGGTCCTAAGCTCTTACCATAGTCCGTCTGGCCTCTTCGCTGCTCACAACACGTTGCACCTGCCTTGCGTTGGTGCATCAATGCTTGCGATTCATTGCGGAGAATCGTTGCGAGGAAACTGGCCGCGAGGCTAGCTGCGAGGCTGGCTGCGAGGCTGGCTGCGAGGCTGGCTGCGAAACTGGCTGCGAGGCTGGCTGCGAGGAAAATGGCTGCGAGGCTGGCTGGGAGGTGAGATCCTCGCACCGAGCTGCCTCACATGTATGCTTCTGCGCTGCTGGACCAGCTGAGTGGCCGCGAGGTTGATTGCCGAGTATGTGGCTGCGAGTATGGGCTAGATGTGGCTGCGAGTATGGGTAACCTCGTGCGATGCCATCTGTGGACCAGCTGTGTGGCCGCGAGGTTGATTGCCGAGTATGTGGCTGCGAGTATGGGCTAAGTATGGGCTGAGTATGTGGCTGCGAGTATGGGCTGCGAGTATGGGCTGCGAGTATGTGGCTGCGGCTGCGAGTATGGGTAACCTCGTGCGATGCCATCGCTGCAATACCGGCTACACGATGCTGCGACTAAGTGTTGGACGGATGCCTTGAATGCAAGTGAGATGTTCAGAATTTTTCCAAGTGCTTAAAGGCTACAGTACTGTAAGTGGTCTCTCGAGGTACCTCGAGGTACCTCGAGGTACTGTAGATGTCTACAGTACTGTAGATGTCTATAGTACTGTAGATGTCTACAGTACTGTAGGGTGTCTACAGTACTGTAGATGTCTACAGTACTGTAGGTACCTACAGTACTGCAAATGGTCTCTTGAGGTACCTCGAGGTACCTACAGTACTGTAGATGTCTACAGTACTGTAGATGTCTATAGTACTGTAGATGTCTACAGTACTGTAGGGTGTCTACAGTACTGTAGACATCTACAGTACCTCGAGGTACCTCGAGGTACCTCGAGAGACCATTTACAGTACTGTAGGTACCTACAGTACTGTAGATGTCTACGGTACTGTAGATGTCTACAGTACTGTAGATGTCTACAGTACTGTAGATGTCTACAGTACTGTAGGTACCTACAGTACTGAAGAAGAAGAAGACTACGCCGGTATTCACCGGCGTGCATTAAGGGAGGAGCAGCCGCCTGGGGCGCGGCCTGCTCCCACCATCAAGCTCGAGAAGTAACCGACCCCCTACCCCCCCCCCTTTCTAGTAGCTCTAAGTCTATAGCTTGTTTTGGCAATGGTGTGGGCTGCTTCTGCTGCATGTCTCGTGAGCTTGTTTAGTAGTTTTGTGGCGTTGGTTTGAGTGACCCCAAGGGCTATGAGGTGTTGACGTGTGTGTGTTTCATAGGTAATACCGCCTATACCCAGTAGGATTGGTCTGATCTCGACCATGTGGCCTATCTTGCGCATGGTGTGTGCCAGTTTTGTGTGTTGGTTCAGGGCCTTGTCCAGTTGCTCCATCCACCTCGAGTCCGCACAGTATTTAATTTCTATGATGGTGATCCGTTTAGTGGCTTTGCCGCGTTTGCCCGTCTTCCTTTGTGGCGCCACCATGATTATGTCCGGTCTGGTAGTGTTTTTGGTTGCTGTTGGTTTCATGCCGAGTGCCCGTAGCGTGGTGTGTAGTGTGTCGTTAGGGAGGTCAAGGTTTTCTCTAGCGCCCTTCTCCCAGCTGCCGGTGTCCGCAAACCGGATGCATCCGCCCAGGGTTCCTTTGCTGATGGCTTTGGCGATGAGGCGGCCAGCTCCGTTGTGCCTTTCTTGCACGAGTGGCAGGGTCTCGCTGCAGCCCGAGAGCAGGTGTGTGGCACTGTCGGCCTCCCCACAGAGGGGGCAGCGGTCGTCTGTCGCCTGCTTCCAGCGCATAGCTAGTTTTTGGTTGTATAGTCCTCCGGTACGGTAGAGTAGGGCGGTCCTTTGCGCGGGGATGGAGATGGTCGCATCGGTCATCACTCTTTCGCCCGCTCCTTTTGCCGCGGCTTTGGTGATATCTTGGGTCATCTGGTAGTAAATGCTGTCTTGGTTGGCGAGGCCTAGCTTGTGCTTGCTGTGCATGTGTGCTCGTACGCTGTGTCGGCAGTCCGGCAGTGGGGCGAGGTTTTCGCCGTCGGTCCCGTTGTTTAGCCAGATACCCCTCTCCTTGGGTGTGGTCGGGTGGTACTCTAGTGTGTTTGCCTTCTCCGGGTGTAGCGCTGCATGTTTAGCAAGGGCATCAGCGCCTTCGTTGCCGATGATGCCCGAGTGGGCCCGGACCTTGTAGAATTGGGTCGTGACGGGGCTGTCGATGATGAGGGTGGCGATGTCCGTCAGGATGTCGTTGTGTCTATGATTGATGAGGGACATCGGGTTAGCCAGGGCTCGGCGGATCTGATAGAGAGAGCATAGGCTATCGGTGGCGATGCGTCTGGCCCCCGCTTTGAGTGCCGCGTGTATCGCTGTGAGTTCTGCCTTGTTGATGGTGTTGTTTTCTAGGTCGTTCATCGCAATGGTAAGTAGGGCGTTGCTTTCCGGGATATAGACCCCCGCCCCGACGCGCGCCGGGTCTGGCTCGGATGTCTTAATGCAGCTACCGTCAGTGTACGCTACTGTGGTCCATTCGGTGATGGCCATCCGTGGTAGCGTGGTGGAGTGGTGTGTGAGTTGGTGTTGGCTGCGTGTGTGCCCCAGCGTGGGTAGAGTCCTGTCGAGCGGGAGGCGGAGGTGCTGTTTGTGGCCACTCGGGAGAGTGGCTGGCTGTTTTTGATTGTGGGGTCTGCGAAGGAGAGGGTGTGTCTCCCTGTCCGGGTGTAGGGCAGTGGCTGTGCTAGCCATCCATCCTTGTGGGTTGCCTTTCGTGGTGAGTAGTTGCCCTGCCTCATTCCATATGACGTAGACGAGGAGGGTGGCGTGTTTGCCAAGTTTGGAGCAGTTGGTATTGGTGAGGGGTATGCTGGCCAGGTGCTGGCAGTACTCTGGGTACCGTCTCAAGGTGTCAATGTGCTTGGGGTAAGAGATGCCCTTTTTTCCAGGGATCAACATGATGGTGGCCATGGCCTCCTCCTGGTGTGCTGAGTGTATAGCATGGTTGACGCATTTCAGGGCCACCGCATCATCGGCTGGTACATTCCATGTGGATAGCCCAGTGTGACGTACAAGTAGGCAGTTGTGGTGTGCACCAAAGGCCGTGTCATTGATGTCGGGGCTCCAGTAGGTAGTGGTTTCCGGTCTAACTGTGAGTGGATCAGCCCATCTTTGGACGGTACTTGGAAAGCTTCGTGTGGTGTGTAGGGTGGTGAGGGCTTTGTCTTGTGCCAGTCTCATGGGGTGGCGGCTGCTCTGTGTGTCTTGTCTCCTTAGGAGGGCCACCAGTTCTGTGGCCAGGTTGCGCGTGTGTGGTGTGTGTTGTAACCAAGCGTGTAGGTGTTGGTGTTGTTGTTTGGTCAGGAGGCCTACTGTGCGACCCGACTCGTCGTGAATTGTTACGTGTTGCACTAGGTCGTGTTTGGGCATGATGGGCTCCCCCGTGCTTACGTTCATCGCGGGGGTGGTCATGTGGGGGTGGAGTTGGAGGAAGGTTTCGCATTTGCCCGTCCCGACGATGTCCGTCTGCGGGTTGATGGGGTAAGTGTGGAAGGTGGCCTTCGAGTGGAGGTTGGTGCACCGGGGTAGCCAGGTGTGCGGGTCCGGCAGTCCCTGCCGGGTGTGTGTCGGCAGCTGTGTGTCAGGCCGCGCGTATCTAGCTTCTTGTATCCTATTATTTTCCTCTTCATAGTCGCTGCGTCGCGCCAGGTAGTCCAGGTGTGCCGTGATGAGAGGTGCCGGTTCGAGGGTGGGGCGCCAGTGAACTCGTATAAGGTCCGAGTGCGCTGATAGACGCATAGTCGTTTTGAACTCGTTGCTGCCAAACTTGCATATTGGGCACAGCCAGTGGCCTGGTTCTTTGTGTCCCGACAGGAGGGCTTCCTCAAGGCAGGCTGGGTGGTAGGCCCTCTTGCAGTTGTGGCACGTTGGGCTGTCTCCTCTTGGTAGCCAGCATAGCTCACATGTGCATACGTCTTTAGCCTCTTCCCTGCTGATGGGTTCTATGTGTGAGGGTGTATAGCCTTCTTCTGCACATAGTGGTAATGCCCATTTATCTATGATTGTGGGCTTCCAATGCACCTTGTAGTAGCTTTCTTTGTTGATGCCGTCCCATTGCCATCCATCTATGCTGGTGATGGCCTCTTGGTGGCCATACATGGCCCCTAGTATGCTGCCTAGGTCCTTGGGTTTACAACGGCAGGCTTTATCCACCTTCCAGCTGGAGAGCCCTGGGAGGTCGAGGCCTATTATGTGCACTATATCCTCCGGGATGGTTTGTATCTGTCTGCCCTCAGTGTTCCGTTTCGTGCCCGCCTTGGGTCGGGCGGGTTTCGTTGGGGGCGATTGGGTTTCCCTGTTCTCTCGCCTTAGCAGCCGGGAGCTACTCTTGATGGCCTCCTGGGCTGCGGGTGGTTGTGTTGCATGTCCGGTCACGTGCGTCGCTTCGGTCGGTGTGGTCTTCTTGGCAGTCGCGTACGCCCTAATATCAGCGTAGCGGTGTTTTGTGTCTTCCTCGACGTCGGTTGGTGCAAGCTCCGTCAGACCCGCGGCCCATGGTTTAATGAGTCTTTGCGCAGCGGGCAGGTCTAGGGTGGTGTCTCGTTTGGCTGCGATGTCTTTCGCTTCTGTTGTGGTTGGGCATCTGTCTTGGGTCGCCATGGTCGTTAGTCGGTTGAGGGCGATATAGTGTTTTTGTTGGACTTTGTTGTGGAAGCGTTCTTTAAGCATCTGTCCTGATATGATGTAGGTATGGCCAGCGATGGTGTGTTGCAGCTCTGTGGCATGTCGGATGCCCAAGCTTTTGAGGCACGTCATGCAAGCACTAACTATGTCGAGTGGAAGGGGGCTGGTATTCTGTGTGATGAGTTGTCCAAGCAGTTTGGTTTCCTTAGGGTAGAGTTCTTGTCCTTCCTGGGTGGCAGTGAGCTGCGCCGTGGTTGCATGTAGGAGTTGTCTGGCTCGTAGGGTGTGTCGTAGCATAATTAACATGCGGTGTCCATGCTTGGCAGCTTGAGCGTAGAGCCAAGTGATCTGTTTGTGTAGCATGCATCTGGTTATGTGGGCATGTGTGGTGTCCGTGGACTGGAGGCTGTGTAGGAGGGCTGTAGTGTTTCTGGTATGGTATTCTTTGGCTGTTGAGCTGATGCCAAGACCGAGCTTGTCGATGTCCTCCCTGACAACGGCATTGGGTGTGCCTAGTGGGAGTCTGAGTTTTTTCTTAACACATTGGTTAATTGCTCTGTCGTAGAGGTCTAGGTCTCCCGGTGTGCATGGGGCTACGCAGAAGCTATAGGCCAGACTGGGGATGATGGCTGTCTTGATGATGTGGATGGCTTGTCTGGCGCTAGCGAATGAGCGTCGTAGTCTTTCTAGCTTCTGTCTTAGTTGTGTCATCATGGCTATGTGTTGTGGTTTCCAGTTGAGCGTCATGGTAAGTAAGACGCCAAGGTAAGTGAAGGGGGAGGTCGGTTTGAGGTAGGTGACAGGTTTCCCTTGTAGCGTTACGGCTTGCAGTTCTCTACGGGCTTGCTTTTCCGCTTCTGCCATGGTGCTGCATCTGCCGGATTGGTGCGCTTTGTGGAGCGCCGCTGTGGCGAGAGTTTTGCTGTGGGATACGATTAGGTGGCCCCAATCCGAGTAGGCGGAGAGCTTGTCTGCCTGACAGCGTAGGTTGCTGATCGAGTTGCATAGGATAGCGATGTCATCTGCGTAGTCGATGCTGCCGATTGTAAATCGCCCGGCGCTGTCGGTTGTGTCGGATGTAAATTTGTACCCCCTCGCTCCTACTTGGAGCCAGCGCAGTAAGGGTTCAATGTAGATGAGGAACAGGAAGGGTGAGAGTGAGTCGCCCTGGATGGTGCCCCGGTCTACAGGTACCGGGTCGGTGGGGCCGTAGGGAGTTCTGAAGCGCGTTGTAGCGCCCGTGTACAGGTCCTTCACCGCGTCTGTGGCGTCGGTGGGAAAGCCAAGGTCGTGCATGATCCATAGCAGTTTGTCTTGGCAGGTGGTGTTGAAGGCGCTAGTGAAGTCGACCAGTAGCGCATAGATATCTACTTTGGCTAGCTTGGCGTCTTCGAGGGCCATGACCAGCATTTGGAGCTGTTGTGTGGTGTCCCTATGGGAGCGGAAGCCTGCTTGGCAGTTACTTAACATCCCGTTAGCCTCAGCATACTCGTACAACGCCTTGGTTATGAGGCTGGTCCAGAGTTTGTAGATGGTATTGGCCAGCCCAACAGGTCTGTAGGCGTCGAGGTCTGTTTCTTGGCCCTTGTCCTTGTAGAGCAGGCAGGTGTCACTAGTTTTCCATGTTGTGGGTGTGCAGCCAGTGGCCCACATGATGATGAACAGTTGGTGTATGGTGTCCCTCATCTCCCATGGCAGCATCTTGATGATCTCGTTTTCAATGCCGTCTGGGCCAGGCGCTTTGCCCCCTGATAGTCTGCTGATGCATTCTTGAAATCCTGCTTTGTCCATGATGGCTGTGTGCATCCAGTGTATATTTTGGCAGGTGTGCAACGTGAAGGGGTCCGCGGCTTTGGGGCGGGTCCAGGGGTAATTTCTGGTCTGTGTATTTGTGTAGTGGCCTGTTTTGGGATTCGGCGGCGTGAGCTTTTGTCTATAGGCGGCGGTGATAATCCGGTTGAGATCGGCCGGGGCGGTGCAGATGTTCTTGGTATCGGGGTCGGCTAGTGCCTGCAGTCCTTTGTGGTCGGTGCGAGAGGGGCGCAGTATGTATTTGTTGGCTTTTTTGGGTTGGGTGCTGATGAGGTGTTGCATTCTGAGACGCGCCTGTGCAATGGCAAGTGCGGAGTCGTCGTCATCTAGCTTGTGGATTTGGTCGCGGTAGGAGTTGGTCAGCTGGGCGAGCGCGGCTTGCACGTAATTTTCGGTTGTACCGTCGCCCTGGCGTGCTTGCACCGCCTCCCTTACCTCCGCGTTGATCGTGTCTGTCTCTGGGAGTACGTCGACGATAGACGGGTGGGCGTTGTTTTGTTTGAATAACATTCTAGCCTTCCGGCTGAGTTCTCTGGTGGTTTTGAGCTTTTTCCCTAGTGCCTGTCTGATCTTGCACATGCTCCTGCGTTGGTAATGCTGGCCTCCTCTGGTCAATGTCTTGGTGTTGCATGTCTGCATGGCAGTTCCCCTGCAGGTTTCCAGGAGCGTTGTGAGCATGGCGGCTGCGGTGTCGACAGCCTCTCTAGCCGGGAGGCCTGCCACTAGTGTCAGGCGTTGTGGTTGTTGTGGGTTGGCCTTGTCTAGTGTGGTCAGGAAGTGGGTAGCGTCTGTGTACATGGGAGCTAGGTATGCTGTCAGTTGTGCATGCAGTTGTGGAGCGCCTGAGCTGGGTTGTTGCACTCCAAGCCGGTATGCTTCCCTATCTTTGTTGGTGATTGGGGTGGTGAGAATGGTGTGGCTGTGTTTTAAGGGTTGATGTGTGGCTGCTAGATCTATGCCCAGTCTGGTAGTGGTGAGTGTGGCGGTGAGCGGTCTGTGGTCGCTGAGGTACGCGTTTGTGTCGACGTGTGTGCGATGCCCAGGGCCTTGTCTCGCGTCGCGCGCCAGGATGGCGTCGATGCGGCTGTTGCAGTGTGGTTGCTGGTAGGTCCAGGCCCGGTCGCCGGGGTCAGCTTCGGATAGGCGCAGCTCTGTGGCGAACTCCCTCATCATGTGGTCTTGTGGGTATTCAGTGTGTTCGGAGCGGTCCTCTGTCCTCATCGTGGCGTTGATATCTCCCGCCAGGATGAGTGAGCCGGGCAGGTGTCCAGTGGCTGCTCGTATGTGTTCTTGCATCTTTCTCCTTAATGGGATCGCGTCGTCGTTATTCCCTGACGGCCAGTACGTGGCAACGAGTGTGAGTTCCTCGCTTTGCCGTTGGCGGAGGCTTAGGATGACGCATCGGGTGTTTACATCCGCATCTGTACACGGCGGCAGCATGGTGGCTTGCATCTGGATAGCTAGATCGTGTCTGATGCCAATGAGGACCTCACTATGGCCTTCGTGACGGTGGACGGTGTAGTTGGGCATAACCCTCTTCAGCCAGCCAGAGCTAGGTTTGTTGCTCTTGGGTTGGGTCATAGTCTCAGTGAGGATCAAGATGTCCGGGCTATGTTTGAGCACCACACTCCGGGTAATTAAGGCCGAGACGGCAGTTTCCGCTGAGGTATACCGCGGATAGCCCATCGCAAGGGGGACCCATCGCCGTCAATAACTCCGTAAAACTCGAAGTGGTTGAGCTGTAATCGCGGTTTCAATGACCTGGTCACTAATTCTCCGCAGGGTCAGTGTGACCCTCCGCAGGGTCGGGACTGACCCTGCGGAGGGTTACCGCTAGGCTCGCTTCCTGGGCATTTCTGACCCTGCGGAGGGTCACCGCTGGCTCATTTCCTAGGCATTCCTGACCCTGCGGAGGGTCACAGCTGGCTCATTTCCTAGGCATTTCCGACCCTGCGGAGGGTCACAGCCGGCTCATTTCCTAGGCATTTCCGACCCTGCGGAGGGTCACCGCTGGCTCATTTCCTAGGCATTTCCGACCCTGCGGAGGGTCACAGCTGGCTCATTTCCTAGGCATTTCCGACCCTGCGGAGGGTCACAGCCGGCTCATTTCCTAGGCATTTCCGACCCTGCGGAGGGTCACAACCGGCTCATTTCCTAGGCATTTCTGACCCTGCGGAGGGTCACCGCTGGCTCATTTCCTAGGCATTACTTGCACATGTCTCAACGTTAACACAACTCGCAACACCTCGCTTAGGCACTACCAAACATACGTCTCCACGCTCAAACACTTCACAACAACTCGCAGAGATACAGCAAAGTACATGTCACCACGTTGAAACACCTTATACAACCTCGACACACCTCCGCAAAACATATGTCTCGACATCCAAACACCCCGCAACACCTCACTACGCTACTCCTTAGCACATGGCTCGATGCACCATCACCCCGCGGCACCTCCCTACAGAATTGCCAAGCAAATGCATTGATGCACTAACGCCTTGCAACACCTTCACATAAGGTGACAACACCACACCAACAATAACACCACCACCACCACACCACTACACCACCATGGGCATGGTATGACTAGAGTAGGCTGGCTGCTACTACTTTAGGGAGGGGGGAAGTAGACGGGGTGGCGGACTGGGAGTGGTGGTGGTGGTGGTGGGACAGGAGAGGGAGGGAGGAAGGGGCAGGAGGGTTACCGTCAAACCTTCAACAACAAGGGGTGGGCTGGCGGTTACTGCCCCATAGCACCCAACTCCTGGCTGCTGGGCCATGTTTGCTATGGGCTAACACCTCTAACCAGCCTGGGCTGGGCTCCAGGCTGGGCTGAGTTGTTAACCTCCAGGCTGGGCTGGGCTGGGCTGGGCTGGGTTAGGCTGGGCTGAAGGGGGGTAGGGAGTGGTTGTATGTCTGATGCTGCCAGCTCCTGGCTGCCCGCTCCAGGCTGCCCGCCCCAGGCTGCTCGCCCCAGGCTGCGCCAAGGGCTGCTACGTGGGGTAGGGAAGGTGACTAGGGGGAGGGAAGGCTGCAAGGTGAGGGGAGGGGAGGGCAGGGCAGGAGGTCGACCATCAGACCTGCAGCCAACAAGAGGCAACCTTGCACTTAGGCTGGGCATTGGGGACCACTCATGTGCAGGGGCTGGCCACTTACACTATTGCTCCATGTCATGCCTTGCAGACTCCATGCTGGCTCCTTGTTACACCTGTCCTTGCTACACCTGTCATGCTCCAGCTGTCGACCACTGCAAGCAAACATCAGCCAGCAAGCAGATGAATTAGGACATGCATGACCAGAACTGGGCATGCTAGGCTGACACCACCAAAGCATGTGCACTCACCGGAAGTCATGCTTGCCGCTCCAAGCGCCTCTTGACTGCCGCTCTTGGCAGCTGCTCATGGGGAGGGGAGGGGAGGGGAGGGGAGGGGAGGGGAGGGGAGGGGAGGGGAGGGGAGGGGAGGGGAGGGGAGGGGAGGGGAGGGGAGGGGAGGGGAGGGGAGGGGAGGGGAGGGGAGGGGAGGGGAGGGGAGGGGAGGGGAGGGGAGGGGAGGGGAGGGGAGGGGAGGGGAGGGGAGGGGAGGGGAGGGGAGGGGAGGGGAGGGGAGGGGAGGGGAGGGGAGGGGAGGGGAGGGGAGGGGAGGGGAGGGGAGGGGAGGGGAGGGGAGGGGAGGGGAGGGGAGGGGAGGGGAGGGGAGGGGAGGGGAGGGGAGGGGAGGGGAGGGGAGGGGAGGGGAGGGGAGGGGAGGGGAGGGGAGGGGAGGGGAGGGGAGGGGAGGGGAGGGGAGGGGAGGGGAGGGGAGGGGAGGGGAGGGGTACTGGGTTGGGCTGGGCTGGGCTGGGCTGGGCTGGGCTGGGCTGGGCTGGGCTGGGCTGGGCTGGGCTGGGCTGGGCTGGGCTGGGCTGGGCCGGGCTGCTCCTCGCTGCTTCTGGCTGCAGCTCTACGCCGTTGCAGCCTTGCCTGCAATTACCAAGCATACTACACATGTGATGCTCATGGTCAAGGCTGTTGTCACACTGCTGGCAAGCATGGAGACATGGTTACAACAGCCTATGCAGGGGGGCAGCAGCCGCAGCAGAGGGGCAGCAGCAGCGGCAGCAGGGGGGCAGCAGCAACAGGGGGGCAGCAGTTGCAGGAGCAGTAGCAGTAGCAGATATAGTAGGGGCACTGTAGCACCTACCTACCTTTTGGCGGCTTGATGACTGCTGCTGGGAAGGGGGTGGGAGGGGGAGGGGGGGGTTGATGTGGAAGGCGGGAGGCGGGAGGCGGAGAAGCGGGAGGCGGGAGGCGGGAGGCGGGAGGGGGGGAGGCGGGGCGGGGGTGGGTTGGGGGCATGGTTTGGGCTGGGTGGGGGCATGGGTTGGGCTGGGTGGGGGCCTGGGTTGGGGGCATGGGCCTGGGTGGGGGCGGGGGAGGGAGCGGGGGCGGGGGCGGGGGAGGATGAATTGGGAGGGGTTGGTTGTGTAGGGAGAGTGGAGGGGAGGTGCCCATCAGACCTGCAACCAAGGGGCGTGCACGTGCGGTAGGGTGACCAGGCTGGGCACTGTGTTAGCTATCACTGTGGCCTTACCATATCACCAGGCAACATCTCCCATGTGCCAGTGGGGTGGGATTGCGATGAGGAGTATAGGGTGTAGGGAAGGGAAGGTAGGGTGAGGTGGGGGCTGCGATGCCACGTCAATCGAAGGGTAGGAGAGGGGAAGGGAGGCTTGAGAGTATGGGAGTATGGGAGTATGGGAGGGGAGAGGGAGAGAGAGGGGGAAGGGAGGTGGTGGTGAGAAGAACCTGCAGTTACCAAGGGCATGCTAGCAGTCAGACTGGGTACATGGAGCCACACATTTGCAACAGCAAGCCACTCACCATTTGTGAGTGGAGTGTGTGATGGGGGGAAATGGGAGGGTGCTGCTCATGATCGCCTTTCATCGGTGCCGCTCATCATTGCCGCTCATCGCTACAGCTTCTAACTGCTCCTGGCTGCTCCTGGCTGCGCCGCCTTACTGCTTCCAATGGCTGCACTTCCTGGCGCCTAGCTCTTGACTGTCCTCTTAGCTGTGCCATGTTGATCTTGTTTCGGGTTCTTGGCGCTCCACCTGCAAGCAAGCCACGCCACATGAGCCTTCCTGCACCTTCTGCTCTCTATCTCGCTGCGCTTTCTGCTCCTTTCGCTCGACCTGGTCGCGGTTGCGATGAGGCTGCATGCTGCCAATAGCTTGCATTTGGCTGCGATATGCTATGTTAAAGGCTGCTAGCTGGCGATGGCTGGCTGGCATGGCTACATCGCTAACATCACTATGCCTCTTTTACGTTTGCGTTTGCGATGTCTTCTACGAATGAGGCTGCGATTTGCTCCTGGCTGCTCCTGGCTGCTCCTGGCTGCTAGCTCCTGCGATATGCGTGTGCTGTGTACAGTGCTGCCTCTTGATCCTATCGCCTGACATGATTGCTATGGCTGGTCGCGAATGCTGTAAGGCTCCTGGCTAGAGATGGCTGTCTAGCTCGTGGCTACCCTTCTCGCGACGATGTCCTGTTCGCTGCTCCTGGCTGCCCTTGGCTGCCATTATGCAGCATGCCAGCTTGGCGGGGCAGTCTGGATGCCCTTTGCGATTCCTTTGCTTCCTTCGCGGTTCTTTTGCGAAACCCCCATGCAAGCCTCCATGCAACATGATGTTTTCCATGCCACAGTTGACTCTCCGCAGGGTCAGGAATGCCTAAATCGTCTGACCCTCCGCAGGGTCACGGAACCCTGCGGAGGGTCACGTCTGACCCTGCGCAGGGTCAAGCCACCCCCCCTAAGGCCAAGAGGGGTACTTAACCCTGCGCAGGGTCACAAAACCTTGTGGAGGGTCACGTCTGACCCTGCGGAGGGTCACAAAACCCTGCGGAGGGTCACCTCTGACCCTGCGGAGGGTCAAGTCACCCCCCCTTTGGGCAAGAGGGGTACTAAACCCTGCGCAGGGTCACCTAAAGTTGGCCATAACTTATCACTGGCTTGGAGGTTTTGCATGCCACCTACTAGGTTGGGCAGCTGTAACCACCCTTTACAATCGCTCATACTCACATTTCATGAAAGATCACTTTGGTCACTCGGTGTCAACTCCCTTAGCCAAAATCAGGGTCACAGCCCCACACCTGGTCCAGCAACTCCCCAACGCCTGAGAATTACACTTTGGCCCGAGAGAGTC
>JASKMD010000014.1:6268634-6386297 GCA_030144725.1 Haematococcus lacustris | reverse complement strand
ACTTGGTGGGAGTTGAACCCACTACCTCATGCGCCACTGCCACGAGCAGCACATTCCTCCAGAGTTACAGGCCTACAGAGTGCTGCCACTGCCAGGTAGGGGCTGCTCATGGAGGTGCACGCTTGGCCAAAGGTAATGCGAGGCAAGCTGCTCCACATGCCGCTGCTGCTGTTGCTGCTGCTGCTGCCGGTGCTGACGCTGCTGCTGCTGTCCTCTCTGTGCACTGCTGCTGCTGCTGCTGATTCCAGGGCCCCTCCTGTTGACACCCTGTTGACGATTTGTACTGCCCCATGCTACCCCACATAGGCCCACAACGCCCCATGCAACGAGTCCATGCAGCTCCTCACCGCAGCCGCATAAATAATTGAGCTGATGGCCTCCGTGAGGTCACTGGGCACCTCTCGAGTCTGAGCAATCTGTTGTGACCGCACCGTCACTAGCTCTAGGTACAGTTCAAGCGTGTCACATGCCTGCATGCATGCAAGTATGCATGGGCAAACATGCATGGCTCAACACGTGTGTGAGGAAGGGTGATGGGTGGGAGGTGCATGCCATGCATGGTGATACTCGCGTGGAGCTAGCTAGGAACCCTTTTCACCCCTGGCTGGCTTGGCCCTCCGGACAGGGTCAGAGGGGTGGCAGGGTCAGGAGGGTGGCAGGGTTAGGGGGGTGACCGTTCCCAGTTACGGTGAAATCTCGCTGCAAGCTGGCCCAGCTGACCTGCATCATCAGGTTCTCCCGGATCACCCCTTCCACTCTGATCCGCGCGCTGTCCAGCTTGCCTGTCCGCAGCAGCTCCGCCACCTCCTTGCGCAGCTGCTTGATCTATGGCCACAGCAGCACACACCGCAGGCTCCAGGAGTGTGGGCTAGGACACGGAGTGGGGCAACAGGGCAGGACCCGGGACGCTGATGTCAGGAGAGCGCTGTCGCCTGTCCACACGCAGGCGCTGGCCCCAGCAGTGGTGGTGGCACTGCTGCATGCTAACCCGAGGTATAAGAAGGAGCCAAGGGGGATTCCCACATGCTGTTGACAACAGCAGGTGCGGTGTTGTGAAATGAGTGCATATCATATAGGAGTGAGTGTGAGAAGGTGGTGACGAATGGAGGGGGTGGCACCTAGGCACGAACGTAGTGCAGAGATGACAGGGCGGGGTGCAGTTCTGCATGTGAACTCTCCTGGAGCTATGCTTGCCGAGGCTCGATGTGGCATGGATGCTTACAGCATGCATGTCTCACCATTGTCATGCATCAACAGGCGTGGGGCAGTGCAGTGGCAAGCTGTCGGACAGACATGCAGGGCATCCATGCTCTCCATCGCCCAGCTGCTGCTCTCACTGCAAGGTTTCGCTTGTTACGCTGGAGCTTGATCCTCGCCAGTCCCAGCTTGCACTGCACAGGACCAAAAATGCAGGACGGCACAGCTCTGCACTACTGGCTTGGCTAGCTGACTTATGTGACGCTGGCAAACCTAGCATTTTGTATCAAACTAACTATCCAATCAAGATGTGAGCTGCATCCCTGGCTGTGTAGAACGTGTTGGGACTGCAGGTGGAAGCTGCCGCAAGCCAGCGCCGCTGAAGACAATCAGCTGCGCGGCGCCTTCAACCCTAGCGCAGGTGTCACGCAGTTGCTGCTAGGCACCTCCGCTCACCTTCGTCTCCGCCTTGAAGACATTGAAGTTGCTGAACATTGCCCCACCAAGCACGCCAGTCAATAAACGGCGAGTGAGCGCGTATGTTCAATGCAGATATCGCATCACAGTCTGGCTCCGCGTGCGTCTTATTTCTTGCTGTGAAGCAGTAAAGCCCCCATCTGGACACTTGACATCGACTGCGAATGCCACTTTTTGCTTCACACTTTCTTCTCTCACGCTCACATTTCCCCGCCCGCCGCGATGCACGAGGCTGTTACGAGGCAGTTCGACAGAAGTGACAACATTGACAGCAGCACCAGCGCCAGTTCCTGCAACAGCTGCAAGGGCAGCAGAAGCAGCAGGATCAGCAGGAGCGATGACAGCAGGCAAATGAGCATATGTGTCAGGCTGACCTGGACGACAGCGACTGAGACACTTGCTAAGTAATACTCAAACTGAAATACACAAAGTTTAAAGTTTACGCAGGTTCACAGTCGGTTAAATGCTTAGGACTGTCGTAAGTACACTGCAGTTGATGTGTCGCTGTAGGGCTTGGTAGAGGGTGCAGCGAAACCGGCAGCATAAACGTAACCGTAATGCCTCGGACATCGAAGTTGACCGCGAGCTCGAGGCTCAGCCAGAGCCAAGCCAGGCGCAGAAGAACAAGAAGGCCAGCGGTGAAGCGCGCAAGGACCGACACGACAAGAATGCATGGCATGCGAAGAAGGCCCAACGGCATACCGTGATGAGGGGTGTGTGCGCTGCTGGTTAGAGGCGGGAGCGGTCGTGGCGTCCGAAGTGGTCGAGGCGCGGGTCGTCACGCAACTCGAGGCTTGGGTGGAGGCCTGCAGCATGAGAGCGCTGCTCGGGAGCTTGCTACTCGGTCTCGCGGTGCGAGGCTGGTTCACGCGGGTCAGGGTGCTTCCGGACGGCCAAGAGGTCTTCGAGGAAATCCCAGCTGAGCTCGCGGTCATCCCGAACCTGGCGGACCGCAACATGTGCCTGCAGCTCTGCCTGGTCTGGATGGCCGGCATCAAGCCTCAGCAGGATCTACTGTCGCAAGTATCCAACTACACCGTCTCGCTAGAGCGGTACCTGGAGTACGCTGACACGACGCTGGTGACCTGGCCGGCCATGTGGGCCGAGATGTCCAAGCGGCGCTGGTCCAACACCAGGTTCCGGTTGTACAGAGGCAAGCAGCGCACGGTGGCCAAGTTCTGGGCTGAGGTGAGCCAGTATGTGTGCCAGTATGTGTGCCACAATGCTTGTCTTTGCCATGACTTGACCTGAGCTCACGATGTGTCTCCTTGTGTGCCTTGGCTGCAGACTGTCAAGGGAGCCAGGGTACGCTGCAACTCGGCTGCCACAGGTCGCCCCCTGGCCCTGGCCTATGGGGTAGCAGGCTTCAGTGGCAGTGGCAGCATTGGCAGCAAGGGTGTGCCTGTCAACCAAATGCGACGGGAGGCATGCAAGCAGTTCCCCGAGCGTGTGGTGCTGGTCCATGAGTTTCGTACCAGCCGGGTCAGCTCTGCCCGCACCAACGTGGTGCAGGGCCAGGCAGAGTCCTTTAGGTGAGAGACCTCAGATGCATTCGCACTGTGGGAGTGGAGTCATTACATAGATCAGCCTAGACTGTGCCCTGCATTGTTCAGGCTATACATGGCTTGACTCAACACTTGGTTTGGCAAGGAAGGGTTTTACAAGTGAGCATTGATGTATGTTGCCTTGCAGGTGGCTGTACCCGGTGCGCAGCATGGCGAAGCGGTCCCGGATCCGGGGCTTGATGTGCTCTACAAGCAATGTCATCAAGCGCAGGTTCCACGACCGAGACGTGTCAGCCACGCTGAACATCCGCCGTATTGCAGCCGGGCCGGGCCGCCCACGCGAGCTCAGCAGCTGGCTAGGCCGCCATGCCTAACCCAGGCAGACCAGGCCAGGAGTGGGTGCAAGTGCGCGACAGAGGCCTGCTGCGGAAGTGGCAGCGGCGGCACCAGCGGCAGCGATAGTGACATGTGTATCATGCCATGAGCCAAACAAACAAACAATACGATTGCCCCTTACAAAGGGGATGTGTGTGCGCTAGAGTGTGCATAGGGTAGGGCTCCAGCGAATAGGTTAGGGACACAGTCCCGACTCCTAGGTTAGGGACACACACCGGTCTCTCATTGCTGTGGAGAAGTGTAGGGGCTCCACAGGAGGATAGGCCCTATCATAGGGATACAACATGGTTGATATATCCATTCAGATATATCTACTGTCATACAGGTAGTTGTATGGCAGAGCTGAGACACCTGCTAGCAGCCTGGGGTGTGTAATGCTCCACACAGCTAGAGCGCGACCGAACTGGTTAAAGGTTAGTGTTAAACCGATTGTTAAAGTTGACCGTTTGGTCGCGATACGAGTCCCTTTTTGCTGTCGTTCTGGTCGCGACACGGCAATGCACCCAGCGACACTATGCCGGCAGAAGTAGCCAGTGAGAAGCAGTCCCAGGGTAGCAAAACGGGTATGTTAAAGATTGGTTAAAGATGTGGTTAAACCCAAAACATCAGGATGTTAAACTAACCAGTCGCGCTCTACACACAGCAAGGGATCACCCTGGGAGTATAAAGCAGTGGCACAGAAGCATTTGGAGACTCCACCCACTGAATCCAGTGAAAGAAGGATGCCAGTATTCAAACTTGAGTGCCTTGCAGCTCTTGGTATGCATATCAGTAGGGTACGCCCATATAATTATAGTTGGCTCGGATTCCTATAAAAAGCTATAATTATAGGCTATAGGACTATAATTATAGCTTGGCTCAGTAGCTTAGCAGCCAAGTGCGAGAGGTCACGGGTTCGACCCCACGCATGAGCGTACTTTTCACGTCAAGTCAGCTCAAACAAGCCGTGAGCAGCCCATCGACCCGCATTTTCATAGCAAGCTCATACACAAGACAAGTGAGTTGATGAAATGTTTACGGTGCGCCGTTGAGAGGCGCTGAACAGCAAATGTGACAGTCCATGTGACAGCAAATGTGACAGTCCATGTCTAGGCTTATGCGAAGATGTTGATACGGGTGTGGGTTGGGGTGGGCTAGGGGAAGGGGGGGGAAAGTTATGACTGAAAGTGGCATGTGACAGGCTGCCCGCTGCAAGCTCCACCGTGTGTGGTGGGATGGGGGGGAGGGGAGGGGGGGGAGTAAGTAGGTAGAAGACTCGGAAGTGGTGATGGTGGGACGGGGTAGGGAAGGGAGAAGGG
This sequence comes from Haematococcus lacustris, assembly GCA_030144725.1. NCBI lineage: Eukaryota > Viridiplantae > Chlorophyta > Chlorophyceae > Chlamydomonadales > Haematococcaceae > Haematococcus > Haematococcus lacustris. The sequence goes on along the minus strand of JASKMD010000014.1, from coordinate 6,381,424 downwards.
GGCAAGGGACAGGAGTGTGAACATCAAGCCTGCAGCCAGCAAGAGGCATCCTTGTGATTAGGCTGGGCATTTGGGGCCACTCATGTCCAGGGGCCGGCCACTCACAGTTTTGCTCTGTGTCCTTGCTACCTCCTTGTTGGCTGCTGCTCTACGCCGTTGCTGCCTTGCTGGCAACTACCAAGCCATGCTACACCTGTCATGCTCCAGCTGTCTACAACTGCAAGCAATCATCAGTCAGCTAAGGCTTAGCAAGCAGATGAACAAGATTAACACCCAAGCCGCATGTGCACTCACCGGAAGTCCAAGCTGACGCTCCAAGCGCCTCCTACCTGCTGCTCTTGGCTACTGCTCTTGCGATGACGACCAGCTTATTCATCGAGCTGATTCGAAATTGGCGAAATTGGCGATAACTGGCGCGCGTAGTGAAGCCTTTGACCTGGTTCTACACCTGAGTGACAGTGCTTTCCTTCCCTCCAAAGGTTTGCGTGGTGTTACGGGCAAACTGGGGCAGACCATCCGACCCCAGCGCATTGGGGTCATCGGGGCTAGGCGCAGCCATTGCGCTGGTCGGCGGTGGAAGCGGATGCAAGATTCGAGGACCTATAAAAGCTATAAAAGTGCTCAAGCCATATAAAACTATAAATATAATTATAGTCGGGCCGGTCGCTCCCTACATATCAGGCGCCCCCAACATGGGGTTGGTGATATGCATGCGATTACTTCCTCAATAATGCACCGTTCTCGATAGCGTTTATCACATTGGCATCGGAGGTTTAGTCCGCGTTATCTGACCATCAGCGCTAGCCATTGGAGTCTTTGCTCGCGTACTGCCACATGTGCCCGCGAACAAATCACATCGGCGAGACGGGTCTCCTTGGCACGGTGAGCCACATCGCTGTGACCCCATCTACCTAGCGTAGTAAGCTGGTTGTGCACAAATGGAATGTCCGGCCGACACCCAACGCGATGCCTGCCGGGCGTGCAGGGCACCTAGACGGGGCAACTAAAACATCTGGTTGTATTCGCTTCCGCCGAATACATCATTTCGGTCGGCGCACACTAAGGTATCACCGGCTTACACCCCCCCCTCCTCCACTGTGTCCACCACTGTGTTGCACCCGTTGCACCTATAGGGAAATCGATACAAAGACCTTGTTCTTGACCCATTGGCCCATCTATTGAAACAAATTGCACATCAAACAGCCCAGGCCTCAATCAGTTTAACACTTTCAAAGTTACATCATGTTCACCAGGCAGGTTCAAGGCCACGGCATGCAACGACCCAGCATGCCCGCCCCCCCTCCACCCATCATTGCAGGAGCCCACCTCATCAAGCCTGCCCACCCCCTCCCAGCCCACCCCTCCCAGCCCAACCCCGCCCAGTCCACCCCCTCCCAGCCCAACCACTCCCAGCCCACCCCCTCCAATCCCAACCCCTCCCAGCCTTCCCATCCGCTCCCTTGCTCGCTGCCTGCTCCCCTTCCCCTCCCCCGCCCCCTCCCAGCCCTAGGCACCACCATGGTCGCTTCATGGAGCTGCCTGCGCTGCTGGAGCACATGTCCCTGCACACGCTGAGGACCACCCTCAACAGCGTTGATGTGCATGACTTCACGCTACAGATGCCTAAGCTTCGCACTGCGGTGCGGCTGGAGGAGGTGGCTGCAGCCTCAGCCAGTGCACCAGCCAGAGCCGCACGCAAAGCCACAGCAGCTGCTTGCTGTGTAGGGGGGGTTGTGGTGAATGTGGGGGACCATGCAAGCCAGCAGCGGGTGGCAGCAGCAGCAGCGGCAGCAGGTTGCAGCCAAGTTTGCCGCCAGGTGCCAGGTGTGCCGCCTCCACAACCCCCCCTGCCCCCACAGCCCCCCCCACATCAGCCACCCCAGCAGCAGGGCCGGAGCTCGTGGGGCACAGCCCTAGAGGGGCAGATGCTGGCACCCCCCATTGCGTCGCCTCAGGGGCCTATTGCATCACCTGACTTACGGCACATGTATCAGCTGGCTCTAGCTGCAATCGCCACCCAAGGGCAGGCTGCTCCGGCTCAAGGTAGTGAGCTAGGTGCAGCAACGCCGGCTCCTGGCTTCACGCTACGCAAGCGTACCACACCTTCTGAGGGGCTGCCCAAGACAGCTGCAAAGCGCAAGGGGTGATCCACGAGACTTAGTTAGACAGCCCCCCAGCGCCAACTCAGGTTGTAAAGTGCGCAACAAAGGCTGTACCGGCCACCTCCCCCAACCACCTGCCAACCGCCTTCGAGCCACATTCCCGCAACCGTTTTCCGATCCGACTGCATCTGCCGATGCGCATGCTCGTGTAGAGCAACCTAAGCGGCGCGGGTGGTCGCAGCGATGACTGCATGCCCCGAACCGGCTCAAATTTGAATTACTAACTTTGATGCTTTGCTGTGCACGGCCTACTAACTGGATAATTATTCTGGATGGGTGAAAGGTAGCTGGCTGGGTTGGCTACATACTGAGCCAGCTAGCATTAAATTTGGCGCAGCGAGTGCAGAGTTACAGCCATCCTACTACCAGGGGTCGGTTTACTGCCATTTTTTGAATGTTGGGGGCGCCTGAATGCATAGCAAGGCAAACATCATCCCCCGTCATACAATTCAAAACTTGCAAAGTAGAGCGGAATGGTCCACACTACGCCGCCATTGCCTTAGTATGCGGTGTTGTAAAAGCATGCATACAAACTGACGCGCGTTATCCATTAACCATGGTGGCCGAGCAGGTCGTGCCGGTTTATGAGAATAATAACGAGTCGATTATGCAACAGCAGAATGAGTTGCGGGCAGAACAAGCGAAGATTGCATATGTGGGCGACCGCGTCGACCTCAGTGTGCTTAAAGCGGGTGAAAATGAGGGCTGGAAAGTAGTTGTTTTGCATGACATTCTTCAGTTCCACCCAGTACACTTAAACCCACTTCAACACAGAGTACGAGGCTGGTAGTGATGTGTGGGTGCGGAAGATAGAATGGCTGGAGCACAAATTCTCCCACTTCCGGCGCACAAGAGGGGACGGCAGTGAGTGAGCAGCCGACACTTATGATGCAGCCAGCGACAGTAAAGCTTCCTGCATGATGCCTGCCCCTGTGTCGTGCACCCCCCGTGTGCCCCCACAGACTGCTTCTACCGAGCATTTATCTTCTCCTACTTGGAAGGCCTGCTGCTGAGCCAAGACACCCAAGAGACAAAGCGGTGCGTGGCCAGCCCCCTGTCAGGCAGCCGTCCACATGAGCAAGGTGTCAAAGGGCAAAGGCAAGGTGGCAGGCGGGCCAGAGTGTTAGGGACTGGGGGCAGCTAGGCCAGGGAAGCAGGGGGTGCGAGGGGCAGGAAGGTCCTGGTAGGGGCAGGCAGGGGGCCAGCAGGGCAGCAGGGTGCAGCCCCATGAGCCCACAGCTGCCTGGACAGGGCCCACTGGCAGCCAGGGAGCACATCAGCTCATATTGCAGGTGTCTCCATGGACAGCCACAGCGCTCCTCCTCACTGCCCGCACTGTGCTTTGCCCAGCCTCTCTCCTGCCCGACGTTCCCACTGCCCCACTTTGCCCAGCCACGCCTCTGCTCTCCCTTGCCCGACCTTCCCACTGCCCCACTCAGCCCAGCTTGCCATGACGCTGATCTGACCTAGCCATGACCCTGACCCCAGCTAGCCTGGCACTAAGGTAGGCCTGGTATGAGGGCATGTGTCCCGGCTCATGCCCCTGCTGCCTGGCCTGACTGCCCTGCGGCCATGGGCTGCGCCTGGCTGCAGGCTGGCTGAGGTGCTGCAGGGCTGGCGCAGCAAACTGGTGGAGGCCGGGTTCCAGGACCTGGTGTTCTCAGACGCCCTGGACCTGCTCCTGGAACAGGTGCGGGGCCTGGAGGGGGGCAGCAGGGCAGGGGCGGGCGGTGGGGGGGCTGGCATAGGGTAGGGGAGGGCGGGGGGAGGGCAAGGGACAGCGCAGGGGAGGGCGTGGCGAGGTGAGAGCATGACTCCCTGTTGAGGTCTCAAGCTGTCTCCTGGCAGCCTCCTGCTCTGCACTCTCATCATCATCATCATCATCATCATCATCATCATCATCATCATCATCATCATCATCATCATCATCATCATCATCATCATCATCATCGCATACTGGCATCTCCTGGCAGCTTTCCGCTCACTCTCATCATCATTATCAGCATCAGCATCAGCATCGCAAACCGGTCTCTATTATGGTCTGTAAGCCTCAACACAGAAGAAGCCTGCAAAAAGCCTGCACAGGCATGCAGGGCGTGGCTTGCAAGCCTGCGGTGCGTCGGTCAGTCAGGGACAGCCACACCCCTGACGCTGAGTCCATGGTTATTCAATATGTATGTGCCATAGCAAAATGCCATAGCAAATGGCAGCAAATGCTGTGTAATGATGTGATGGTGAGGAGGCTGCGTTAAACATGCTTGTCTAGTGTAGCCAGGCATCTCATGCATTGATCTCATGCATTGCAGCAGCGCCGGCGGTGTTTGCTTTTCCAGCATCATGTCATGCACAACAGCATGATAGGTGGGCTGCTGATGCGTGCCTGCATGCTGTGTCTTGCTGTGCTGGTGCTGGTGTTGATGCTGTTGTTGGTGTGCGCAGCTGAACTCCATCAGCCAGGGCTTCCTGAGCAGCGAGGCCCTGCAAGAGGCCTACCAGGACGACACCGCCAGCAACCTGGTCATCATGCTGCTGCGCTTCATCGTCAGTGCTGAGGTCAGGGCCCACTGACCAGGGGGCAGGGGAGCGACAGGGTCAGGGGAGGAGCAGGGCAGGGGCAGGGGAGGGGCAGGGGTGGGGTAGGGGAGGAGCAAGGGAGGGGCACGGCCAGGGGAGGGGCAGGGGCAGGCTCGCACCCTCCTACTCACTAAACAACCATGTAGCAGCAACACAGTCCATACCCTAGCTTGCCAGTGGCGCTCTGTTGTACAGACCCGACCAAGGGTTTGACATGTGTTTGGAAAGAGAGAGAGTGGGGTTTGCTACATACACACAGATTAAGCGGCGAGATGACTTCTTTCTGCCCTTCATCCTGGGCATGTACGACGACCCCCCAGCCTGTGTCGACACCTTCTGTCAGCGCTATGTGGAGCCCATGGCAGAAGAGAGCGACAACATCCACATCGTGGCCCTCACGGACGCGCTGCAGGTGCAGTGGCAGGGTGTGGAGGGGTGGGTTGGGTTGCGTCACTTGGATTCGTTGGGTTGTTGTATTGGTTGGGCTGCGCAGGGGAGATGGGTCACATTGGTGGGGCGGGTGCCAGGTGCTTGAAGGTCCAGGGCTAGGCCAGCAGGGTGAGTGGTGGGTCATGCAGGGCAAGGGTCCTTGCTGTGGAGCAGTCGCGTGACGTTCTAGGGAGTGAGGACCACATGACTTTCACAAGGCATGCATGGACAACCATGTCAGGTTGTGAGATTTCCTCCTTCCTTTGTCTCCACACAACCCTCTTTTGTCAGCAACGCGTGAACGATAAAAGTGATCGAAAAGAGTGGAATCGGCAGCTACGTCGTACTCTTTGTCCTCCAACTGTTCAAATCAGCGGGCACCGGCTGTACCCGGTGGCGGTCGCAGGTGCCGGTGACGGTCGTGTACCTGGACCGGAGCGGGGTGGAGTCTCGCGCGTCACACCTTGCGACGAGGACCGAGCTTGAAGTCAATGAGCACACCATCGTCCCTGACGCCTGCGCTGCGGCAGGCGCGCCCATACGCGTGCATGTGTTATACCGGCCCGGACATTATGACATCCTGTACAAGCGGCCAGAGTAAGGCTATTTAGCTGAAGACCGGCTAGGGTGTAGCAGTTGGACGAGAATAGCTGTTGCGACCACCAGCAAATGGGGCGGGTGCGAGTCCTTACGGCGGGAATAGTCTGGTTGAGCCAGCTCAATTGACACAGCTGACGGATGACAAAGCACGGCAAATCGCCTTCAATTCAGAGCCCTATCATCTGGCACACCAGTTTTGACAATGATGCACTGCCAACGCAACTATGTGTACATTTGCGCACATTCGGCATGGCCAAACATATCAAGTTAGAAACACTGAAGAACCCCAAACAATTAAGAAAGAGCCACATGGAAGGAAAACTGTGTCTGAAACGCATCCTGTGATGTCTAAATCGCAGCCTGTCCTTCGCTAGAAGCTGAGTGGTAGTATCAAGAGTTATCAGGTGCACGCAACCGCCGTGTGCCTCATGCCGCTGTGATCAAACCCCGCGGATGAACCGTACTGCCAACCGGAAGTCACCCGCCACGAAGTCCCCGGCGACGCCGCCTTCCGCCCGAAACTTTGAGACCTTCAAACCCAGCTGGCGCACCCGGCCTGGCTCCAAAGGAGGCTGACCACGCACCGCCTGGCCGCGGAAACTTGGAATAAAACCTGCGGTTGGCAACGTAAGCCGGGCCGGGAGCATGGCAACAAGAGCGGAACGACCAACACATTGGCGGCATTGACACGTATTTTTCGCTTTACGGCATGTCTGTAACATATGGTGTGCTAGGCTGATCTCGTGCCCGTAGTTGACCCCAAAGAGGGTGCAGCCTTACTCCCACCTGAAAAGGGCAGCCTGACCTCTTGCCACTTCCCAAGGCTGGTGGTGGTGAAATCATGCTGGTACTGCACGCCGTCGTAGCCATCGTCCATCTGAGATCATGGCAAGCATGCTTCTTGTCCCTGTGCCCCTGGCCTAAGAGCTGTGCATCTCTAGAGAAGTGGGCATCTGAGGCTGCATCGACCAACCTCGTGTAACTTGTAACAGAATCATTTAGCTGCTGCATGCTTAGGCTAGTACGCATGCTGACTCACCCCCATCCCTAGTTCGCCTAGCATGGCAGGACAGCGCAGTACTGTGTTGCAGTCATGGCCAGCAATACAACACATGCACAAAAACTCACCCCATCCGTGCGAGCTTGACCTTACCAACACAGCATCAAATCCCACCACCCGTCTACCAGCCCTGCTCCCCTGCCCATGGTTGAGTTGTGTGACCTCTTCATGTGTATGCTGCCATGGAGCGGGTCACAAGTTTTCATGCTCAAGTTGCTACACCAGGCTAACAGCGATATCGTATTTTGATGTGAGAAAGAAGAAGAACAAGATGACTACTCTGGCGTGAAAGCCGGGGTGCATTAAGGAAGGAGCTTCCACCTGGGGTGCGGCCTGCTTCCACCACCTTTAGTTGATGTGTGATACATGAAGGAAGTTAAGGATGAAAGATGCAGGGAAGGATGGGTCAGGTACATGACTGGGAGCTGGGAGCACCGAGGAACTGTTAACTGTATAAAAGATTGCAAACGTCTCAAAGACCAGCACCTAACGGCATAATGTCTCTGAAGAAGCATAAGAGCATCGTCAAGCAAAATCAGCGCCTGGCAAAAAGCTTTTGTCATGGTTGGCTCCGTTTCAACTGTGTGTGCCATCCTTAACCCTGACCTGGACCCTACACCTGCCACGCTAAGCACAGCTCCACTCCGCACCCATGCCCCCATGCAAGCCATGCAGCCTCCCTACCTTTAGGTCAATCTTGTAGGTCCGGCCATCACCCAGCACTTGTAGGCACAAGGCACTGCAGCCCCGCAGCCCTTGCCACCCCTCCCAGGGTGCAGAGCGGCAGCTGGCAAAGCCCCCATTGCGTGCACTGCTCACATGGCCTGCAGCATGACAGGACAAGCAGGGTGAGTGTGTTGGATGCTCCCACCTCCTGCATGTGCATGCGCTGCAACCAACCTCCCAGGCAGCAGACCTCTACCAATCAGCAGGGATGAGCCCAGCCGCACAGCACGGCTATAACCCGCTGCCTGACCCTCTCTGAGACTTCCTCCTCCATCCGCTGGCAGTGACCGGGTCCTCCCCTCCACCTGGCTCAGCCTCACTCAGCTGCTTGGGGTCACGACAGGCCATGTGACAAAGCCACTTCTTCTGCTGCTGGCGACAAGGATGCTGCCATCACTGCCCAACCTGTACTCCCTGCACCGCCCATGTCTCCTCATCCACGACCAGGACTTGCCGACGAGGCGCTGCTGGCCATCACCCAGCTCACCCACATCCTACCATGCTGCCTTCACCCCTGGACTGCACCGGCCTGGGCCCGCAGCGCAGCACCAGCGCCCACCTGCAAACACCAGGGCCTGCTGCTGCGCGTCATAGGTGACCTGTGAGCTGGACACGCCGCCCATCACCACGTCATCCAGCGCTTGCCAGCGGAGCCCGGCCAACTGCGCGCCGTCCAGGGCCAGCCCCTCACCAGGGCCCCGGTGTCCTTGGCCTGACTGCTGGCTGCGAGGACCCACGACCTCTGCGCTGCTGTCTGCAATGCAGCATTGAACATGCAGCGCACTGCGGGATCAAGTGGCGCTCGCTGGAGCGGTGCTGGTGGCCGGACATGCCAGCTCTGCCAGACAAGGGCAGGGAGTACCCAGGCCTGGGCTACAAGCAGGTGCAACACTGCTTAGCCAAGGCCCAGCTACAGCGGCCTGCTGCGGCATGTAAGTGTGCACTCTCTTGAGCCGTTGTAGGCCTATATCAGAGCATGTTTGTCATGCTGATTCTAGGCTGTAGCCTTGCCACAGGGGTCAGGCAATAGTGTGTAGGTGAAAGGCGCCCATGCCATGTGCATGGGAGCATAACTCCATGGAGACAAAACACCACCCAAAGTGAGAGAACCTGGTTCTGCCTTTGCGGTGGTGCTTGTTGCCCGCTGGGCTGATGCGGGAGGGGCTGAGCCTGAATGTGAGCTTTGGCTTGTGAGGCTGGGCAGGCCTGTGCTAGAGGGAGGTGCTGGCTTTTTTCGCTAGCTTACAAGCACTGCCGGACCAGCTGTGGTCCGCGTGTCTCAAGGTCTGGCCTGCTCACTAGCTGCCCTCAAGAGGGAGTCACAGGCCTGGCCCTGGCCCTGGCCTGACCCGGCATGGGGTCAGGTCCATCACAGGTGTGGTAGGGCTGGAGGCTTTGCAGCAGCTCGCTAGCATGGCCACAGGCATGTGCTCGCTCTGAAGGTGTGGCAGGACCCAAGGATGGCTGCAGATCAGTGAACAAGGCTAACCCACCTAGCAGCTTGTCAAACGTGCGACGCATGGTCCAGGCTTGGCTGTCATGATCCTGCTGCCTCTCAGCTAGGGCCAGGGCTTGCCTGCATGTACTTGTTGAGTGTGTTGCAGCAACACCTGGTGCTGCTGCTGCCGCCGCTGCTGCTGCTGCTGCCGCTGTTGATGAGTTCAACCAGCCTAGGTTTCAGCACAGTACACCTACAACTAGGGGCTGTACTGATTGGCCTCCAGAAACATTGAAGATGGGGCGATGTATGCTGGCACGTTGAACATGACGTTCACTTCTTATTGTTCTCTCGCAACCCAGGGTTTGGCGGTCATTGGGGCTTCACCTCAGGGCAGCAGCGCTGTGCTCAGGCACAGTTCCGGTCTGTAGCAACTGTGAGGCGGCCGTTTTGTAGATTGAGTAGCACTCCGCTGCACATCACTAGTGAATCATGTGGATTAAGTGTCATGAAGGTAGCCACACAGCCTTGCTTGACGTTTGACTCAGCGCGCCACACTGCACACCGGCAAGTCACCTTTGCGGCCCAGGTTATACACTGGGGCGCCCCGGTTGATGGCCTCGCGCAGCACATTCGAGACCCGGTCCATGGTTTGGCAGCGTGTCCTCGTCCCTTTGTTTCCTCAGCAGCTTCCTCAGCTTACCCCAGCTATTGTGCACAGTCCAACTGTCAACAGACGGCTGTTGGAGTTACTTTTTCCACTGGCCCAAGTGGGTACAGAACTCAGGAGCCTAAGCTAGTCACGGAGGCACACACACCAGATGGGCGGAGCTGAAGTGGGTCTACAACAGGTCTCACTGCAGGTCCCACAGACGGGCTGAGTGAGGCCCCACGGGACGGGCAGGACCGACGCCTAATCTGCCGCAGCAACCGGCCCGGCTGCCGCCACCGCGTTGCTGCGCTACCATGTTGCCGGTCGCTTTTTCACCGCTTCTTTTGCTCGCAGTTGTGTTCTCATAGGCTGCGATGTGCTACCACTCCCTTGCCAAGCTAACCAGGGTCTGGTAGCTTCGGCCAGGGTGTGTGCGATGCTGTTCCGTCCGGCCCAAACTTGATAACAGTAGACATCAGCCAAGCCACAAGGAATGGCTCCATCTGTGTGTTAAACTGGGCAACTGTGGGGGCCGACTACGGTTAGTGAGTATGTTTCATGGTGTCGCGGCAGAGTGAACGTGCAAGGATTGCGCCCAGTTGCTATTGCCTTCCGCAAACGAGCATATGGGAAGGAAGTTCTGAGCTGGGCTGCGGCACCAGGCGCTCGTCAACATGGCAGCTACATCGCAGCCCGCCCGGTCGCTGCTAGAATACTATGGCCCCAAGTCATCGCTGGATGGCTTGAAACTCCAAATGCCCGTAACCCCGGAAGAGGTGGGCTGACTACAAGTTTGAATCCAAACACTGAATCAAATGCACTCACGGACTTATCACGTCGCCCGCAGCTGGAGTTCTTTGCGGAGCAGGAAATGGTGACCATCATTCCCAACTTCTCCTTCGACTCCCATGAGGGTCCGTCGCAGCTCTACTGCATTGGGGTCAGTCTGCCGTGCTCTGGTGTGTTCATTCCGCAATCCTCTTGAGCTGCAAGCATCCCAGTGTGGTTTTGATGCAGTGCCATACCACGCAGCCAGATGTAACAGCAGTAACAGCTGCAACAGTGAAGGCTGCAACATGCAATAGGGAGCAACAGGGCACTAACACGGCATGCGGCATTGACTGGCAGGGTGCGCTGTGCAAACAGCATGGCTGTTGCTCACATACTGAAAGATATAAAGACTACGCCCTCGCCTTTGAACTGCATCTAGGGAGAAGAGTAGCCTTAAGGCATGCCCTTGCTACCCTTGCTGCCCCAGTCCTGCCTCCACCCTTCATCATCATTCAGCCCCCTCGCCCCTCACTAGGGCCTCCACTAGAGTTGGAACACTAGGGACCACTAGGGACCACTGGCGGGACCACTCAAGATGATGTTATGGGGCTATGTACAATTATGTTCCCATGCATATGACACATGGCATGGGTGCCTACCACCTGCACTATTGCCTGACCCCTGTGACAGAGCTGTAGCCTATAGTTGGCATGACCTGCATGCACTAATTGTTAGAGCATGTTACACCCCTTACCATGCCCCAGCAGGCTGCTGCTGCTGCTGCTGCTGTTGGGCCTTTGGTGGCTTGTCTTGCGCCCGACTATACCCCAGCTCGGGGTTCTCCTTTCCCTTGGCTGGCGGAGCTGCCTGGTCTTGCCACTAGCACAGCTCCAGTGGACGCCACCTGCTCTCCCCAATGCGCTGCATGTTCAATGCAGCATTGCAGTCCCTGTCCAGCCACCTGCCTGGCTGTGGTGCCGGCTTGGCTTCTGCAGCCTTGCCCTGGGTCTTGCCTTTAGTGGGCTGGGTGAGCTCAGCTGCCTGCTCAGCCTTGGTGCGCTTGCTGCGCTTGGCTGGCGGGGGAGTGCTGGGCCCAGGTTCTGAGGCTGCTGGCTTTGTGGCTGCCTGGCTGCTGCATGGGGGCTGTGGGGGCTCGCTGGGAGCCACTACCGGGCACCACATCATGCCCCGCACTGGCTGATCACGCTGCTGGCTCCAGACTAGGCTCAGCAGTTGGTGTTCCACCTGCCCTTCTGGGGGCATCCAGCCTGCAGGCCTGGTGGGCTGCTCATTGTCCACAGGGCTGTTGGCCATCCACTGCACATTAACTGATGACTGGTGCGCAACGCTAGCCATTATCAGTTGAAGTGCAGTGACATAACATCATGACAGCTAGGAGGTGGACTTTGCTAGCTTGCCTCTATGCTCAGCAGCCCTCACCGTACCATCCCTGTTACATGTCACAACCAAGTAGTGTTACTCCTCCCAACTGCCATCGTCAGCATTGCTGCCACGCTGCATGCAACCAGCATGGCAAGCCAAAGCCCGTTGACGCCGTGCAAGCCGTGCTTGCAGCCCTGCTGCTCACCGCCCACCCCTTGCCTGGGCTATGCAGGGTGTGTACGGCCCCTTTCGGCCGAACATGCCAGTGGTGGTGCCACTGTGGCTGGCCACCATGCTGCACCGCCGCAAGCGCTGTACGGTCCAGATGCCAGACTGGATGCAGCCAGACAGGCTGAGAGGTGCGGGGGAGCCAGTTTTGGCAACATGCCAAACCAACAGCTCTGGTAACCCTGGCGCCCCTGGCAGGGTGGCTGGCGGGGAGGTGGTTAGGAGCTGGGGTAGTGCAGCCTCCCAGCTTTGGGTCTCACACTTGCCAAGGTGGGGTTCACTCAATATAACACTTTGACCCCATTGATATTCTGACTCTGGGCCTCAGCCTACCCAATGCCACTCATCACACTCATCCCTCCACAGATGTGGGTGGGGGGGTGAGGGGTTGCAGCCAGGGGTACCGTCCCATAGTTTGTCCTCTCAAGGCCTTGCAGGTGGTTTGTGAGAGGATGACCAACTGCCAGGCGGTTACCACCGTGGACCTGCATTGTTGTGATAGCCCTCAACATCTGAACACGGCTCTGGTTCACTTTGTAAGGGACCACAGATGCACACAGCCATGTACAGCAAGCACACCGTGCTCGCGGCTTGGCAGCTTCTATAATTATCACCACCACCACCACCACCATCATTAACACCACCACAGCTAGTGGCAGCTGACTCGTTCCCCAGGCCATCACCTGGCTGTGCCGCTGGCTGCACCTTTTATCCTCTTGGCACAAAGCCTGCACACAGCCAGGGGTGTCTGCACCCTGCTGTCCCGCAGGTGTGTTTGAGGAGGAGAAGGCAGTGCCCCAGGTGTTCCAGCCCCTGCCCTTCTACTTCATAGAGGTGGCGCAGCTGCTGTTCAGGCACAACCCCTCAGAGACATTTGGCAGCGAGGAGCAGTTTGCAGAGGTGAGCAGCAGGCAAGGGGCAGCAGTACAGCCGGGCACTGAGAAGGGAAATGGCTGCTGCTGCTGCTGGGTGGGTGGTGGGTGGGGAGGCCTGGGAGTGCAGGGTACAGATGCAGCTGTGCTGTATGAAGTGCATGGGATAGTATGGCTATGCTGTATAAACCAAGTTGCATACTATGGCAAGGGAAATCGCCCATATGGTACATGTGGTGCATGTGGTGAGGTGGATGTTGAGGGAGTGATACAGTGTGTGATTGCCAGGGGAGCGGTGAGAGAATAAAGCGCAGCAATGTGCGTGTGCGGCAGAGTGATGTTGCGGGTGTGACGCAGCAGGGTGAGGTGTGACTAGGCGAATGTGACTGTGTAGCTGTGAGATGGTGAGGGTGGTTGGCTTCCGGGTGGCTGAGCTGCACAAGATGTAGATGGTGGCATGCAGGGCAAACCGTCTAGCTGGCAGGGGGCCCCGAACAACTCCCTTGGCTGTAAAGGCTGACTCTGGCGGGCGGGCGGGCGGGTGGGCGAATGGGCGGGCGGGCGGGCGGGCGGGAGGGCGGGCGGGCGGGGCCCTGACCTGAGGTCAGGGCAGCAGGCTGTGCTGCCTCACCGTACCACTTACTCTGCCGCCACTGCTGCCTGGGCCGTGTGGTGCCAGGTCATAAGCACTCCAGCCACAGGCCTGCGCTTGACCCTGACGCCCTGTCCAACTGCCCAGTACTGGTGTGGCAGCAACAGGGGCCTACACCCTTGCCACTTCCCTTTAGAGTCCACAAAGTCATGACAGGTCAGGGGGTGGTAAGGCCACCGCTGCGCCAGGCGCACTTGTCAGCCTGGCCACATCTCCGCGTCTGTTTTCTTCAAGGAGGTCAGATGGGAGCTGCACCGTCAGATGAGAGCTGCACCGCCTCTGTCCCAACATGACAGTTGTGTCGTGGTGGACAGCCTGCCCAGCCTAGGGTACAGCTATTGACAAGGGATACATCAGCCTGGTCAGCCCAGGGTATAGCACAGTCCAGGGTCCAGGGTCCAGGAAACAGCACGGGGTGTTGGGGCGTGCAGCCTGGCCCCCACCTGGGGCTGCTGGCATGGAGGGCAGCACGGGAGGGTGAGGTGAGGGCGTGGGCTGTGCAGGTGCGCCACTTGCTGGAGGACATCCGCAAGGTACGCTATAACAAGATCGAGACGGGGCTGCGCAAGGTGTCGGGCGCCATCACCGTCAAGCTCAACAACCTGGCTGCGGCAGAGTGCAACATGATCCGCCTGCTGTTCAAGGGCACGCTGGACCACTTCTACGAGCTCAACAAGGTCAGGCCTGCCGCAAGGGGTGGGGTGTGATGTGGGGTGTGGTTCTGGCTGGCTGGGGGTGATGCTCAAGGGATGTGTCCTGGGATTTGAGGGGCAGCGGGTCCAAGGGTGGAGGCGATGGGGGGGTGGGCAGGCGGAGCATTGGAGCTGTGTTAGCCTCATGATGTGGGTGGACCAGGTGCCCTGATGCTGTGGAGGAGCAGGGGTGAGGGTGCCTGGCTCAATTACTTTGGGTCATCATCATCATCATCATCACTTGGCATTTGCCTGTCGGCATGTGGCAGCTGGAGTGCTTGGCAGTGGGTCACACATGCTCTGCTGCAACGCTCAAGCTCAGAGGGCCCAGCAGCTGCTGTTTGTGCGTGTTCAGTGTGCATACCCTGGCATGGCCTAGCGCATCCTGCATGTGCGAAGCTGGCCGTGTGCATGCCACATGTCAGCACCTGCCAGCTGCCATGCAGAGCCAGACTTGTGGTGATGGAGCAATGAGGTGTGGTGTGGGGTGTTGCTGTTAATGCTCGCAGAACAACAAAGCGTGGGAGCAGGCGTCCCTCAACCCCTCCATGTCCATGCCTTCCTTGTAGCATGCTGGCGTGCCATCACGTGCTGCGCCCTGGCCACACCAGCCCTTCAGCAACCAGTGACCCCCTTGGGGTCACAGGGGCGGGCCATGCATGTGGCATGTGGCATGACGGCTGGTGGCTGCTCATATAGCTGACGGCTGGTGGCTGCTCCTATTCAGGCAATAGCCAGAGGGCAAAGTCAGAGCAGGGTAACAGTCACTGGGCAGAGCAGGAGGTCATGGTCGCTGGGACCACGGTTAGCTATGGCCAGCTGGCCTCTGACAGCGGCCACCGACAGTGTCGCTGGGAGCTGGTGTGAGACAGGAAGGCCTCTGCAGGGACCCCACCACCCAGATCCACATCACCTGCCTGGCCAATGTGTTGGTCACTCTTGGCAGGGTGGGCTTGGCAGAGGGGAGCGATGGGGTGGTACGGCACCCTCACTGAAACCCGTCCTGTACGGGCTCCTTTGGCAGCTTCTCTCCCTCCAGCCACACCCCTCCCTCTCCCTCCAGCCACACCCTTACCTCGCACTCCAGCCACTCCAGCCCCTTCTGCCCTGTACCCATAGGCATCACACTAGGCTGTGCAGGCTTTCTGTCATCAGGCAGATGATGCTGCACACAGCCTTGCTCACATCAGCTAGCATGGTCATCGTGGTGTGCGTCATGGCAGCTCATGCATCAGGAGCACGACATGCCGATGCCATGAGGATGGCATGCAAGATGTGGTCACTGCAGACAAGCATCATGTGTTATTGCACTGGAGTGGACGGTTTGAGTTCATGCCTCACTAAAGCAGTGCCCCACACCATAGAGACTGCTAAGTCCTGCAGCTGACAGACCAGACGGTGGAGGCTATGGTCGAGGCTATGGTCGGAGGTGGCCACCATGGGCAGTTCAACTGCAGACATGAGTAGGGATGAATCTATACCGTTGCACCCTCACAGTAGCGACAGGATCCATGAGCTACATGTGTTGTGTCAGAAACATTCAGTGTTTTCATGCAACCTCACAAACACCATGGCTCCTGGGGCACTCCACTTTTTCAATTGCGCCAGGGAGCAGCCAGGGCGCCAAATGCGAGCACATTCACATCAGCCTTCTTACATTGCTCCAGCGCGCGCCAAATGCCAAATAGTTAAAAACGCCGTATAGTAAGGCTAGGACGCATTAGCATGCAGCTGTTTTGTAGGTGATGCAGCATGGCATGCCACAGTCCGATTAACTGACAGAATGGTCTGCCGTTGGTTGCCTGGGTGTACATTGATGTAGTCTTCACAGTGCTTGCAGCAGTGAACTCAGAGTGCAGCCGTCCTATTAGCAGGGGGCGGTTCTCTTTCAGGTAGGGGCGCCTAAGACCTAAATTCTAGGGCCCATGCTTTCCCCCATGTTCATGCAAGCCACGCGCCTTGGATCCCATTCCGCACATCGCCGCGCTGCATCCAGCTGCGATGCGCAGGCTGCTGCGATGCTCACAGCTAGCCGCGCATCATGCCGGCCGTGGCCTTGAAGCAACGGTGTGCCAGGCAACGGTGTGCCAGGGGTGCGATGGGCTGTCTACATCCAGCACTCTTTCATATTCGCACAGCCGTCAACTCCTTACTCGGCCAACCACCGGCGTGTCAAGTGATGCGACTCAAATGTGTGCGGGCGGGAGCACCTTGGGGAGCACTTGTGCTGCATCGCGCGGATTAGCAACGCGGACACCGGCTACAGGTCCGCACTGCGCAAGTGATGCTTTGCGCAACAAGGCAACCAGGAAGCAGCTTACGCTTGGCCTGGCATTAGGACAACATCAGGACCAGGCACCTTGATGGGTTTTAGTGGTCCTGGGTGGGCAAGGTCAAAGCAGGAGGCTGGTGTGCATGCTTGCAGCTATGCATGTCAATCTGGGTGGCAAGGCCGTGACCCTGGAAACTGGCGTACTGGCCCGGCTGGCTGATGGCTCCTGCACAGCCCGCCAAGGGGGTACAGTGGTGCTGGCCACCGTGGTGGGGTCAGAGGCCATGGAGGATGGGGCGGACTTCCTCCCGCTGCAGGTGAAGCTGGCACTGCTGCACTGGCACAGTGGTACAGGCCACAGAGCCTACCATGATACCCGCTGGCTGCCCTGGGTTTAGCTGCTGAGGGCAGGCAGGGCCTCCCCCAGGCAGCACAGCAGGGCCAAGGCTGCCATGGCTGCCCCATGGGCCCTCGCCCCCCACCCCATCCACAACACATTCAACTGACATTGTGCACCTTGAACGCTGCTACTGCTGCATAGCGCTGCTGCAGCTGCTGGTGGTCCTGCTGCTGCTGCCGCCGCTGGTGGTCCTGCTGCTGCTGCTGCTGCTGCTCCTGCTGCTGCTGCTGCTGATGATGATGATGATGCTGTGGCACACAGGTCAGCGGTGGCAGCGGCCGCATGCACTGCTGCTGACGCGGGTGCTGACACTTTGTGCACATCCCAGCCCCAGCCCCACCACCCCATGCATGCACAGACTGGCTGATGCTCCTTGGCTACCACGGTTTACACACTTTGCCACAGGTTTCGCGGTACATCACACATCTCATCAGGTATGGCTTGTAAGCTGTGCCTGCACACTGCCACATCACACATCATACACGCCAAAACCCTGCCACCTCGAGAAATACTCCCAGCACTTGTCGGCCATGTCCTGAACTTAACTTATGACGCCGCTGCTCTCCCCGGTGCCACACCCCTCGACGGCCCAGGTGGAGTTCCGCGAACCCCTGTATGCCAGCGGCCGGCTGCCCCGCACTCCGACCCGGCGCGAGCGCGGCAGCGGGAGCGAGCGTGAGGTGCTCGCCTCGCGGGCCCTGGACCGCGCGCTGCGCCCCTTGTTCGCTCCTGGCTACTTCTATCCCACGAACGTGAGAGCACGTTGCTGTTGTCTACAGTATCGTATGGAATTCAGCGAGCAGCGTGGCACACGCCAGTGTGCAGCTCAGTGTGCAGCTGTGTGTGCAGACATGGAGTGACATTGTTTGTCAGCCATGGCATCGCATAGCCTACAGCCGCCACTGCTGCCTGGGCCGTGTGGTGCCAGATCATGTGCACACACCCCACACAGGCCTGCGCGGCACCCTGCCAGCCTGCACAACTGCCCAACCACCTTGGGTCCTGTGGCGGCACAGTATAAAGCTGTGGTGTGTGGTGTGTGGGTAATGTGTGGGGGTGAGGTGAGGGACAGGCGGTGGGGAGCACCTGTGCAGAAGGGGTTTAATGGAACAAGCATGTCTGGGGTGGACAATCGAAGCGGCCGGGCAGCAAACCTTGCTGTGCGCATTGTCACTCCAAACTGGCTTGGTCCATCAGCTGGCAGTGCAAGTGAGGCAGGGCCAGGATAGATACCAGGTTAAGAGCAGCAGCAGCAGCAGCAGCAGGAGCAGCAGCATAACGGATGACACTGGGTTATGGTGTGATGCGTTGGGCTGGGCTGTGCTGTATGCAGGTTCAGGTGCAAGTGCTGTCAGATGACGGCAGCGCTGATCCAGAGGTGCTGGCCCTCAACGCCGCCTCCGCAGCCCTAGCCCTCAGCAACGTGGCCTGGGGCGGGCCTCTTGGGTGCGTCCCCTGCCGGCACCAGCTCTCACACCCCGCAGCGCTAATGGGAGCACCCCACCCTCATGCTGTGCGTGCTTAAACCAGCTGACTGGCCCCGGCCCCGGACCCGGACCCGGCCCTGACACCGGCTACCCACCCTGACCCCGGCCACCCACCCTGACCCCGACCCTGACCTGACCTTGCTCGACCTAGCGCTGCCTTCCTGCTCTGCCAGGGCTGTGCGTATCGCACGCGTGGAGGGGAAGCTGGTGGCCAATCCTGATGTGTCTAGCCTGGCACAGTGTGACATGGAGCTGTTGGTGGCAGGCAGCGCCAGCCAGGTGGTGATGCTGGAGATGGGGGCGGCTGAGGTGGGTGGCGGCTGTCAGGGGCCAGCAGGGAGGTAGGCGCCTGGCAGCAACAGCAACAAGCCAGGGCACACTACATCACAAACAGCAGCAGCAGTAGCAGCAGCAGGGGCAGGAGGTTAGGGCGCCCACATTGTAAGGGGATCAACAAGCCATGATCAGGGATGCCAAGCCACCGCTGCCACAGCTTGAGTTGCCACTGCTGTCGATGTTCCTGCCACTGCTGCCACTGCTGCCACTACTGCTACTGCTGCCACTGCCACTGCCCATTGCTGCCACTGCCACTGCTGCCACGGCTGCCACTGCTGCCACTGCTGCTACTGCTGCCACCGCTGCCGCCACTACTGCTGTTGGCTGTTCCAGGTGGGTGAGGAGGTGATCAGCGCAGCGCTGGCCCTGGCCCTGCAGCAGCTGGGGCCCATGGTGGCTGCCCAGCAGGAGCTGGCTGACCGGGCAGGCAGGCGCAAGCGAGTGGTGCCGCTGGCAGGGCCCACAGCACAGCAGGCAGTCCAGGTCCAGGTGGGTTGGGTTTGCTGCAACAGGGTTGGAAAAAGCAGGGTTGAAGAAATCAGCGTTAAAAAGCTCACGAAGAGGTCACAATATGTCGTGCGCAGGAGGGCATGCAAGAGGGCCAACAGGTCTTACAGGTTAGAGCAGGTCTGGGCATTTAGAAAACAGGAGTACGGAAAGAGAATAAGAAAGTTGGAGAGAACGAAAAAAACTTAACATATGGGCATTCATGGAGTATGGTGGCACTGGGTGTGGCCCGTAGCCGCCCTCCCACCTAAAGCTGGTCATCACGGGGCACTCACCTGTCAGCATTGCCACTATGCACATGCCTGCCTCCATCATAATTATCCCCAATTGTCATCATTATCATCCTCATGCACTCCATGTACTGCACATATGCATGCACATGTGAATGCACATCCACTCTGTAGGTTCAGATGTCTTTGAGGCATCAACACACCATGTCTTTAAGACATCAACAGATACGACGAGGCTCAGAATACAAAGGACGTCAAGTATACCAGGATAACTCATATCTCTTCATCATTAATCATCATTATCATCATCGTGTGTTCCATGCACTGCACTCCTCAGCTTGTGTGTTGCAGGCAGCGCTGCGACACACCACCTCAATACTCACGGACTCCACAGGCTGGTGCTCGTTTTGCAATGTCCTGTAATGGGTGGTGCTGGTGCTGGTGCGGCTGCAGGAGGTGTTGGTGCCGCTGCTGCAGCCAGTCCTAACATCAGGGGGGTCTCAGGGGAAGGCCGCCCGTGGTGCTGCCCTGGAGCGCGCCAAGGCTGCCGGCTGGGCTGCCATTGGGGGGGCTGGACCCACAGGCCTGGCCTCCTCCCTGACCCTCCCACCCTCCTGTACACCCGCGCACCCCCTCCTCAACCCTTCTACCGATTCAGGTAGCACCCTGGATGGGGTGAAGGGGGAGGGTGGAGGCCCAGCTGCAGCACCCGCAGCGGCACCCACCGCCCTGCCCCCACCTCCTGGTCTCACGTATGCCAACTACTGCCTGGCCTATGAGGCAGTGGTGTCAGGCTTGATGCGGGCGGCAGCGCTGGGGCGGACTCTAGCCATGCCCACCCCACACCCTGCTGAACTGCTCAGCCTGGGACTCGCTAGCGGGGCGGGGGCAGGGGCAGGAGGGGCAGGGGCAGGGGGGCCAGGAGTTGCAGCACAGGCAGGGGCTGGGGCAGCAGGGTCCCCTGCCAGCCCTCCCTGCCCCCCTGCTTCCCTCACCCGTGTTGACGGGCGCCAGCTGCATGAGATGCGGGCCGTGGAGTCAGTGGCGGGCTACCTGCCTCCAGGGGTCAGCCACGGCTCAGCCCTGTTCAGCCGGGGCGAAACGCAGGCGCTGTGCATTGCCACGGTGAGAGCCACCAACACTACCACTGACCAACCAACCAACCAACCAACCAACCAACTACCCAGCCCTGCTACAAGCCACCTAAAGCTACAAGCTGCCAGGGGTCAGGGGCAAGGGGAAAGGGGTAGGGGGCAGGGGCAGGGGCAGGGGGCATCCCAGTTTGCTGCGAATGATGTGCTGGGGGCAGCAACTGATGGGCTGGGGCTGCAGGTGGTGGGTGGGGCTGCAGATGCTTTGGGTAGGTGGGGCTGGTGGGTAGGTGGGGCTGGTGAGGTGGGGCTGGTGGGTAGGTGGGGCTGGGTAGAGGGGGCTGTGGGGACGTCCCAGGTGCACGGGGGGAGTGCATGCAGCTGGGTGGGGGTGCATGTTGTGGGGGCTGGGGGCTGGGGGCTGCTGGTTGGCCAGGCGTATGCTGCAGGCTGCAGGTGGGAGTGCCCGGTGAAGCCCTGGTGACCCCCACCCCGCATGGTCTGCTGGCCTCCCCCTTCATGCTGCACTACAGCTTCCCACCATACGCAACAAACGAGGTGGGTGGGTGGCATGGCAGCAGCGCAGTTCCAGCAGGGGCAGGGACTGCGGGGCAGGCGAATAGTGCCAAGCGGCCAGGCCACTGATGAACACACTGGATTTTGGAGCGGCGCCAAACACCCCCCTTAACACACACCCCTACCACCCCTTACACCCCCCCCTACACCCCCCCATACACACAAACCCCTGAACGGCACGCGGAATAACAGGAAGAAAATGGGGACGCGGCAGCTTGTATCGGATCTGCCTGCCCATCTGCCCACTCACTCGCACTTACTAACCCAGCCACCAGCCAGGCCCGCCTCTATGAGGAAGCCAGCACATGTTAACCCCCTCACTGGCACTCTTTAACTTGACCGCCAGCCAGCCAGGTTACTGGCAAGAAACCATGCCGCCGCCATCCCACCCTATAGCCCGCCAGCATCGGCCTGTGGGTCTGCCTGGCTGCTGGTGGTGGTGATGATGATGATGATGATGGCAGTGCAGACCCACTCAAGGTTGGCCATCCTGCCTGGCCGGTGCAGATAGAGAAGCTGCGCGAGCCTTCAAGGCGGGAGGTAGGCCACGGTGCGCTGGCACAGAAGGCCCTGGCGCCCCTCATGCCCCGCCCCTCCCAGGCCTGGCCTTGGGTCACCCGCATCAATGCAGAGACGCTGGCGTCTAATGGCTCCTCGTCAATGGTAGGGGCAGGGGCAGGGGCAGGGGCAGGGGCAGGGGCAGGGGCAGGGGCAGGGGCAGGGGCAGGGGCAGGGGCAGGGGCAGGGGCAGGAGCAGGGGCAGGGGCAGGGGCAACATTGTGAACAGCAGAACAGCTAGGTGTATGGGGCAGATCACTCTCACTGCATGACCCTGACCCCCCTACCTTGGTCTAATCCCATGTTCCACAGCTTAATTTGCCTACTCCTGTTTCAGACCTGCACAGCCCCTGATCCGGCCTCACCCCTTCCCCCCTTTTCCCAGCGCCTGCCCCAGCCCCCCTGCCGCCCCCCTGCCGCCCCCCTGCCGCCCCCCTGCCGCCCCCCATGTGCCCCCCATGTGCCCGCAGGCAGCAGTGTGCGGGGGCAGCCTGGCTGCAGCAGTAGCTGGCGTCCCCCTGCGCAACCTGGGAGCGGGTATCAGCATAGGCCTTCTTAGCGATCGCTGGCCAATAGCCTGCTCTGATGCTGGCCAGGGGCTGGGGCAAGGCCAGGGTGTCGAACCTGACCAGGGCCAAGGCCAGGGGCAGAGCCACAATGGTGCCAGGCAGGCTGACTCAGTAGCGCCAGCAAGCAGCTCTAGTCGGGGCGTGCTACAGCAGCCACAGCAGCAGCAGCAGCCACAGCAGCAGCAGCAGCAGCAGCGGAGGCAGCCTTTGGGTTTAGGGTCACCCACATCTTGGTGCTGGTCCCGCTTGCCTACATCTGGGAAAGGGCAAGGCAGCGGGGGGGCTGGGGCAGCAGCTTCAGGGGTAGGGGTAGGGGTGGGTGCCGATCAGCCAGACCTGCTGCCTGAGCAGTGGCTGGAAGGAAACTACGCCCTCATCACAGGTGTGGCTGGGGGCCTGCACCTCACGGGCCCGCCCGCCCGACCGCCTGCTCACTCACAAATGCCCGCCCACCCATCCAATGCCTGCATGCTCACCCAATGCCCGCCTACCCACCCACCAGCCCTCTGCCAGCCATCCAGCCCATCAACTCACAACCTCCATACCATGCAGGTTCTGTCCTGACTTGCGTTGCTTTGCCACACCTTGCCCTTTCCCAACCCTGATTTTCCTCTGTGACTGGCAGCTGTTTCCACAGGGTCAAACAACTGTGCCCTCCCTGTTGGACCTGCTCCACAACTATTTGCTCGCCCGCCCGCCCGCCCGCCCGCCCGCCCGCCCGCCCGCCCGCCCGCCCGCCCGCCCGCCCGCCCGCCCGCCCGCCCGCCCGCCCGCCCGCCCGCCCGCCCGCCCGCCCGCCCGCCTCCCTGATCAGCTGCCTGCCCAGCTGCCTGCCTGTAGCCCTGGTCATGCGCCTGCCTGCCTGCCCGCCTGCTTCCCTTGCTCTCTCTCCACAGACATTGCTGGGCTGGAGGATGGCCTGGGGGACATGGACTTCAAGGTGGCGGGCAGCCGGGCGGGAGTCACAGCGCTGCAGCTGGACATCAAGCAGCCAGGCCTGGACCCCCAGGTGCTTGGCGTCAGCCCTTGTAGGGGCCAGGCGGGAGTGGGAAGAGGCAGAGGCAGAAGGAGGAGAGGCGGAGGATGGGATGCATGCTCAGCACTGTCCCTCCTTATAGAGAAAAAACACACGTCAAGTGTGGCATGCCACAGCTCATGAACCCTTGTCCAACCCCCATTCGCCCATCAACTTTGTTTCTGCTTAATGCTAGTTTTTGACTCTTTTGCTACTAGAGGCTCCCATAAGCCGTTTGCTGATGCTTAGCCTGGTGCTAAGTGCCAACCCTTTACGGGCTGTCCACATGCGCTGGTCGTGGCTGCCTGCCCCTCATGGTCTACAGCACTCCTCAACCCTGCATCCCCAGTCCTTCACAGCCCCCCACCACCCCAGCTAGTCCCACAGCCAAGTGTAGAACACCCCAGGTGAGGCCTGAGGTGGCGGCTGTGAGGTGCAGGTGCTGGTGACAGCCTTGGCCCAGGCCAAGCAGGCCCGGCTGCAGCTGCTGGACACCATGGAGGAGGCGCTGGCCGCCTGGCAGCAGGCTAGGCCCGGTGCCCAGCGGTCAGAAGCCGGGCTGGGGCTGTCAGGCGGGGAGGCGGGAGGACCCTGGCTGGAGACTCTGCAAATTGACAAGGACAACGTGGTGCGTGGAAGGACTGGGATGGGCGGGGCCGGGAGGGAGGGCAGTGAATGAGATGCTGTGTCTGCCATGGGCGTGTCGGGGAGCGTTTGCTGGTAAAGAGTTAACAATCTTGGCAGCAGCCAGCTGTCTGTCATGCACGTTGTTTGAAGACAATCCCACCTCTGACACAGGGCAGCATTCCTGCTTACCCTGCTGCCCCTGCCCTGCTGTCCCTGACCTGCCCTGCTGCCCCTGCCCTGCTGGCCTACACCACCCTGCCTGCCCTTCATGTCTGCCCCTGTCCTGCTGGCCGCGACCCGCCCTTGCTGGCCCTGCCCTGCTGGCTCTACCCTGCAGCCGCTGCTGAGTGGCGTGCGTGGTCTAGGCCTCGAGACCCTGCAGGAGAGCAGCGGGGCGCGGCTGGTGGTGGACCCTACTGGCCTAGTGCAGGTCAGCTCGCCCTGACCCTCTGCGGCTCATGCCTAGACGCTTGTGCAGCCTACCGCATCACCAGCACCAGCATCATCTGCCTCCCCTGCCACCTCCCATCCTCCCATGCTGGGTGCCGGGAGCAGGCTGTGGTCATGGCTGTGGCTGTGACTGGCATTTGCTTAGTACACACCCTCCCACCGCCTCCCACACCGCACCTGGGCCGCCTTCCTGCACCTGTTCATCAGGAAGTCAGCACCGCCAGGGCTGGATCTAATGCTGCCTGGGTGTTGCCTGGGGGTCATGGGACAGGGGGCCTCAGGGCTGCCTAGGGGATGCCTCGAGGCTGCCGTGGAGTTCCACCCATGCAACATCCCCTCGCCTGCCAGCACCCTGGCTGTGCCACAGAAAGCGTTGTTAGCTCTCAGGAGCATCCTTAGTTTGTGAGGAGGGTCTGCAACGCCAGGCAGCCGTTGCATGCCCTTGTTCCCAGCTCCAGTTGTTGCTGGTGCACCTTTGTGCGCCTGGTGCTGATGTGCACCTTCAGTTGTGGGGTGCGTGACCAAGGGGTGGGGTGCCCGACGGCCTTGAGGGGTGGGTTGGGGTTAGGGTTGGGGTTGGGTGAGTTGGGGTTGGGTGAGTTGGGGTTGGAGTTGGGTGTCTGACGGCTTCAACAGTGCAGACCACCGTGACCATC
Source organism: Haematococcus lacustris (assembly GCA_030144725.1). Classification (NCBI taxonomy): domain Eukaryota; kingdom Viridiplantae; phylum Chlorophyta; class Chlorophyceae; order Chlamydomonadales; family Haematococcaceae; genus Haematococcus; species Haematococcus lacustris. The sequence continues at coordinate 6,356,411 of JASKMD010000014.1, read as the reverse complement.
ACCACCTTCATCATCACCTTCATCACCACCTTCAACACCATCTTCATATATCGTGGTCATCCCTGACTAATTGCTGGCACTGCTGGCTGCAGATCTACGCCCCGACTGCAGCAGCGCTGGCTGCAGCCAAGGCCGCAGTGCAAGCCGTGGAGGGCACAGACATGCAGGAAGGCCAGGAGTTTGATGCCCGGGTAGGCTCAAGCGCACCATAGCCTGGCAGCTGGCAGGCCTGGCAGCTGGCAGCTGGCAGGGCCGTGTATGCGAAGGGGGGGTGTACCCTAGCCCTGGTGCTAAAGCTGAGTCTGGGTCTATGGTCAGGGTCAGGGTCAGGGTCAGGGTCAGCGTCAGGGTCAGGGTCAGGGTCAGGGTCAGGGTCAGGGTCAGGGTCAAGGTCAGGGTCAGGGTCAGGGTCAGGGTCAGGGTCAGGGTCAGGGTCAGGGTCAGGGTCAGGGTCAGGGTCAGGGTCAGGATCAGGGTCTGGCAGACCTCCGCCGTGACCAGGTTGCCTAGATATTGGGGTCAGGTGCATCAATTGATAAATGCACTGTCACCCTCATGCATGGCACATTGAGTGTGTATGGGTCACAGCAGTCACGACTGGTGTATGCCATGTGATGAAGATGACCTGCATGCGTGCTTGCATGCACCTGCACAGGTGCTGCAGGTGCATGACTGGGGCTGTGTACTCCTCATGCCCAACGGCACGCGGCACATCCTCCACATTTCTGAAGTGTCGCACACAAAGGTCAGTCCCCCTGCATGAGGGCAGTGAAAGCTCCCCGCACCCCCCATCCCCTTCCTTTCTATCCATGGCTGCGCTATTTTGTTGCAATTGCCCCCTTGATTAATTTGCCCAATGACCACTCACTATTGTGTTGCGCAACGACCACCAGCAAACATAGGTGGTGCTGGCCATGTGAGTGGCTCAAGGCAGACACATAACACTGCAGAGTAGGTGGCTGTAGAGTTGTGCCACTGTGTGAGGCTCTGCTGGCTTGCGGCTCGCACTTGCACTTTCTTACAACCGAACAACGGAGCAGCTGAAGGCAAGGCTCCCCCAGGTCAAGGTCGGTTAGCCACGCCAGTATTGCCCGGTTGAAGCAGAGTAACGGATGTGTGTGCTACACGCATGTGGCCTCGCAGGTGAACGACCTGCGCGAAGTCATGCACGAAGGTGACATCACTCGCGTGAAATGCTTGGGCAGAGACCTGAGAGGTTTAGTGCGGCTGTCGCGCAAGGCTCTGCTCCCCGTACCTGAGCCGGCTAAGGGTTAGTTGCAAAATGTAGACATGTGTAAGCAGGCACATTTTCCCTTTCTTTTTCTTTCCAAGTTTCCTTTCTTGTTTTTTATGCATCTTTTCTCAAAAAAAAAAACATAGACAGGCACCGTGCTGCAGTAACCGCCTGCGAAAAGGCACCTGGCAGCATTCCGTGCAGTGATTACCCCCCACCGCCCACCCACTGCGCATCTTGCTCTCAGTAAAATATACCTCGGGGCTATGGCAATGCATACCGCGCGCCTTGCGATCTGCGGGCAACGCTGCCCGATGCATCTGCGAAGTTACAGGCTGACGTGGGGCCGCCTCAGTGCTGGCAGCATCCTTCCTAGTTTCGCGAGCAAACCGATACTAAATGACGGGTCGTGAAGGTTGTTCCTGAGGCCCGCCCACATCCGGCCCTTGGCCGCAAAAGCCGCTGGGACCTCCATGGGACGAGGCTAGGCAGCTACCGTGCTAAGCGGGCACTGGCGCCCTCAGCTTGAGTTCACCCAGCCTCTAGGGCCCCGTTTCCAATAGCCCGGAGTTGGAGTTGGAGTCGGCACTTTTTGGACTCCAACTCCGACCGTTTCCAATGCGGTTTGGCCCGGAGTTGGAGTTGGACATGTCTCGACTTAGACTTAGAGCCGCTGCTCATTTGTGCTCCGCCCAGTTGTGTTGCTAGCTGCGATGGATGCGATTGAAGTGATAACGCGAGGGACATGCGGCGCCGCACTGCCCGCCGACGATGGAAGCAAATCATCCTCCAAGTTCTTCTTAGCGTAGTGCAATGGGTCGTGGAGGAGGGGCTGGCCGTCAAGAGGCAATCGACACATGTGGCTCACTGTCGCATCTTCGATGTTGTGACCACTTGGTCGCATACAAAGTATACAAAGTTGTCTGACCCACTTTCAGTGCTGACTACACAACTTTCAGTGCTTACGGACTAACTTTCAGTGCTGACTGACTAACTTTTAGTGCTGACTACCTTAACTCACTAACTTTCAGTGCTGACATCAACAACACAACAACACAACAAGTGCATGACCCCACAATTGTTGCACAAGCCAAGCTCCCGGTTGCTGACACCACGCACTGGGCCTACACTCCCGGTTGCTGACACCACGCTTCACCTACCACACAGCAGCTGACTTCTGGCTGCACACGTCATGCACCACCTGCCTCATTGTAGCTGCGCCTCCTCTAGTAAACATGTTTAGCTACGCCTCTGATGATGGGTTAGACGGGAACAAGTGCTTCTCGATGTAAGCGAAGTCAGCCTGGGTGCCAGGTACATAGCCCTGTGAGAGGCTGGCTCTAGGGCTGATGGGAGCTAGAGGGCTCCCACCACTGGCCCCACCCAGGGAGCCCTTCATGTACCCCTGCCAGCTGACACCCGACCCATGTTTTGCCACACCCAGCTGAGTGGACCATGCTGAAGACATAGCCACTACTGCAGCCACTGTGCAAACACCCGCAGTGGCAGTTGCTGGGGCTGTTGCTGTTGGGGCTGCTGATGCAGTTGCTGCCACAGGGGCTGTTGCGGCTGCCGTTGTGAGTGTTGCTGACGCATCTGGAGTTGCAACAGTGGCCCTTGTAGCCCTGCCAGTGGCCTTGCCAGTGCGTCAGTTGTGCGCTTGATTGCACCCTTGGCCTTGCCACCAACCCTCCCAGCAGCTGCAGTGTCTGCCCTCCTAGCTGCTGCAGGGTCTGCCCTCCCAACTGCTGCAGGGGCTGCCCTCCTAGCTGCTGCGGTGTCTGCCAAAAGCTGCGATGACATCGTGCGGCCCAGTGCCACACTATGCTGCTGGGCCTCAGCAGCCAAGAGGTCCCCCAAGTTGAAGTTTGGCGCACTCGGCAACGCACTTGACACCGAGGGACGCAAACATGTTGTCCTTCTGCGATGTCCACCTTGTAGTATGCGCGCCGGAGCCTGAAGCCGCTCCTGCACCACCACCAGACGAGCTAAGGATTTCCATGAAATGTCCGACTCCAACTCCAACTCCGCACTCCGGGGGGGGGGGGGGGCTGGAGTCCTGGGGACTCCACGGAGTCGATTTGGAGTCGATTTGGAGTCCGGACTCCAACTCCGGACTCCGCGGTTGGAAATGGCGGAGTTGGAGTCGGCGGTTGGGCTGGTGGTTAGTGCTGCTGGCGACTCCGCGAGGACTCCAACTCCAACTCCAAGCACTCCAACTCCAACTCCAACTCCAACTCCAACTCCGGTGTTGGAAACGGGGCCTAGGATATTTACAAGATCTGCACGCCCCTGATTTGAAAACCATAAGCTTGTCAAGGCCAATGCCTCCCTCAGCAAGAAAAATGGCAAACTGAGCGACCAGGTACATCCTCCACTTGATCTGCTATGACGTGACTGTGATTGTGTTGCGAATTATGTAATGGATAACTTCCGCCCGACTTCCGCCCGACTCCGGTTGCCGGCCCTCCGGTTGGACGGCGACCTGATGCACCCCCCATCACGGCCGCTCCGCTCCGATGGTGTTGCTCAGTCCTTGTGATGTCCCCGAAAAGGAACTGCAAGCGCCCTGTCTCCCCAGCACCCTCCGCAGCCGGTAAGCCGCAACGCTTGAGGAAAAGCCCCGAAGCTAACTGACGACGCGGCGCAGTGTGCCCAGTGCAGTGTGCAAAGTGGTGGAGCAGCCTAGCAGGCCTGGCCTGGCCAGACCTGACCGGCTGGTGATCGTGGATGAGTTCCGCACCACCCGTGTCAGCTCCTTTGTGCATGCCCGCCAGCCTTGTGAGCTGCACCTGCCAAATGACCGGCCTAGGCCCGCAGACTGGGTACCCCCAGCAGGCCAGGTCAACCAACGGTTGTTGCGCCCAGCCTGGAGCCTGCGGCATTCGAAGGATGTGCGGGGCCTGAAGTGGTGCCATGAGGTGCCGCCCAACCCCCCTCCCCCTCCCCCAGCTCAGCACCCGCCTGCCCAGGACCCCCCTGCCCCTCCCCCAGCCCAGGACCCCCCTGCCCCTCCCCCAGCCCAGGACCCCCCTGCCCCTCCCCCAGCCCAGGACCCCCTTGCCCCTCCCCCAGCCCAGGACCCCCCTGCCCCTCCCCCAGCCCAGGACCCCCCTGCCCCTCCCCCAGCCCAGGACCCCCCTGCCCCTCCCCCAGCCCAGGACCCCCTTGCCCCTCCCCCAGCCCAGGACCCCCCTGCCCCTCCCCCAGCCCAGGACCCCCCACACCCTCCCCCAGCCCAGGAGCCACCCCCACCAGCTCAGGAGCAGCCCCCTGCCCAGCCCCCACCTGGCCCAGTGCCACGACCCCAGGCTCCCCCATGGGGCAGGTGGCTGGACCGGGACACCAACCCCTGCCTCAACTTACAGCGCATTGGGGAGAGCATGCAGCGCCCCCTGGAGCTGTGCAGCTATGAGGGCCTGAAGGCTCCGCCCCCCATTGGCAAGGAGTACCAGCAGGGCTACAAGCGGGTCAATGACCGGCTGCCCAAGGTCAAGCAGAGGTTGCACCGGGCTGCGGAGTACCGGCGGGGTATTGATGGCCGGGCCCGCAACAATGCATAGGCCCTAGTAGTTTGATGAGGTGCCCAGTGGTAAAGGGGGATTAGCCCCAGGAAAGAGTGCCACCGGTGTGGGGTTTGTAGTTATCAAGGGTGCGACCGAGGATGCTTCAACTTGTTTGGAGTAGCTGAGTGAGATTACCCACAGGCAAACATGTCGTTCCTTGTTGAGTGAGTTTTGTTTGCTCTGCACGCCCCTGAGTCATATCTCAGATATATTTAAGATCTGCATGCCCCTGAGCCTCTCTTGTCACCCCAGTCCACCCAAGCCTCGTTAGCTTTCCCAACCCAGCCAGCCCCTTCCCGCTGGCTCCAGGAGGCTGAGCTGACAGCGGTAGCAGTCAGCAGGGCCAGCAAGGTGGGACAGGAGGCGGGTGAGGTTGGAAAGGATGAGGAGGCTGGGCAGGCTGGGAGGGGGAAGGTGCTACTGGCCACGGCGGCCTGGCGATGGAAGCAAATTGAATTGGCTCAGTGAGGTGCTGATCCAGCATAAGGTTTCACCTTAAGCTCGTGAACAGCCAGGTGGACGAGGTGAGCAGTGGGCGGGCTGGACAGTGGACACGGTTTGCATGTCGAATTACACGACTAGTGACTCCACTAGCTACTCACCTTCTCTAGTGTCTATGGCTGGAGGTGCTGAACATTAGGCGGTGTCTGGGTACATGGTGCCCAACCGCGGCTGCCTGACCAGGGCACCGGGCGCAGGCAGTGGATGGATATCCCAAGCGGCGAGATTAGCGTAGAGCAGCTGGTGCATCTGCTGCAGCTACATCAAAAAGACCAGTACCAGCGGCTGCAGATGCAAGCCGTGAAGATCGCACTGATTCATTGCAGCGCACCATGCTGGCCCAGAGTGGCAGAACTGGTGCAACCCTAAACTCTAGGGGGTTATAGCATGGTGAAGCACCCTTGAACTGCAGGCTGAAGACATCTAGGATATTCTGACACACTGTGGTTCTAGCTGCTACAAGGCTATACCAGCCAATGATGAGTTCAAGCAGTCCATACCTGGCCAACGGAGTCAACGGTGTATGGAAACCGAAAACCCACGCAAAGCAAGACAGGTCCAAGGTAAGTCACACATCATGAATAGGACAACGCTGCAAACGAGGTGCAAACAGAACGCTGCAGTACCGCTTACTGTCATCTCGCATCATTTACGCATAGCCTTTTCTGTCGGAAGTCTTGAGTAACCGATGGAGAGCGTAGTAGCAGCTGCCGACTGCGCAGACAGCGCATTTGCTGTTGTTGGTGTCAGCCCGGCAAAACATGGTGTAACAAGCCCAGTCAAGATGGAGGGCGAGCTACTACTTAGCATCCAAGATGAGCAGCTACTTCTTGAGTCTTTGGAAACTGCAGACCAGCACATCCTGTGGCTCTGCGCTAAGCTTGAAAAGAAGGCGTGGGTCGGCAAGCAAAAGTGGAGGACGCGGGCCGATGAAATGCTCTCTACGCTGCGCTCCGCCAAGGCTAAACTTGGTCCGCGCCTGGCGGGCTTAGTGGCAGCATGCGAGAGCGTCAAAGCGGAGTCCGAAGCCGCCAAGAAGGTTGCTGAGACTTTCGAGCAGGTGGTGTTGCTTACAACTGGCGGCTAGTATCAAAGCTTGCACATTCACGTGACATAAGGTTGGACATCAATGTGCCTTGGACACCAGGTCAAGGACGAGGAACGAGCGCTACACAGCTTAGCTCAAACTCGCAACCGCGCTCGTCTCCTGTCACGCTTAGACTTGTGCGCGTTGTTGTGCGCAGGTCAGGACGGAGAGGGACGAGTATCAAACACGCGTTGCAATGCTGACGCGGGACGTCGAGAGGCTGCGGGTTGCACAGAAGGCCAGCGCGGCATTGATTGCGCAATGTTTGTCTAAAGTTGAGGCAGTTGTGCCACACCCAAAGGTACGGACTATACTCTGTTACATGGTGCCATGACCTGACATGTACTCTCGCAGAGGTGAAGAGAACTGTCACATCCAATGCCCTGCACCAGCATGGTCATCATGCTACTTGTTTGCAGAGATACTTGGCACTGGATGACGTGGAAGCCGCATCTCTCTTCTCCGATCGGCTTGACTTGCTGGTGTCTGAGCACACTGCCATGCTGGCTGAAAACCAAAAGCTTGTCAAGGCCAATGCCTCCCTCAGCAAGAAGAATGGCCAACTGAGCGACCAGGTACACCCTCCACTTGATCTGCTATGACGTTTCCTCTTTGGCTGATGTATTTGCATTGCAGTGACAGTTGTCACTCAGCACAGCAGGAGATCCTCTGGCATGAGTGGTCGTGATGTTACTGGTCTTGTTCCTGCACATACTTCTGTGTTGAAGTGATCATGATCATGATGGTGGTGTTCAAGATGGTGGTGCTGTTCCTGTACAGATCCGTGATGAAGCAGAGGTGTTTGACCGTGAGGTTCGCCGCCTGGGTGTTGAAGCCAAGCGCACCAAGGAGGCACACGAGGCAGAGCTGGCTACTGTCCGAGCTGAGGCTGCTGAGCAGTTGGCAATGCGTCAGAAGGAGGTCAAGCTGCTGCAGAAGCGTCTGGATACAGCCCGTGTGGAGAATGAGGCTGGGAAGCAACGGGAGAAGGCGGCCAAGGCGTCACAAGACGAGGTAGGTCAACCGGGTCTCACGTCCCTTTCCATCAGGTGCTCCTCCCTCGCCCTCAGACAAGGGTGATTGTTGAGTAGGATGGCTCATAGCTGGTGTATAGTGACAGGCGCACACAGGCGCGGCGGCAGCAGCAGCGGCAGCAGCAGCAGCGGCAGCAGCAGCAGCAGCGGCGGCAGCAGCAGCGGCAGCAGCGGCAGCAGCAGCAGCGGCAGCAGCAGCAGCAGCGGCGGCAGCAGCAGCACCAGGTGTTGCTGCAACACACTCATGCGAGGCATCTCTAGCAGGATTGTTGGCCTGTGGGTAACCTCTATTGCGTGCACTGCTCACGTGGCCTGCAGCATGACAGGACAAGCAGGATGAGCGTGTTGCATGCTCCCACCTCCTGCATGTGCATGCGCTCCAACCAACCTACCAGGCAGACTCCACCTTCGCAGGCTATCGCTTCCGCTAACAAGGCTCAGGAGGAGGCACGTGCAGCTGCACGCAAGGCACAGGATGCACGCCATGGCCGTGAGACAGCTGAGAGGGACCTGGAAGCCTGCCGCAGCGAGCGGGACATGATGGCTGCCAGCTACCACCAGGTACGCTGGAGGTGTTCACTCCCTTGACTCTGCCTTGGCACATCTGGGTGGTCGTTTCTCTCCCAACCGGTTGTTGCTAAGCACATACAAAGAGCCAAATGCCTCTTCTCGGGCATATCTCACAGCATGACCACTGCTTGCTTGTGGGGCAGGATCACTTGCACCAGTGCAGGCTGCCACGCCCACCCTTGCGCTGCCCTGCTTACAGGTGCTCCAAAGTCTTGCCACCTATGTGGAGCCCAGTGCGCTTCCTTTCACTCAGGCATTCAAGCCGAGCGCTGCTGCATCCTGGCCCCGCACTGTCTTCACTGTGCGAGGCAGCGCAGTGCTGCACAGCCGTGCCTGTGGTGCTATGGACTCCCTGCACCTGCAGCCCAGGACCTACACCACCCATCAAGAGCTGGCCCAGATGGTGCTCGAGGGAGGGTGTGTGCTGTGCACGCGATGCTCAACGGAGGGAGGTTTCTGATGCGGCGAAGAGGGCAGGACGCCATGTGCACACTGCATACAATAAGACACGTTGGGGTCTGCAACCAGCCAGCATCGGCTCTGACAATGCCATCTAGCTCAGCGCATGACAGGTTGCAACCATCAGATAAAGACCTGCAGCTTTGGTAATAAAGCTACGTGAGCAGCAGGCATCTTACGCCATGTATAGTTCCCGCTTGGTGTTTCTTTTTTATTCTTGGTTGCTGCTGGGTGTGAAGGCTATAGCCCTCTGGGTCAGGCAATGGTGTAGGTGGTAGGCGACCATGCCCATGTGTATGCCATGTGTATGCCATGTGCATGGGAACTCTACACAGACAAAACACCGTTTTGTAGTGGTCCACGCTGAGTGTTCCACGGCAATGAGGGCTCTAGGTTGAGGGCCAAGGTGCTGCCTGATAGATCGGCTTTGATTTGTCGAGTGAGGAAGGTGTTGTGGGGCAGACGCTAGTGAACAACTCTGTCAACACTCCTCAACACTCTAGGTGGTGCAATGTGGAGGAAGCGCCCAACTGATTACTCACAGGCCCCACTCCTGGAGGGAGTGGTGAACTGGCATGACGAACATGCTGTGTTTTCAGCTGACTACACCTCTTGGTCAGCCTCTAAGTGGTGTGCAGGCCTAAGGCACAGACCAGCGGCAGGGCAGGGTGGTGCTTTTGGATGAGCAGGGCAGGTGGAACATCGCTGGCTGATCCTAGTCTGGAGCCAGCAGCGTGACCAGCCAGTGCAGGGCATGATGTGGTGCCCGGTAGCGGCCTTATGCAAGCCCCCACAGCTCCCATGCGTAAGCCGTCAGCCGTTAGGCTGCTTGGCCGCCCTCCCCCTCTAGGGGTTCGGGACTTTCTGTAACGCACTTCATAGCAAGGTGCACAAACAAAGGTGCACATGGGCTCAACATGAAGTCATGCAAGCTCTCATTATTGTTCTGGAAAGTCATGGCATACTCCGCCTGCTGCCTGATGGAATTCGTGGCAGTGCACTCAAAGATGAAATGCATGGCGTCATCCACTAACCCCCTCTGTGCATCTAGTGCATGTGCGATCAATGAAAGTCACTAGGGTCTCCCTCAAACCCAACCCAACGCCTCCCCCACCTCTCGAGCCACTTGACTTCCATAGCCTTGGTGCCTAGGACCATGTCCGGGCTCAAGGTGAACTCACCCCCCATCAGCTCTCTGGCGGCCAGCTGGAACTGAGCACTCCAGCTGGCCTGACACCTCTTGCCTAACTCCACATCTGCCTTGATGACCCTCATTAGCAGGTCGCTGTGGGATAGTTTGGCAGTGTTCCAGAACTTGCAAGCAGCCCTAAGCCAGTAAAGCTGGAGGGGCGGCTGCCCCAACTCATGCAGCACCATCAGGCCTGACACTGAGCTACGTACCCTGGCAGCAAACCTGAGAAAGCTGAGCATGTGTGTTTGCACTGGGTTGGAGAGCTGCATACCGTGCCCAAGGAAGGCAGTGCCCCATACCTGGCTGCCATACAGCCCCAATGGGAGCACGAACGCTCTAATGAGGTGACACAGGGCATATGGATCATGCTGGACCCCATACTCTCTGGCACGCTTGCACGCCTGGCGCATGGCGAGGAACATGCCAGCCCTCATATGAGTGGCAGCAAAAGCAGGGGGTGGCGCTGGGATTAAAATGCATGCCTAAGTACTTGAACTCTCTCACCACAGGCAGGATCTCATGCTTGTACCCAATGCTAGGTGCTGCAAATTGTGAGTTGCCATTGAAGACCATCACCTTTGACTTGCCCACATTGACTGTAAGGTGTTTCCTGTCTGCAAAGCCTTGAAGCTGGCAGACCAGCCGCTGCAGCCCGTGGGGCGAGGTGCTCACCAGGGTCAAGTCATCAGCATACATGAAGTGGGTGACAGGTGTGCCTTGCACCCTCACAGCATCAACAGGACCCAGGAACTCCTTACTAATGTCATGAACATAGAGAGCAAACAGGAGTGGGCTGATGGGGCAGCCTTGCTTGACACCTTGGTCCAAAGTCACTGGGGGGGTGCGGTGGGGGCCATCTACGCACTCAGGCAAATTAATAACAGCATTTTTTTGATTTTCGGCATGAGATTTGGTACATAGCCCGGTGATGTGATTGTAAGATTGGGGTTTGAACGAAAATTCATAGTTATGCGTAATTGGTGAGATATCGCTGAGGTGGTGTATTGTACCACTCGGTGTGATGCAGTATTGCACAATGGGGTGTAATGAAGTAGTGCATTAGTGACAGGGGCAGTACTCCACCGTGAGAAGCAAATGGAGTTTTGCGGAAGAACAATCTCCAAACCTTAAAAATACCAATGAATTACCAACATAACTACTTTATTACATCATAATATCATTAGACTGAATATGTTGCAGCTTTGCACGATGAGATTTGGTGCAATGTTGCAGCATCAGGTATGGTACAGGACTGCACTACAAGGAGCAGCTTAAAAAAGGGGGAACTGTATACTATTTATATAATCCACGAATTTCGATAATTACTACGAGATTTTTCACGATGTTGGTGGCCATGGAACAAAAGTCTCATTCCGAGGCGAATCATTGACAAAAAACACCCCCTCAAAATCGCTAGTTGTGCACTAATTTGCGTGTGCGCGCTGGCCTTTTGAGCGTGGACAAGATCGCGCAGAATGAACATGGGTTGCATGGTGCTGCGTCCCGGGATGAACCCAAACTGCTCAGCTGCCAGCACTTTGTGTGTCATGCACCAGGCAGTCAGCACGTGCCGCAAGACGTTAGCATACAGGCGGTACAACACACTACTCACAGCAAGCATTCTGTACTTGTTGGGGTCTGTGGGGTCTGTGTCCTTGAAGGGGGGGCCGATTCTAGCTACCTTCCAAGCCGCTGGGATACACCCTTGTCAACTGTGCGGGCGTGCTTGATGAAGGGGGCTGGGAGCCCATCCAGGCCAGGTGCTGTGTCATTGTTGAGCTCACGAAGTTGTGCTTGTACAATGGATGTGATGTTGTCAAGATGGGGCAGCTCATAGGCAGGTGGATGTGTTGTGACAGGGGCAGGGGCAGGAACAGAGTGAGGTCTGCCTCTCCCAAGAGGGACGGCTTGCAAATGAGCAGGCACACCTTGCCTGGTCCTGGCTGGCTCAGGGATCACTTCAGGTGCTTCATTTGCCGTATTGGTGGTTGTGAAGTAGGCCTGCAGATGCTGATGCCACTTGTCGATGGGGACCATGGACTGCTGGCGTGCGTGCTTGACTTGGAGCATTTTGAGGGCATCCCCAGGGTTGTGTTTGGCAGCTTGGCATCTCTGTGCTTGGACCACGCAGACTTAGCTCTAGCAACCAGCCTCCTATAGGCCTGCTTTCTAGCCTTGTAAAGGTGCAAGGCCTCCCCGCTATGCAGAGCCTGCCAGAGTGCGGCGTTAGCCTCCTGGCATGACAGGTCAAAGCAGGCAGGCTTAACTGTGGTGTGCTTGTCAACACGTGCCAGTGGGCAGAGCCTTGGCTTGAGCATCCCCGCGCTGCCCGCAGCCCGTGATATGATGTCATGCACAAAGCGGTTGATGGAGTCAGGGCTCCCATGCAGCAGCCAGGCAGCCACAAAGCCAGCAGCCTGGGCCCAGCACTCCCCCGCCAGCCAAGCGCCGCAAGGCTGAACAGGCAGCTGAGCCCACCCAGCCCACCAAGGGCAAAGGCAAGGCCCAGGGCAAGGCTGCAGAAGCCAAGCCGGCACCACAGCCAGGCAGGTGGTTGGGCAGGGACTGCAATGCGGCATTGAACATGCAGCGCATTGGGGAGAGCAGGTGGCGTCCACTGGAGCTGTGCTGGTGGCAAGACCAGGCAGCTCTGCCCGCCAAGGGCAAGGAGAATTCTGAGCTGGGGTACAAGCGGGTGCAAGACAAGCCACCAAAGGCCCAACAGCAGCAGCAGCAGCAGCCTGCTGGGGCATGGTAATGTGTGTAACATGCTCTAACAATTAGTGCATGCAGGCCATGCCATCTCTAGGCTATAGCCCTGTCACAGGGGTCAGGCAATAGTGCAGGTGGTAATGGTGCAGGTGGCAATGGTGCAGGTGGTAATGGTGCAGGTGGCAATGGTGCAGGTGGCAATGGTGCGGGTGGTAATGGTGCAGGTGGCAATGGTGCAGGTGGTCCATGTGCCATGTGCGTGGGAACATAACTCTACACAGCCCCATAACGCCATCCTGAGTGGTCCATAGTGGTCCGACTCTGATGTAGGCCCCAGAGAGGAACAAGGAGCTGTTTGACCGCCTTCCCAGCTTGGGATCGAAGTGGGGTGTAAACCCTAGCTTAATCCGTGCCTTCACGAAGCAATCCTTCACACCAGGCTGCCAATGGCCTGCCAAAGAGACTGCCAAGCCCTGCAGATTTCAGTTTGGAGAAATCATTACCGTTGCACCATGGCAGTAGCGACAGGGTTTGTATGCTGCATGCTAATGTCATAGACCCCACCACAAGAGGAGCATGAACGCCATGATACGGTGGCTCAAGGCTCTCGCTTCACCCCAACCCTCCAGCACAAACATGTGAGAGCTTGGCAAGGAACATGACCTGAGTTGCAAAACCGACTGGCAACCACCTTGCAAATGTGTGCATTGGCTCAGAGGTCTGCGTCACGAGCTAAGCCTCGGCCAAAGGTGGCCACCAGGGTTAGGTTCATGATAGGAGCAGTACCCATACACTACTACGAGTAGTCTAGGATTGCTACGTCTAGGTAGGGCAGACTCCGACTCGTGCTACTTCCGGAGTGCTACGGTAAGGAGGTGGGAGAGACAGGGATTCGTGACAAAGCGGTTACACCTCAATCACACTTCACGTTCCGGTAAATGCGGTGAACGAATGTCGATGCGCCGATGTATCCTACAGCCCCACACACAAGCGCGAGGCCTTGGCACGCCATAAGGGTGTAGCCGAAGTAGAAGCTGGTTTGAAAGAAGCCTGTCATCTTGGTCTTGAACACGAAGTAGTGCACGGAGTAGAGGAAGACATACAGGCTGGTAGAGGCCGCCATGCCAAACGACGTCCAGTGCCTGCAGTGCGGCCAACATACCCACAGCCCCTGGTGCTTAGGGGTGCCTGCGTATTGTGAGCTGATAAGCAGCATGGCGTGGTGTACTGCTGATGAGCTTGCATGCCCGGGCCATGGGCCTGGCTGCATGCGGTCGACCTGCGCTCAGCTTCAGCCCGCTGTGCATCAGTCATGATGAGGCCGTTGGTCAGGTCAGCAGGCATAATGGGACATGTGAAACAGCCAACCGCCCTTGGCTGCTGCTGCCACCGCTGCTGCACTCACCATTTGTGGTTCTCAGCGTTGAGTAGGAAGTAAGTGCCCACAATGGTCACGCACATGGTGACCACAAGGAGGATGAGCACCACTAGCAGCATGAAGCCGTACACAAAGTAGACCTGTGCATGCCCAGCAGCACAGCTGCCACTGTTTTGGGGCCGTATTGAATTGCTGACCAGCAACTGCTTTGCCGTGTCCCTTCCTGCCTTCTGTCTGCACCGCAGCTGCTGATGCTCTTCCGCTGCAGTAAATTGTCTGCTTCATGAGACCACAGCACATACAACAACAGCCAAAAGAGTAGCAGATTGATACCTGATGTCATTGCAGCGCGGCAAGGAGAAGTACCTATATCTGCGCTAAGACAACAAACAATTTCAAACACAGCGCATGACCGCTGCCAGTAGAGCAAGAGTGTCTGAGGGGAGGTCGAGACTGAGGGCCCACCACTCAGCCTGAGCTTAGGCTGGCGCACCTTGTAGTTCCAAAAGGAGCTGAAAATGAAGTACATCTCAATGAAGATGGAGCCAAAGGGCAGGAGGCCACCCGCCAGCATGATGGCCCAGGGCTTCAGGTACCAGGCGCGGTCAGGGATGGGTGAGGGGATGCGCTTCACCCTGCCACACAGCCAGGGCAGCAGGGGTGGCAGGTCAGCTGCACCACCAGCAGCGTCAGGGGCAGCTCACAAGCAGCGACAGCAGGCCTTGTAGGGCCGGGTTTGGAAGCTGGGCAGCAGCCACCAGTGGACACAGCAGCTGCTGCGCAGACATAAGGCATGAAGGGGCGCCACACAGCAGTTGCCGGGCAGCTTCTCGATAGGCTTGACCATAGTTGCTTAGAGTTCAGGTTCAGGTGGGGTGCTGTGTGCCGTGGGTGAGAAGGCCCAGTAGCTTGGAGGCTCCTCCCTGCACTGCCCATAGGGGTCAGCCTGTATTGTCAACACATGGTCCGCTGCCCCTCTGCCAGGTTGCCGAGCTACTGGGATCTCTCTAATTCAAGCTGCTCTGTTCCATCAGGCTGGGTTGTCTGCTGACTTGTCACCGCTGTACCTGTCAGCCATGAGGCTGCTTGGCCACCCCTCTGTGCCAGGCTGTCAAGCCCGCCCTGTCAGGCTGTCAGTCGCAACCCCTTGCCCCAAGGGCAGCAACTGGCCGGCTGAGCTGGCTGTCTGCCTTGCTGCCTGGCTGGCTGGCCGACTGACTAAGCTATCACCCTCCCAGCCTGGCCTTCACCTGCAAGGGAAGTTTGGGGTGGCGTTCCAGTTACGACCAAGGATGGTTCCAATCAGGCAGAGCGGGAAGGAGATGAAGGCCCATAGCAGGATCACAGCCACTATGTAGCCAAAGGGTACAGCCGCCAGGGAATGGTAGGCGATGGCGATGGTGTTAAGCACCAGCGCGATGGCGAAGCAGATGCCTGTAGTTGGGATGAGACAGGAGCCAGAGCCACGCCAGCAGCAGCAGCAGCAGCAGCAGCAGCAGCAGCAGCAGCAGCAGCAGCAGCAGCAGCGGCGGCAGCAGCGGCAGCGGCAGCAGCAGCAGCGGCAGCGGCAGCAGCATGGCATGTCAGGAGTGAGAGCTCTGCTGAATTGTGCAAGACTCTCTAGCCGCAAGCTGCTGACCTGCAAGGCGCCAGGCTGGGTGCCTGCTGGGTGCGAATCAGTGACCTGGCACCGTGGCATACACCCTGTTTGAGAGTGCATTCTACGTTAAAATGCAAAATGTGCACACCCCAACCCTCTATCTGAGACCCTGGAGCTTCTGAAGGCTCTGCCTCCTGCCCCTGCCCCTGCCCTTGTGCCCCTGCCCCTGTGCCCCTGCCCCTGTGACCCTGCCCCTGTGACCCTGCCCCTGTGACCCTGCCCCGGCTTACACCATACATCATCATGCTCGTCTCTTGACCTCCTCTCCCCACATACACCCGCCTGCCTGCCCAGCTGCCCAGGCCTCCCCAGCCCCCACCTGGGAAGAGGGCTGCGGTCAGCAGCATGGCCCGAATCCAGTGCCGGCCCTCATGGCGAGCATAGAAGGAGCCGCTGACATGGCCGCTGATGAAGCTGGTGAGCGCGTAGCAGATGATGAAGGCGGTCAGGATTGTGCCCCGCTCCTCAAAGAAGGAGCCGGCAATGGTGAGCACCACCACGAACACGATGAGCAGGGCCAGCTGGATGCCAGTGCCCACACAGGCTGCAGCCAGGCAGCGTGTGAAGGTGAGGAGGGCAGGCAGGCAGGGTGCAAGTGAGCCAGCTCACCAACTAGGCAGTCAACCAGCCAGTCAGTCCTGACCTGCCAGCAAGGGTAGAGCTGGGGGTGAGCGGAACACATCCCCGTGCACCATCTTCCACCCGCTCTCCTCGGCAAGATCCCTCTCCAGCGCCTCGAGGTCCCCATCACTGGGCTGGGCGTACCTGACCCCATGCATTGCAGGTCAGCAGGGCAACACGGCTCAGCTGGTCATGTGACGAGTGTGGCTGCAGGGTGAGGTGGCCCCACGGCACCAGCGCTTGGCCTAACCCTCTCTGCCCTCGCCTCCGCTGATAACCCTGTCCTTCCCTTCGCCCCTGCCCCTGCACACACCCCTCCCCTCCGATCGCCCCTGCCTGAGCTACCCCTTGCCCACCTACCCACATGCCTCACCGCTCCCTGTCCCAGTAAGTGGCCCTGCAGCCGCCCTACTCAGCAGCCAGTGGCAGCGGGCGTGCATTGCTGCGGGTGGGCTGAGTGGGCTGCCTGGCCCCTCTACCGGGCTGCCTAGCCTCCCGCTGCCTGGGCTGCCACGACCCTCACCTTGCGTAGTCTTTGCGCAAGGTTCGCATGAGGATGATTGCCACCAAGCCCGTCAGGAACAGGACCATCATGAAAGAGTTGAAGATGGAGAACCTGCACACAACACGGTCAGCTCAGTGTGGGGGCAGCTCTCACACTACTTTGCCAGTCACACCCCTGTGCACCTCGCCCAGTAGTGGGTCAGAGTCGCATGCAAACACAGGCCTGCCCATGCTGGCAGCGCATGCATGTAGCAACAGCATGTGAGGCAAAACAAGCAGCCTAGAAGGCACTGGCAATGGTGTGCAATACAAGCCCTGTGCCCTGGCTGACCCAGATGCACTTCTACACAGTCGGTGTTGAGGAGAGGCAGAGGTGGAGGGTGGTTAGTGCTGGCACTGGCATGCTCACTGCACCATGGCTCAGGTTCAAGTGCGGCCAGTGGGTGCTGGTCTAGGAACACACCAGTGGATCTTGTGCTCGAAGAAGCTGAAGTCCAGGTAGCGCTCAAAACGGCGTGCAAAGGGGGTGGTGGTGGGCACCCAGGTCACGGAGTAGGTGAAGGTCAGCAGGGCGCCAGGCTCTACCTTCACAGGCTCCTCTGAGGTAAGGTTCACCTGGATGATCTGCGGGGGGTGCCATGGTAGAGTGCGGTGTGGGTGGGAAGCAGGGGGAGGGGGAGGGGGAGGGGGAGGGGGAGGGGGAGGGGGAGGGGGAGGGGGAGGGGGAGGGGGAGGGGGAGGGGGAGGGGGAGGGGGAGGGGGAGGGGGAGGGGGAGGGGGAGGGGGAGGGGGAGGGGGAGGGGGAGGGGGAGGGGGAGGGGGAGGGGGAGGGGGAGGGGGAGGGGGAGGGGGAGGGGGAGGGGGAGGGGGAGGGGGAGGGGGAGGGGGAGGGGGAGGGGGAGGGGGAGGGGGAGGGGGAGGGGGAGGGGGAGGGGGAGGGGGAGGGGGAGGGGGAGGGGGAGCCATGTCATTGTCAATGCACCTAAGATTGGGGGTGGAGTGAGTGGAGCATGTCTTTGTAACTAGACACAGTTGAAGGCGCGCAGCCAAGCAGGGCCTCACCCGGTCATGGTTGTAGCTGATATCAAAACTGCGATGGGTGAAGATGTAGGCATGCTCCTGGTCCCCCTCCTTGCGCATTTCCCCCACAAAGCCCCATACAGGGAGGTCGTCCAAGAACATCTCGTACCTGGGTGCAGCTCAGGGTTAGGGTTAGAGTCAGGGTTGGGGGTTAGCTAACCCTAATCCCGGCCTATATGGGTGCATGGTGCAATGGTGTGGTAATACTGCCACCTCCAGACCTGCTGCTTTGATCAGCAACTTTTGCATGTCACATATCCTCCTGCTTCAGCACGCAGATTGGGCTCCTGTTGCTGGCCACAGAATGGTTGCTTCTGCTGACAGCCGCAAAACCCTCCGCAGTGGCTGCTCTAGCTGCAACACATTTGTTTGGCACACTGGGTCCAGTATGGGTGCTTGTCCCACACCGTTGCCTTTGGCTTGGGCAGCAGCAGCTGCACTACAGCCTGGTCACGGCTGATGAGGCCAGGAAGGCAAGACTGGAAAGACTTGCGCAGCCAGGCAGCAGTGCTGAGGCTATCTGGCAGCAACAGGGCCTGCCTTGGCTGCTGGCTTCAGCTGGCTGCTAGAGAGGCGGCTGTAGCAGCAGGGCTGACTCAGACTTCTTATGTGCCTCCTACGTAAACTCCCCCAGCCCCAGCCCCAGCCCCCCGCCCCCTGGGCCAGTAGCTCCAAAACAGATGTGTGTGACCTCAATTTGGGCATGTGTGACCTCTAGTCCTGTTGCTAGCCTGGTGACCTGGCTGAGCCAGATCATTGTGTGACCTCACATCTCACCAGTACTGCTGTGTAATAGCTGCATGGAAGGCTGCTGCCTTTGTGTCAGACAGCTTCTGGCTGCACAGCGGTTGCCGACCCTTGCTGGGATCTGTGAGCAGCAGCAAGGGCAGCAGCAGCAAGGGCAGCAGCAGCAGCAGCGGCGGCAGCAGCAGCAGTGGGCGTTGCTGCAAGACATACATGCTGGCTGATTTGAGACAGCATCCAAGTGCATTTATCTTCCAAGAGTGTAGGCTCCGGGCTGGCTTTGGCCCATCCCTGGCATGGCTGAATCCAGTGCGCCTCAGTTGGGTTTGCTAGCCCTGCAGGCTGGCTGTAAATCCCAACTCCACCCATGACAGTATGATGCTGCATGACTGCCGCTTCCCTCGCTTTGACCGCGTGCTAAACGTCAGGGGCATCACTTGGTGAGGTCAGGGGACACAGCCGGTGCAGGGCACTGGCATCATCACTCCTCCAGTGCAGGCTCAGTGCCTCCCTCAGTGCGGCTGCTGCTGGGCATTGGCATCACCTGAGAAGTTGATATCCAGGCCTGAGAAGCGAATCAGCTCGTTGCCCTGCAGGACCTCTCCCAGACCTCCCCACGAGTGCTCCACTTTCTCATTAGGGTGTGGCTTGCACCATGGTGTCACGGGTCTACGAGATCACATCATTTCATTAGCAAGCTGTAGTGCAGCTTCATGTGAATTCAGCAGTGGCACCCCCCACAAGTGGCTGTCACCTGCCATGGGAGAGCACAGTGGCTGCCGGGCTGATCAGGTTGTGCTACCAGTGTGGATGTTGCTGAAGCACAAAAAACTTACGAGTAGAAGTTATATGTTTCCTGGGGGTTGTTATAGGGTCCGACCTTGTTGACCCACAGGATCACTGCTTCGTGAGGCTCATACTGTGGTCATCAGTCGCACTGCTGGCATCTATCCCTTCACATACAAAATCTGACGGCAACAGCTACGCGTGACTCCACTAACCCGGTGGTTTCTCTCGCTAGCGCTAACAAGCGCAGCCCAAGACACGCACAACGCGCACAGGATTGCTCCCTCCATTTGCATCGTGGGACTACCAATTCTCATCTGGCAGCAAGGTTGGGGAAGGTAGTCATCGATGCGAGAAACAGGGTGATTGGCGCAAAGGGTGGAGAGTGCCCTTCACCATGGCAGTTTTTACATGTTGCCTTACATGCAGACAATGAACGCAACTTCAACTCCACATGCAACACCAAGAGCAACATAACCCCCCTCCGTGAGCCCCGTGCAGCACCATTTCTGCACCACTGTTTCAACACCGTGCATTCATATTCTATCTTAGTATCTGGTTTACGTTAAACCTGCCCAGCCACGAAGATCCTACCCAGCCAGCTTAGTACCCCGCCAGGGGTGTTGGGCCCCAACCAAACCGGATGCATTGCCTATTGACACCACCTATGTCTTTAAAGACGCCCACCAAACGGTCAACTTTAACAATCGGTTTAACACTAACCTTTAACCAGTCCGGTCGCGCTGTACTGGAGCATGAGTAAGCCTGCCTACTAATGAACGTCTGTGCACTCCCGACGGGCCTGCCAACGCCTTGGCATGCTGTAAGATTAGGACATTTCATTCCTCGATGTTACATCAAGCATCACAGCAGACAGTGTACTTGAAATCATCAACGCGTATCATCTATGCAGACACATTACCTGCCATTGTGCCCGTCAGCTGTGAATGCTAGAAACCATAGAAACCACCCTAGGAACCACCCTTCGTCCTCCATCACGCTAACATCAGCACAATTCACACAGGGCACCTGCCTTGACCTTCACACTTTGTACATAGCAACCACCACAGCCAGGCGTACAAGTGGGTGAATTATATCTACAACATCTCTAGTACGAATCCTGTGAGTAAGGATAGGCACCAGCAAACTAAAGCACATAACAAGGAGCCAAAGATGTCATCCTGCCCGACATCAACCATACGCGTATGCGAGTGACGTGTGCGCCATACACCTAAGATGTTCACTGCTACAAGCGGACTACAAAAGGTGCAGCAGGCAATCGACACTGCATGTCCCAGCAGGCATTGCCAACCTGCACCCTGACACAACAACATTCCCTGGTCTTATTGTCTCTGTCAAACCATGGCACCATACAATGTATGCAGAAATGCACAGAAAATGCAAGACTGAATTGTGGAGCAGCTGCCAGGTGCGGCTAGACATACATTGCCAACATGATAGCAATATTGATCGCATGCAGGTCATGCAGATGACAGCTAAAACACAAGTGTGCATAGACATCTGTTGGTAAGCTAATCCACAGGCACAGGTCATCAGTAGTAACCCAGCTCCCAGGCCGACATGTGGTCTGCACCAGGCACAGCTGGCATTCACGCAAACCACCAATGGAAAACCCGGAGAAAGGTGCGATGTAAAGAGAAGAGGTTGTCCAGGCAACCCCGCGAAAACAGAGCTTTGGGCCTCACCGGGGCCGGGCCTGCCTGCGAGCTGCAGCAGTGGCTTGACACTGCTGCTTTAGCTGTTCCGCCAACCTGCGCTCTTCAGCACTGCGCCGATGCACTCGCTCGTAATGCAGCAATTTCATCTCAGAAATCTGCTGGGGATCCTTCAGCCACCTGCGCGGTCAAGGCTGCTCGTGAATCAGGAAACCTAGCGTTTCGTTCATTATTGCGCACGCTTTTCTGCTCACAGCGTGTTAGTGGGAATCGCAAGTGGCGAGCTGGGGGCAGGCCTGGGACTTTGGTGCCATGCGTCCTCGCTTCCACGGCTTGACGTGATAGATCCATAGACGGGTGGTATCAGCTGCCCCTGCTCATCGTCATCCTCGTCATCCAGGTCGTCGTCCGATTCATCGCAACACTGTAGTGTGCTTTTGGACTGGGTGCTCTCGGCGGACAAATGAACTGACAGAAGCGACCTCTGCTGCCCTGATACTGGGCTGCTGTGCCCTGCGGTGACCTGTGTGGAAAGAGATGTGTCAAAGCCGATGACTGACAGGGGTGGCATCTTAGCTTGTCGCGTGCAGTAGTTGTGATGGGGGTTTGGGGTGGGCTGCAGAGGGAAGAAGGACGCCCTTTCCGGGGTTCGTTGGGCAGTTAACGTTTTCATGAAGGCCCTTTCGAAAGGACCTTCACGAATATAACAGCGCGTTTCAAATGGACGGAGAAAAGAGAGAAGAGAGAAGAGATCTCTTTCTCTCCAACCCTTTCTCTGCATCTCCGTTGGCCCTCCATCCCCATCTCCGTTGGTCCGTTGGCGGCAGTTAGAGGGTAGAGGAGATGGACTATCGACTGTCTGGTAGTTAGAGTACTTAGGCCAGTTGCTATCAAGCCGCAGGTTTTGTCAGCGACAGTGTAGGCGCAGCTTGTATGTATAGCAGGACCGCCAGAGCAAGGGCAAGAGCACATTGCCCACATTCGCGTGGTGGCAATCGCACAGTGGCAGTTGCTACCATCGCACGATAGCAATTGCACAACGGCAATGGCACAGTGGCTAGGGCGCGACCGATCATATGACTTGCTGAGCAATTGGTCATATGACTGAATATGATGGCTTAAAGATGTGATATGACCGGGTCTGTAGTCCCAGGCCTGCTCCTGTCCGGGGCGCCCAGCCAGGGGGGGTTTGGCCTCCTGCCATGGAAACAACACATGCTGGCCCGCCATGCGGTGTGGGCGTGCAAGCTGCTGGGGTTCCTGGCCTGTGATGGCCTCCCCCTGCAGCCCATGCAGGTCCGCCGGCGCCGGGAGTTGCAAGCAGCCATGCAAGCAACCACTCCAGGCAGGCAACGCCACCTACGCAACCAGCTGCAGCGATTGCAGCGCCCGCCTCATCGGGCGGCGTGGATGTCCCTCACTCCCCTCATCCTCCTCACCGCCAGCCCCCACCTCCACCCTGCCTTCCACCTCCTAGCCCTAGCCCGGGCCAAGCCAGGCGTGAGCGGCAACCTTCCAGAGGTTGGCCTGCCAAGCCTCCTACGGCGCATTGTGGCAGCCCTCCGCGGGTTGGGCTGCCCAACAGACCTCACACCGGAGCTGCCGCTGCCAGTTGGGCCAGCATGCAGCCATATCCCAGTGTGGGGCAACCCGTTGCTGGCCATGGAGGACGCCCAGCAGCCCCCTGCCCCCTTCCCACAGCAGGCGGGGGCTCAAGCTTTGCAGTGGGTGGCAGAGTGGGCAACCACAGGCTTTCAAGAGCTGGCAGCCATCCCCTCCCTCACCAACCTCAGCAGCCTCCTCCACCTCTGCCGGGTCACTCAGCCAGCGGGCCGGGGGGACAGGGTGGGGTCCAGGGAGTGGCAGCGGGCGGTGTGGGGGGAGGAACAGGTTGCTAGGAGCATAGCTGTGGCCGTTCGAGCCAATCCAGCCCGCTGCGCTACAGGCCTCTTCGCCATGTGGGCCCGCCTGCCCACCGGTTGGCAGCAAGAGGTGGCACGGCAAGCTCCCTTGCCAGACCCAGCGGACCCCCAAGCTCTGCAGAGGGTGGCAGTAGCCATGGTGATGGACCGGCTAGGTTGGCTGCCTAAGGCCCCCCCCACGGGCAGGGCCCCAACCCCCTCCCCTATCCCCATCCTTGAGGGTGCCACGGTCAAGTGCTTCACCCGGGTGCTCATGGAGCCGGTCACCATGCTGCGGGCGGAAGCCAACGCTCGGTTTGTCAAGGACGCTCTGGCCGGAATGTGGTCCCCTCCCCCTACACCCACCTCTGCCCCCCATCTATCACTCCCCTCCTCACCCCCCGCCACTCAAGCTCAAGGGGAGGCCTGGCTTGCCTCACGCGTCCCCACCCTATGGAAGCTACCCTGGCTGAACTCATCAAAGGAGGTCATGTGGCGACTAGCAGTCAACGGTGTCCCTTGTGCGGGGGGTCTCAACATCGGCATGGCTTGCCCATGCGGCTGGGAGCCTACGCGAGATCCCTCTCTCCAAGGGCAGGCCAGGGCTGATGCTCAAGGCAGTGCCATGAGACGCCACACTTTCTGGGACTGCCCCCTGGCCTGTGCCGTAGTGCGCGAACTGCGCCGAGCCTTGCCCCCTGCTGTTCACCTCCACACTGCGCATGTCTGGCTGGCCATGTCACCTTGCACCACCCATGTCCACCAGGGGGTGTGGGATGTGGTCTGCTTGGCTGCATTGGGAGCCATGTGGCGCGGTCGGCGGGTCTGGTGGGCACGGCAACTAGCTGCTAGGGACCATGTTGAGGCCCATGCCCTAAGACAAGCCTCCTTGGATGAGCTTTGGCATCTGGCTGACGCCCTACCTGATGCCACCCCTGCCTTGTCCCTACGTGACAGAGTGTGCCGCTATGTTGTAGGCGACTTCTGGTCTCAAGTGCAGGACTTTGTTGCATTACACACCATCCCCCAAAACTGGACTGCTGGGAACTCCATTCCTCACAATCACCCTTTCATTTGCACCCATGGTGACGGCCAAGCCAGGCAGCTACGCACCCACCTGCCTGACATTGGAGCCATAGAGGACATGCTACCTGTTGATTTGGACTGAGGTTGATCTAGCCTAGCCTGGCCGTTGGGGGTAGTTGCCTTGTCTTGTCTCCCTTGTCTAGCTGGGCCTCCTAGTAGGCAGGTGGTGGGGACGCTAAGGACGCCTTTAGAGCTTTGTGCCTTGTCCTTGCTGTCTGTCACCTAGTGCAGTCCGGGTAGAGTGTGGCAGGCCTGACAAGCGCTAGACCTCCCCCTGTACCCCCTTGGTGCCCATGAGGGCTGTTTGCTCTGTGTGAGCGTGTGTTGCCCCAGACAGTGTGACGGTGGCCCTGCCACTGGTGCTGTAATGCCCCTCTCTCTCTCTGTAGTCAAGAGGATAATGTGGCAGATCGCCACCCTACCCCACCTGGGAACCCCGAGTGTACAGAGAGTTTGGAATATGATGAAATGGAATATGATGAAATATAATTACCGTACTCTCCCTTTTGATTCGCGAGGCCTCGAAAACTATAATTAAATACTCATTCCCGATCCAAAAAAACCATTGTTTACTTTTTCCCGATGCAAAAGTTGCAGCAAAACGTGGGTGTGCTTATAAATATTCAAGACAGCCATTCCTTGCATGACATGTTAATCCTCCGTGGACACTTTCTGCACAGGTCACCAAGTCAAACCACCCAATCACCAAGTCACAGCCACTGTGCAAGGGCCATCTTCGTGTTGGTCAACCTGGCGTAGCAGATTTTCGGCTACGTCGTCGGCACTGATGCCACGGACCACAAAGCGGTCCATCGCAACACCATTCACGCAGGTCAAATAATTGTTTGACCACTTCGCGATTCAGCCAAAAATCACATTGTTTACTCGTTCGCGATTTCGCGAGGCCAAAAAAACGATTCGCGGACGCGAATCATAAGGGAGAGTACGGTAAGCCAAAACTTGCAAAACCCCGTAACCTCGTTGCCGTGGTCTCAACCTGGTTTCAACCACGGTCTCGATCGTGATCTATTTTGGCGGAGAGGAGAAGAGTGTTACTAGCTACAACAGATAATGATAATGGTTTGGAGGAAGTCAAACTCTCTGTACACTCGGGGTTCCCAGGTGGGGTAGGGTGGCGATCTGCCACATTATCCTCTTGACTACAGACCCGGTCGTATCACATCTTTAAGCCATCATATTCAGTCATATGACCAACTGCTCAGCAAGTCATATGATCGGTCGCGCCCTAGCGATTGGGTAAAATGGACATGGAAGCAACAAACACAATCCGAGTTTGAACTTTTGATGTGTGTCTAGGAAGATATAACGCTGTGTGTACGAACGCCTCAATTCACCATCCGCTCGCAACAGCTTGCCATATATGCATGGCGTGATGTTGTCCCACACAGGGGTAGCTCTAAAGGCAGCAACCGCTATAGCTCAGCAGCTAAGCCTGCTCGAGCTCATTGCATTCCTGAGCCCGTCATCACAAGCCATCGCAGTCATTGCCTGCCGGTTGTCCCATGTGATCCGATAGTTTGAAATATGTCGCGTTCCATGTACATTCGGTCACTTGTCGGTTTGCGCTAATAGCGATACCGCAAGCTCGTGAGTAAGCAATCAGTCAGCTGGGTCTTCATCTATGAAACATAGTGCGGAGGTGGTGAGGAAATGAACCAGTATCACATTTACGAAAAGATTGGAAAGGGCAAGTACAGCACGGTGTACAAGGGTCGTCGAAAGAAAACAATTTCGTACTATGCTATCAAGAGCGTGGACAAGAGTCAGAAGGCGCGGGTGCTGCAGGAGGTGCGATTGGTGCGGGTGAGCTATAGACAAGCACCAGCGTGCATTGCATTCCGTATTGCTGTGCTGTGCTTGCAGGTCCGCACCATGCATGCCTTGGATCACAAGAACATCCTCAGATTCTGCGCATGGTAGGAATTCTGCAGTAGTGTGCCCTGCAGCTTGGCACAGCACCCTTACACTCCAGAGTTTCTTATGGTGCAAAGGTACGAGACAACCAACCACCTGTGGCTCATTCTGGAGTACTGTGTGGGGGGAGACCTCATGTCCCTACTGCGCCAGGACGTCCGCCTGCCTGAGAGCTCAGTGCATGACTTTGGGCGGGACCTGGTGGTGGCCCTACAGTACCTGCACCACAACAGCATCATTTACTGTGACCTGAAACCATCTAACATTCTGTTAGACGAGAATGGGCGCTTGAAGCTGGGCGGCTTCGGGCTGTCTCGCCGGCTGTCAGACATCAACAAGACGCCTCTGCTGGCACTGCCACCTGTGAGGCTGAGTACACAGCTGCACACAGAGCCACCTGGCTTGCAGCGGCGACTGCATGTCAGCTTGCAGCCTACCATGCGTGACAGCCTGTTGGCAATGGGGCCGTGCATAAACGTGTCTATGCAAGCAGCACTCAGCACTTGAGAGCAGAGCAGGCCAGCACACCAAAGCCGGCACCCAGAGGCCTGGCCCTGCGTGCATGCCCGCCTCAACTACCAGTATCTGCAGCAACCCAGGTGGCTCAGGGGTGCAGCGTGGCTCTGGTGCCAGCGTCCCTCTGGCCGGCCTGCTGGCTGCAGGCAAAACGTGGCACGCCCTGCTACATGGCGCCAGAACTGTTTTCTGAGGGAGCTACCCACTCCTCAGCCTCTGACCTGTGGGCACTGGTGCGTGGAGGCACAGCCCCCTTCACCCC
This sequence comes from Haematococcus lacustris, assembly GCA_030144725.1. Classification (NCBI taxonomy): domain Eukaryota; kingdom Viridiplantae; phylum Chlorophyta; class Chlorophyceae; order Chlamydomonadales; family Haematococcaceae; genus Haematococcus; species Haematococcus lacustris. The sequence continues at coordinate 6,329,907 of JASKMD010000014.1, read as the reverse complement.
GGCAAATGCCAGGGTGGTGCCAGCCTGGTTTCACATGCACAAGCAGGTTCCTGGATGTTCATATTACTCTAGTTTATGGGTAAATGTGCAGCCTTTGTGTTGTGGAGAGGCAGCAGCTGATTAGCCACCTGTTGGGGTGGAGTCCCACAAATTCACTTTACAGCAAGCTGACAGGCGGGGTGCTGGCCTGGCTGTGTGGACGGCTGGCTGGCTCTCCGGCTTGCATGAAGTGTGGGGTGCCACCCTTGAAGAGATCAGACCTAGACTAAACAGGCACTTCAGAATGTACCATTAACATCACTGCTTAACTGCACACTTGCAAGCACATGTGGAATATGTCTTGTGTTTTGTTTCAGGGCTGCGTCCTGTATGAGTCAGCCATGGGGAGACCCCCATTCCTCAACTCGTCCTTCAACCAGCTCGTCCAAGAGATCCTGCACAATGACTTTGCCCCCATCCCAGGTATCGCTGTAGCAGCCTGGTGGCAGCCTCAGCACACGGCCCCCAACACTAGCTGCACAGCCCAGTCAGTCAGCAGCAACACGTGTGGATGCACACACATTGTTAGAGGTAGCCCCTCCATGCTCTTGCAGACCTTGGCCAAGTGCAGCCTGCCTCACGGTGCTGTTGACCCCAGGTTCAAGCCCTGAGTTCACTCACCTGCTGTCCCGGCTGTTGGACAAGAACCCTGCGACACGCATTGGCTGGCAGGTGGGCGCACTGAGCAAGCATGCTCACATTCAGGCTCATCTCCCTCATCAGCCCAGCGTACAACAAGTATCAATGCAGAGGCAGACTGGTAGGACAGGTGGTGTTGGGTCAGTATGGACTAGACCTCCCACACACTGTGTGGGCGCCTTCCGCCTACACACATGGCATGGGCACCTTCCACCCGACCCCTTCTGACAAGGCTATAGAATAGGATAGACTCGGCATGACAGACATGCATTGATTGGCGGTGGTTGACAGCCACATGTTGACTTGCCCCGTATAAGCTGTTGGTAGGTAGATTGACTGGCCCAGGCCCAAACTGCTTGTAAACAGCAGCAGTGGTGGTTCCTAGGTTACATGCTAGACAGTCAAGTGCATGGAACCACTAACAGTGCAAGCAGCCAGCCATCCAGCATCCCTACTGAATGCACGATTGTCCACACCCCTTGCTTACTATAGCGGATGTGTTGCTGGAGATGCTGTCACCACAGTGGTATGCAGGCCCAAGGTAACACCTGCATGGTTGCATACCTCCAACCCTCAGGAGTGCTGGCTGTCTCATACCTCAGGAGTGTTGCTCAGGTCAACCCAACACCAAACGCAACATCAGGCCAGCTGAGACAACCCTAGCGGCCAAGGTGTTCAGCGTGCACAGCTGGTCAACCTGTACGTGGTGGTGTGGCCGCTGCAGGAGCTGGCCGTGCACCCCTTCTGGCAGGCCAAGCTGTCCTGGCTCGCCATGCCAGCAGAGCCGGCGCTGGAACAGTTCATATCAAAGTTCAACCTGGCACCGGGAAACAAAGATGCAAGAGCATCCATGGCAAGCCAGACCGCAGTAGGTGCCCTGGCACCTCCACCACCCTTCTTGGCTAACTCCTGGGGTACCTTCCTGCTCGCACAGTTCCTCACAACATGGGTGGCCAGGCGCACCCTGGAATGTCATGGAATGCCAGGCGCACCCTGGCACCCTGGAATGCCAGGCGCACCCTGGCATGTCATGACGACCTCCTTGACCTGCATGTCGTGTACCTCGCACCCAGCTTACTCATGAACACAGTGCACACCTCGTACTCCCCGCTGTGGTAGTCAGTGGCATCGATGCATGCAGCCCTGCACTCACTGGCCGTGTCTGTGCATGCTGCTACTTGTATGGCAGGCACAGTCGTTGCGGCAGAGCGTGGACGTCAATCGCCTGTCCCGTATCGCGCTGTCAAACTTGGAAAAGGAAAGCGACGGCTCCGACTACGCAGCGGTGGAAGCGAAGCCCGGGGACATTCGCATCGACAACGCGGATGCTGAGCTGGACTTTGACGAGCAGAAAGACGACGGTGAGCCTGACGATCGGGCGACAGCAACCGGAAATGAACAGTTACGCGCCCTCCCACATCTAGACGCGCAGAGCCGAGCTGGGTGTCGAAGTCGCAGCGAGCATGCTTCTGCTGGGCATAGTCTGCACCATGCTGTCACCTGCCAGGGTCCGGTCCGCGTAGCTGCTTGCCAACTGCATCCCGTGCAGCTGAGGAAGACGAGCCGCAGTCCCCAGCACAGAATGACGATGGAGCGACCATCGATCAGGGAGCTGCGTTGGGCGAGAGCGGGAACCGCATCGCCACCTTGGCGAAGATGACAGCCGCAGACTCCGTACAGCGCGGGACAGCCATGGCCCGGGCGCGAGGTGCGGAGCCTGCAAGCAATGGAGCAGCCACAGCCAATGCGACGGGCCAGGCGGGTACCGGCCAAGATCAGGCTTCGGTCAAAGCAGTGCCGCCAACGAGCGGAGTGAAGGGGCCGGGCGTCACCACTCTCACACAGCCTGCAGGTGTGACCGTGCGTCCCTTAAACAAGCAGAGGTTGCTGGGGGCCAACGGGTTTAAGGTTCCTACTAGCACGGTCTGCTGGGCACGGCTAGCTTGTCGAGGTGCTGGACAGAATAGTTTAGTGATGTACTCTGGCTCCTCATTCACCCCTCATTCACATTCACTCCTCATTCACCCTCCTGGACCTTTTGACTGGCAAGGAACCAGCACACCTCCACTGCATAGCTTCACTGACACTCACACATGCCACGCCTGCTGCATGGCTCCCTTTTGTGCCCCAAGGTGCCATGCCTCCCTGTGTGGCTGCCATCTGCCCACACAGACACAGATGGTGGTGGCCAGCAGGGCACCCTGCCCAGCCCCAGCACAGCGGGTGGGCCCTCTCCAGCCATGGACGCATTGATATGGCATGCCAGCGACGCCGCTGTGAAGCCCATTGTGGCAAACAGGCGGATCGAGAGGTTGCCAGAACCTCGGTATGAGGCAAAGAGCCTGCCATTCACCCCACTCTCCCTCCAGGTCAGTTGGCAGTTGCTCCAGGTCCGTGAGGCCGTGGGCTTCCTGATGTCGAGGTGCCTCCTGTCTTGCTGCCGGTTTGCTGTCTGTTGCCATCTTCATACTGCCCCTCTGCCTCTTGTTACTAGAGCACAGCACAGCACTGCTATAAGCGCACAGGAGGCACCTTGACAGCCTGCTACCTCACCTGGCAGCCTACTGTCTCAGCAGCTGCTGCACTGGCGCTGGTGTTTGCCATGTTTGTGCAGGAGATGCTGCATGCGGACCAGAAAGAGTTGGAGAACTTCCTGACACTCATCTACCGAGCAATAGCCAGTGCAGCACCGCTGAAGGACAAGGTGAGCTGGCCTGCCCTGTAACCAGGCCCTCAGCCAGCACATCATGTGTTGGAACTCTGTAGCTGCTGACCCCTGGCAGGTGCCTAATCTAGCCCCTCCCCTGCACCCTCGCACCCACGTAGTATGGGCTGCACAAACACAGATAAGGTTACTGACGACGCAGCAACCTCTCTGTGATTGTTGCTGTGTCTGTTGTCATGTCTGTCGTTACGTTTGTTGCTGCTGCTGCTGCTGCTGCTGCTGTTGTTGCTGCTGCTGCACCTAGCGGTTGAATGCTGGTCCTGCTGGCCTCAGGTGAATGTGTTGTCCTACTTTGAGACGCTGTGTGTGGACACCAATTCAGCTAATGTGCTCATCAACTCCTCCCTGGCCATCCTGTTCATCCGCATGATGCGCAACGCACGCGCTCCAACACTCCGCATCCGCCTGGCCAGCGTGCTGGGTCTCCTGGTGTGTGGTATGGGCTAGGCGGTGCTGGGTGTGTGGTAGAGTATGGGCTAGGCGGTGCTGCGTGTGTGGTAGGGTATGGGCTAAGCGGTGCTGGGTGTGTGGTAGAGTATGGGCTAGGCGGTGCTGGGTGTGTGGTAGAGTATGGGCTAGGCGGTGCTGGGTGTGTGGTAGGGTATGGGCTAGGCGGTGCTGGGTGTGTGGTAGAGTATGGGCTAGGCGGTGCTGGGTGTGTGGTAGAGTATGGGCTAGGCGGTGCTGGGTGTGTGGTAGGGTATGGGCTAGGCGGTGCTGGGTGTGTGGTAGAGGAGGGCAACGTAGGTGAGGGGCACACAAGGACACGGTGGGGTATGACATGCGAGAAGGAGTAGTAAGTCATTGTTTGGAGGCTGGACAAAGCACTGTCATGTAGGATTTTCGGTGCCCGCAGTTCAGATCAGGAAAAGGCAGTACAGAGCAGTGCAGGGACGGGCAGGGTGGGGCAGGGCAGGGCGGGGCGGGCAGGTTACTCAGTCAAGAACAAGATCCTTCTGCATCAGTGTTATGCGAGTGGGTGAGAGGCGACCATTATGTGGCTGATGCGAATGTGGTTGGACTGCATGGGCCTGCCAGAGGCTGTAGCTACCATGATCCACGAGCTACAGCTTTACCTTGGCGCAAGTGAGTTTTCCACTGCGGTTGAGGTCAAATGCCACTGAGTTGGGATGTGGCTTGCCTTGCCTTGCCTGCCAGGTGCGTCACGCCACCTTCATAGCGGAAGAGCTGGCCCAGACTGGTGTCATTGACATCCTCACGGAAGCCCTGAAGGATAAGAACGAACGGGTCAGGTAGGGTCTGCGAGCAGGGCAGCAGGGATGGGTGGAAGCCAGGGGCGGAGCAGCAGGACGGGGCAGCAGGGTTGGGCAACAGCGCAGGGCAGCAGGGCGGGGCAGCAGGCAGGAGCAGCAGGCAGGGGTCAAGAAGCAGAACAGCAGCAGTAGTAGTACAAAGGGTTGTGGCAGCTGGGGCTGGGAGATCAGCAGAGCTGCTCACCATCCATCGCATTGACTGTGGCAGCAGCACTGCCTGCACCTGGGGTGGCCGAGCCTGCTGAAGGCAAGGTCTGTGGCGGCAGAGCTGGCTTTCTGAATGGTCAGGGTAAAACCGCGGCTGTCTAGTTCACACAGAGACCGATGCCTGGCACAGCCCTGCACCACCTTGACGCCAGCCCAGCCAACCCACCATACCCTGACCCACTAGCCAGCCCATCTTGACGTGCCATCACCACAGCTGTTGTGCAGCACTGAGCTTGGGGTCTGCATGGGGGCATGGGGGCTGCCATGGCTGTGATCTGGGCTTAGGCTGTTGGCTTATGGGGCTGTGGCTGTCTGTGCCAGGCGGCGTGTGATGGCGACCCTGGGTGAGCTGCTGTTCTACATAGCCACGCAGCAGCAGGACGCGCAGAACGGGGCAACTGCCCAAGAGGTGTCAGAGAGCTGGAGCATCAACGGCGGCACAGTGGCAGCAGTGGCCAGGTAATGCTGCATGCAGTGTGACATGCCTTCAGCCAACTACCTGCATAGTGGGCCCCCCATCCCCATCAGCAGCCTGTTTCCTAGCTCAGTTAGCTGTCAACAAAATATAGCCAGCCAGGCCCTCAACTCTGAGGCTGCACTGACTACGCTTGCCAAACCTTGCAAGCACAGTGCACAGCAAGCGGCATCGCTGTGCATGGTGTGTTCAATGGCTTCAGCATGCTGGCAGTGTGACCTGGCTGCTGACCAGGTGCCCCCCCCGGCCCCCCTGACCCCCTGCCATCACCTCCTCACCACCAGCAATGCCTGCCACCGCCTCCTGCCCTGCTCTGCCTACCATGCCACAAGCAGGCCACTCAGGCCTGGCAAGGTGGCACAGCACAGCTGAAGCCTAACACAGCTGAGGCACACCACAAGCCACGGTGCCGCAGCATGTCGCTAAGTCTTATGTGCTGGCTCACCCTGATGCATGCCCATGCCACTACCCACCCCCTCTGCCCCTAGCCACCCCTGCCCTGCTGCCGTCCCTGCCAGGCTGTTGAAGCCATCCGAGGATGAGGTGGCTCAGCACTATGCGGTGAAGACAATTGAGAACATCTGCAGCCAAGGCGGGGACTGGGCCGCAAAGTTCACCAGCCAGGAGGTGGCAGCCAGCCTGGTCCAGATCTACAGCAGCACCAAGGCGGAGAACCTGAAGGCCACCACTGCATCCACCCTGGCCCGGCTGCTGCGGCACAGCCCCCAGTTGGTGGCCGCGGTGGTGGACAAGTTTGGCATCCACCTGTTCGTAGCAGGCGTGACGGATCCCAGCAGCAAGGCAGGTGCAGTGGGCCCGGCATGCTGGATGGCAGGCAGAGCTGGTGATGAGAGCATGGAGGCAGGCTGCCATTGCAGGATGCTGGCACGGGCCAGGCTAACATTTTCAATGGGAACGAGGGGAGAGGGGAGGAGAGAGGTTGGAAGGGAGGGAGAGAGAAGGGAGTGCGACAGACAGGCTGCGCTGATGGTCCTGGTCCTGGTCCTGGTCCTGGTCCTGGTCCTGGTCCTGGTCCTGGTCCTGGTCCTGGTCCTGGTCCTGCAAGGGGGATGATGGTCCCAGGGCTTGGCCCCAGGGTGCTGACTGCCATGGTGTCCGTAGAGGTTGGTGATGCCTGGGGTGTTCTGCACAGAGCCTGGGTGACCAGTCTGGTCTGAGGTTGCTGGGTTGCCTGGCTTGACATGCCTGGAGATGTCTTGGGGCTGTTAGGGGCAGGCTGGAGCAGTGGTCACAGTAGGACCGGGTGCTACACTGCAGGCGCACCTGTCTTGGGCCTGGCACATCTCCTTTGCTACACAGATTCGGGTGATGCCTGAGCAGCTATAGCTCCAGGGCGGGGTCAGAGATGGTGGTTGAGGGGGGTCCTTTGCTTCTAGGATGGGTATTGAGTGCCGGCCATGCCCCAGCTCCTCCATTAATGCTCCCTTGATGCTCCCTTACTGCGAGCTGCAGTCCCCTGCAAAAGCTCCTCCCTTGATGCATGCCATTTCTCATGCCTGAGTGGTCTTCTTGAGTGATGCCTGGGGTGCATTGACCCGCTGGTGTTTGCGGTGCCGCTGTATGCGCAGGTCCAGACCGCCGCCATTAACATGCTGAACATGGCGTTGACGCTGCCTGAGCTGAGCACCCGGGCCAAGAGCGCCCTGGCTGAGGAGAGGGGCCTGGTGCCCAGCCTGATGCAGCTGCTGGACCACTCGGTGCCGCTGCTGCGCTCCAAGAGCATTGTCACACTGCTCCTGCTCTCACGGTCAGCACCTGGGCTAGCCCTCTTCCTCTCTGCCCATCTCCTTCACTTCTGCTGTTGCTCCAATGGCCTACATCTACACACCAATCTCCACCTACCTACCTTTGTGTTCTCCTACACATCACCCACCTACCTACCTACCTACGCATTTTCAAACCACAGTCATAGACATTGAGCAAGCGGGGGGGGTTGTTGAGCAGCGCTGAGTGTGCATGCACAACCTGCTTGCCTGTGCCTGCTCAAACCTTCCAGCTGTGACAAAGCACAGACCCAGGCAGCCAGCGCTGCATCTGTCTGCCATATTGTGCTGCTCACACAGCCCCAGTGCTGCTCACACAGCCCCACCCACACTGTGCTGGCGGAGCAGGCCAGTGCTGACAGCTCAGCTCCCAGGCTGACACTGTCAGCTCCCAGGCCACGTTTGCAACCTACTATCTGTCCCTCCCCCACACCCCGAGTGTGGGTCAGCCAGGTGTGACCTCCCTGAACCTATGTGTGACTCTGCCATGCCAACCTTCTTTTTGTCATCGTCCAGGCTGTCCACCCGCTGGCTGCTGGAGGCCTGCAAGGCCAAGTTCATCCCCGCCGTCGAGCGACTGCAGCGGGAGAAGGACGAGTACCTGCAGCAGGCCATCACAGCGCTGAGGGAGGAGATGGGGCGTCTGGTGCCGGGCATCTGCAGCCAGGTCAGCTGCTGCTCGTGAGCCCAGAGCGTCTCCTGCTCAGTAGCTGGCCAGCTTCCTTGACCCTGGTGCTGGGATCAACTGGACAGTAAACAACGCCAACCAGTGGGCTGCATGTCGGCCCACCTCATATTGCATTTGATGTTGTGGTTATACAGCGTCCTGCAACTGGCTGTGGCTGATGTACCTTACCCACCAACCCCTCTGTCACATGCTAGCTCCTATGCAGTACCCGCCTGGCCCAACCCGCAGCCCTGTCCCCCTACCGCCTGCATGCCTGCACATGACTAGCTGAGCAGCCCACTGTGCAGGTCACTGAGGAGCTGGGCAAGCCAGGCACACGCAAGGCTGCAAGCCCTGGTCGGGCAGTGGGATCCAACAAGAATCCTCTGCAGCAGTTTCAGGTGGGATCTGGCTGGTCAAGTGGCAGGCTGGCTGGTTGGCTGGTTGGTTGGTTGAGTTGGTGGGTTGGTTGAGTTGGTGGGTTGTGCACATCACAGCTCCCTGCGGACCTTTCAGTGTTAGCTCTGTCGAGCTGTGGTGCCCCGCTGCAGTGCGGTGAGGGGGCAGGGGGGCAGCAGCAGGGGGGCAGCAGGGGTGCTTGCTGCCTCACAGACAGTGCTTGCCCTGAGCGTGGCACCTGCATCTATCTACACCTCGCATAAGCAGCCTGCTGCGGCAGGGGAGCGGGTTGGTGAGGGGCTCGGGTGTAGGCCTGAGTTACGGCTTCACAGTGCAGTGACCCTGGCCCTGGCCCTGACCCTGATCCTGGCCCTGACCCTAATCCTGGCACAGACCCTGAACCTGACCCTGACCCTGACCTTAACTGAAGTTAACCTCAACCCGCACCTAACCCCCTGCAGGTGGTGGTCTTCCTTGTGACCAGCCCTTTCTTCCGCTCCGTGGCTGTGTCCCCGGGCCTGATCGCCTCCCTGGGCTCCTATCTCACGGCTTCAGGCAGCCAAGGCGTGTCTGCTGCTGCGCTGGCCGAGTTTAAAGAGACCATGATGCACGTGGTGGAGAGCATTTGCCAGGCACGTGACCAGCAGGGCAGCAGGCTCGCAGCGACACCGCGGCAGTCAGCAGCACCTGACTCCCTGAACCCTTCCCACCTCTCTCTCCCTGAACCTGTTGGAAAAGGGACTCATGTGAATGGAAGGCCATTGGTCCAGCCCAGCACTGCTGCCACCCTGGGTCAGGGTTAGGGTTAGGGTTAGGGTTAGGCTCCAGGTTCAAGGGCTCAGTTGCTGCTGGCACAGGGTAACAGGCAGGCACTGCGATTACTTGCATTATTGTTGGCAGCGTATGTTTTCTTCCAACCCCGGATGGTTGTCCAGATCGCCCTCGTCCTGGCCCTGCAGGTCCTGTGGGTCGCTCCACCTTGATGCTGGTCCTGTTTGCCCACCTTGGTGCTGGTCCTCGACAGTGCTGTGCACCAGTCGATGCAGCTGTGGCTCTGGGCCCGCCCTCCTCCAACCCCCTGCCCCACTCGCTCTCCTGCCGTGTGCCCTGCCCGCAGCAAATGGAGCTGGTGCTGCAGCACTACCAGGCCATGCTGGACACGCTACTTCCTGCCCTGTGTGCGGTGGTGCGCACCATGTCAGAGAGCGGGGACATGCGCTTCTTCTGCCTGCGCATGGTCAGTGAGGCCACCCAGCAGTGCCTCATGGACCCCGGGCTGTATGGCACCCCTGCCACCAGCACAGCGGAGCGGCAGGTCGGCCTGGCCACGGACGCTATCGACAACTTGATGACCTCACATGTGCTGCCCATGGTGCCACAACTGCTGAGGGATGAGGACCCCATGCCACTGTATGGTCTCAAGGTGGGCAGGAGGAGGGGCAGGAGGGGCGGCAGGAGGAGGGGCAGGAGGAGGGGCAGGAGGGGCGGCAGGAGGAGGGGCAGGAGGAGGGGCAGGAGGAGGGGCAGGAGGAGGGGCAGGAGGAGGGGCAGGAGGAGGGGCAGGAGGAGGGCTAGGTGGGAAGGGCAGGAGGAGGGGCAGGAGGAAGGGCAAGTGGAGGGGCAGGAGGAAGGGCAAGTGGAGGGGCAGGCGGAGGGGCCCTTCTTACATCACACATTACACACATGAGGACACATGTATTGGGTTGCCTGGATTGACACACCTGGAGATGTTTACGGGATGTTTGGGGAGGCTAGAGCTGTGGTTGTGGTGGGGCTGGGTGTGACAGTGCAGACGCACCTGTTTTGTGCACGCTGGCCACCCTTGTTGTGCATTGCTTACCTCCAACTTGGTCTTCCTCTGCCTCAGCAACCTCTTCTGCCATGATTGGCCTTGCATCACCAGCATCAGGGGTAGCTTCCTGTGCGTCAGAGTGCACTGGAAGGGGCCGTGGTGGCAGTAGCATAGGCCTGTGCCATGCCGAGCTTTCCCTGCATTGCTCGCACTCTTGCAGCTGCTGGGAGGTCTGCTGGAGGTGAACCCAGGGTATGTGCGGGCAGTGGAGGCGCTGGGGCTGGCCCCTCAGTTCTTTGACTTCTTGTCCCTTGAGCACTCAAACAACAACGTGCACAACATCCGGCTATGCCGCCAGATCATGGCGGCAGGCGCCATGCCCATTCAAGATCTCGTCTCCATGCAAGTGGCAGACAAGGTGAGACCCGTGCATCACAGCTGGAGCAAGGCCTGGCAACACTTGTAAGCACAAAGCAACCACACACCCTCCCACCTTGATCGTGATCCATATGCATGCAACATATCTGGGTGTGTAGCAGGTTGTGGTAGGTTTGCACCATACCAACAGCAACTGGGTATGGCTGCTGGGTACGGCAAGCCTGGTGTTGTTTCCTGGCCTCACCGAACTTGGCCAGTTCAGCCATATGTGCTCTTGTGGAGGTGCGTGGGGAGCCTTGAATAATAACCAGTAAGAAGCAAGCAGGCCATCCCAGCACCCTTGTTTCATCCTGGCATCCCGTGTCGTCGCACTAGGTAACGCCGTGGTACATGTTGCGCCGTAACGCGCTGGCTGCAGGTCGCTGCCGTGTTGGAGTATGCGACACAAAACAGCGTCGAGCCCTTCTTGGAGCCAGTACTGGAGCTGTGTCACGCAATCGTGCAGCGTGACGCGCGCGAAGTCGAAGCTGGGCGCAGCGACGGCGCTCTTATGGCAGTGCTGTTGGAGCAGTCTGGCGTCTTTTTGGAATTATGCGCACGACCAGATGCAGCCAGCTCAACCGCTGCGGCTGTGTGCCTGCTAGACATGGTGGGTTCGCATGGGCAAGGGCAGGGAGGGCAGGGAGGGCAGCAGGGAGGGCAGGGAGGGCAGCAACAGGGTTTGTCACGCTGGGAGCAGGTTCTAGCCACCATACCTGGCACTGACACACCAAGGTTGGTGGTGGCAGTCATAGCCACACTGAGGGGGAAATACTTGGGTGGGATAGAGCCAACCTCTACAGGTAGGAGAAAGGAGGCCAACGAGGAGGGTTAAGAGAACAAGGGTTAGTGGGGCGTGAGGCCTAAGGGCAGCCACTGGAGGTGAGGTGACAGCAGCTGCTGCAGCACATGCAGGCAATCGCTTGCGTGCCACGTTCATGCAGCCACATCCCACACGTGTTCCAACAAGTTAGAGTATGATTAGCTCCACCTCCATGCAAGAAGCACCCTCAATGTTAATCTCAACCCATGCCTGCGGCCTGCCCAGCAAGTCACTGTACACCCCCAGCAGCGGCTTGCACAGCCCACCCCTGCGCGCACCTCTTTCTGTGCATGCTGCCATGGATCGGGTCACAAATCCTCGTGCTCGAGTTGCCGGTGTTTAAGGCCAAGCAGCCATACAAGGCTGACGGCTGTGAAGTCGGTTGTAGACCAATCACCAGCTGCTCACATGCCTGCTGTGCTTCACCCTCCCGCCCCTAACACTGGCCTGCTGCCTGCCCCCTGCAGGTCAACATGTATCCCCAGCAGTGCGCACCCTGGCTCATGGCCACGGAGAGCCTGGCCGCTGTCACTGCGGCGCTGCAGGGTGACGCCAGTGCTGGCAGCCCAGCGCCCGTGGCGCCCCAAGTGCAGCAGCACCTGCTGGAAGCGCTGCAGCTCGCCCTGGCGGTGCCAGGCACAGTGGTGACCCCCGGCAAGGACTTGAGCAAGCTGGGCGAGGCATTGCGCCAGCTGGTAGCGTCCGGCAGTGCGCAGCCAGCTAATGGGTCAATTGTACGCGGGCTGGCTGCGGATGTACTCAGAACGCTGGTACCATACCTCTAGCCCGAGGAGATGTGTAGGGTGGTGTGATATTATGCATGACGTTGCGATGCGCTTTTATGAGGGTGTTGGGGGGGCTTCGCTGCCACCCCTTAATCTTGTGCCAGGTTCCCAACGAGCAACCTAGTCACACCACTTGTGTCTTGATGTCAATGCAGTGCTGGGCACAGCGAGCGCAATAAAGCGAGTAGTGGTACGACAGTCTGGCCCCCCATGTTGGCTGGGCCATATAGTACTCATTGAGTCACAGTACCGGTGACATGGAGTCGCATCTATTCTGCCTGCAGGGCAGGATGGGGGCTACTTGCTGAAACACAGCCGCTTTAAGAGTGTCGTCCGCCCTTTAAACTGATAGATGCATATGCATACATTCACAGCGACAGCAAGGCCGCACAGCTGAGACAATCCAGGATTCGGATTGAACGATGCTTAACTTCTTCACCATGCGCGCGTCACCAAAACTTAATTATAAGATGAAGCCAATGAAAACTGCGCTGTAACAGTCCGTTCCAGCCCCTCTTCCCCTCATCGGGAGCAGCCTGTCGAGGCGGAGTAGGGAGGCAAACCCGTGATGTCGCTCTCCCGCACCTCCAAGCTCCTACACTATGTCAACTACCGTGGGTTGCGCCGCTTGTTGCAATTACTGCGGATGGCTTGAAGGGCGGGGTGTAACTCTGTGCAGGCATGCGGGTTACGCTGGTGGATGGGCGGCAAATCGTTGGCAGGTGTGCGGCCCCTCAGCACCATGCAGCTAAGATCATTTGCTGACTTGTGTATTGAGCTGGTCTGAAGGTTCATGGCGTTTGATCGGCACATGAACCTGGTGTTGGGCGACTCGGAGGAGTTCCGCAAGCTGCCGCCGAAAAAAGGTCAAGAGGAGGTGGGTCGCCCCCAGTTGGACCTTGTCTCTGGCACAGCTTGCGACCCAAGTGTTTTTGTATGGCATGCAGAAGGAAGAGAGACGAGTGCTGGGCCTGCTGATCCTACGTGGTGAAGAAGTTGTGTCCGTCACAATTGAGGGCCCACCCCCAGCAGATCACTTGCGGGCTGAGGGCCCAGGTGGCCAGGTGTGAATGCAGCTTACAAGGACTTAGCTGATGCAGCCCATGACATGTGGCTAGTTTGCGCGTGTGAACGCCCTCCGCAGGGAGGCCCTGGTCGTGGAGCACCGGCAGGGAGAGGCATGCCAGTTGCAGCCCCAGGGCAAGCCCCAGCGGTGAGGCTGCGAGGCGTAGCTGGTATATCCTGGCTGAATGGTCATATCTTACCTCACGCTACTGTTGTCAATGACTGGTTGCGGCCGCAGGGGCTGGCAGGCCCAGCCCGTGGGGTAGGGGGCCCTGCCCCAGGCATGATGATGCCTAGACCGCAGGTGAGTCACAGTCCCCACCACATATGAGCAATAGCCCTACAATTTGCCCACCCTGCATGCCCTGCCCTGTCACCTGCCACCTGCCCTGTCACCTGCCACCTGTCACCTGCCCTGCCACCTCTCATGCCTGCATGCTGCCATGCAGTTACAAGCAGCGCCTCAGCTGCGTCCACCAGGAGGTCCCCCTGGGATGCCCATGGGCAGTGAGTGTGCTAGTTCTGCAGCATCAGAGTAGCTGTGCAGCAAACTGTGTGTGCAGCCAGTGCTAGCGGGGCAACAGCCTCAGCAGCTTGCCTAGCAGTGGCACCAAGCAGCAAGCTGGGTGCAATGACCCCCTGTGCCACATGTGTTGGTCGCAAGTACCCAGCAGGCAACTTCAGTTTTGAATGAAGCAGCAGGTTGTGCAGCAGCAGCTAATGGTGGAGCGGCAGCAGCAGCGAATCACTGCACAGGCCCAGCAGCTCTTAGCAGACTTGGCAGCTGGCATCCTCCCACAGGCCAGCTTATGCCATAGACCAGCTTGGGCCCCATGTTGCGCCCAAGTCTACCGTGTATCTACTGTGTGCAGTGCCGCCTCCTGGAGGTATGCCCCCACCTGGCATGGGCATGCCACCCGGCATGATGCGCCCCCCAGGCAGTGAGTGCTGCAGCAGCGCTGCGCCAGGACCTTGACTCTGACCACACCATGCATTGCACCAGGACCTTGCACTAGATCACGACATGCTTGCAGATCTCACTGATACATCACACTAGGCCACTCATTAGCACACTTCAGGAGACTGAGCTAAGAAAGACCTGCCTTCAGCAGGTGGGAACCAGGCGTGCCCTGGTTGTCCTGTTCAGGGCCCTGCTCAGTTTTCGTGGCATTTCCCATGGGGTGCACTGGCAAAGGATTGAATGCTTGCAAAGCAGCCCTGGCTTGGCAGAACCCGGCACTGCTTGTGTAGTGCTTGGGTTTTGAAGCAGGGCGACACAACATGGACCAGCTTAGCTAATGCCTGGTCTCATGGGAGGCCAGGCTCGCTGTTGCGCTCCCACATCCCACCCCACATGCCACAAACTGGCCAGCCACCAATGCTGCTTGCAAGACATGGCTCAGCTGCTCTGCTCTGGCCTGGCTGTACCACACTCCATGCTTGCAGTGCCACCGCCAGGCATGGGTCCCCCGCCAGGCATGATGCGGCCGCCATTCCCAGGTAAGAGTGGCTGTGTGGCCGCTGCACCTGTATCAGGCTGTTGACGTTCTGTGTCTTGGAGGTGGCTGAAAGCCACCAACAGCGATTTTCGAGTTTGAAGAGCATGGCATGGTGCTCTGTCTGCAGGTGGCCCACCGCCTGGAATGATGATGCCACCTCCAGGGATGCGGCCTCCAGGCATGCCACCACCGGGCATGGGGATGCCGCCGCCTGGACAGGGGTTCCCGCCTCCCGGTTTCGCCCCTCGCCCTGGCATGCCGCCTCCGCGGCAGTAAAGTTTTGTGTTAGGAAGACAGCGTGCCATGTGGTTATGGCTGCGCAACGTTCTGAGCTTTGCTCACAATAACACGTTTGGTTTGGACAAGCTTCATACAAGCTGAACACAGTGTAATGATTCTGGTTTGGTTGAAAGATAGCGCTTGTCTCCATGGGGCAGGTTCTGCATTCATGCAGCGTTTGGACATGGGATGTGCAGTGACACATCGTGACTGGATTATGGCAATTCTCCGTTCTCCATGGCGCGCACAGTAAAGCTCTGCGCGCAACGATGGTTTTGACGAAAAATGCTATTTGAATTGCGGTGATGTCCCTGATGAAGCCTGGCAGCAAGGCGACGGTGAACAATGGCATGCGGCTCAAGGTAGACATAGGGCGAAGGTCGACATGTCCACATAGGTGTGGTCACCCTGCCTACCGCTGCTCCGCTCTGAACACCAGGTTCATCTCTCACCCTTCGGCTCTGGCTTGTCCGTCGATGAAACCATCAACCTGTATTGCGGGGATGGCGAGCAAATCCTGCACTGGCTTGGAGTCACCGCCTGTGCAAGGCTTGCATACACTCGAGGTAACAACCATTCACTGTTCCACGAGTGGCCTGGCTGCCTATCCCACTCCTTGGTTTCAGGGCTAGTGCCTTGCTTCCTCAATGCACCCAGGAGATGTGTATGGGAGATATGTGCCCCAGTCAGTGACTAACAAAGATGGACAGCCTCAGGACATCGACATTGTGGTGAACGAGATCTTTTCCAATGGAGATGAGGTGTTTGTGGAGTACTCCAATGGCCCAGTGGCGTTCAAAGTTCGGTAGGCATGATCCATGCGCACTGACTCATGCTGGCGCTGCAGCTGACTGACATCCCTCAGCTCCCTGGGCATGTGTCACAAAAGGGAGCAGCAACCTGGCCCTGCACTGGCAGGTGGGAAGGCCGGCCGCGTACGCCTCCCTTCAAGTGGGGTGAGCGTGGAGAGATCTTACCTCCCCACGACACCTGGCTGCGTGAGCTAGACCTGAAGCACGAGGGGTTGGGGGGCTTGGTGGAGGTGGAGCTGCTCCGAACTGATCCCACGCTGCTAGACAAGGACTTGGGCAAGACAAAGGAGCTCCTCATGCATCATGCTGGCGCACTGCAGGTCAGCATGTTGGCCGGCAGTGCAACATGCACCATGTGCACAGCGGTGATCACAGCCATGGGCGTCAGGTCACCAGCATGAGGTCTACCTGCAGCTGGGCATGGTCTTGCAAAACTCCAGTGGCTGGCTTGCATAGCCACGTTGTTCGAAGTAGGATCAGAAAAGCTATGACAACCCACCGTAGCGGCGCTGTGGGTGATTGCCCCGCACTGCCACGGTGGCCATGGTGCTCACAGATGATGTTCTACTACCAGAGTGCTGAAGGTGCCACGGCAGGGGACCAGCTTGGTGCAATCACGCTGCCTCAATTCCGCGGCCTGATGACCTCGGCCAAAGTGGTCACCTCGCGGTTTCCCCCTGAGAAGGTGGACGAGGTCTTCACCACGGTGGCCACTGGCGCACAGACCCTCGCCCGCAAGGTCGACAACAAGAGCGGCGTGTCATCGTTTGACTTGTTGGACTTCATGATCGGTGTGATCCGGGTAGCGCACGCCCGCTTCGCGACAGAGAACCCAGGGCAGGTGTGAGGGTGGGTGTGAGGGCGGGTATGAGTACGGGAGTGAGGGCATGAGTGAGGGTGGGAGTGAGGGCAGGTGTGCCGAGAGGTGTGTATGTCATTGTGGCAGGCTGGGGGTTACAGCTTGAGAGGGAGAGTGAAGCAAGGGGCGCAGTGTAGCCGCCCTGACAGAGTCATCCTGGCCAACAAGTCAGAGTACCTGATTACTGGTATGCGTGCAGTCATGCAGGGTGTGTGTGGGTGTGCAAGGCGGGGTGGGCCATGCTGACCAGCCATGAAACCCTCGTGGCACTACCACCATGACATGACCATGGGTTAGCATCATTACATGCCAGGCACACTTGTACAGTACCCATGTTGCTGGTGCCATGTAATGATGTAATGGTGTGATGTGGTGTGATGACAATGACATCACACCACTGAGAGCTCACCCAGCTGTGCCCCAGGCACCTCACTGCTGTCTGCACTGCCGAGTGTGCAGGCTTCCTACCAGCAGCTGTCCTTCAAGCTGATGTCCCTCATCAAGGACTGCTTTGCGATCTACACATTCCCTGAGCTAACCAAGAAGCTTGCACGCTTTGAGTCAGCCACCAACAATGCCGCCGCAGCGCTGCTGCTCAAACGCGGCCGCAAGTGAGAACAGTCAAACTCCTACCCCCCTCTCACCCTCCCATTGCTGTATGCTGCATTGGGCACCTCAGACTCCTGCATGCACTCACCCACAGCCAGGCCTGCCCCTGGCAGAACCCCCACTTGCCTCCAGCCCACCTGCCTAGTAAGAGCCCGCCCCAGTGGGTCCCTGTAGATTGTAGCAAGACCCATGCACCTGACCCCATCCTGGCCCCACTCTGCAGGCTGCCACGCGGCCTTACAGCATTGCCTTGCCTACCTGCAGCTCCCAGTGTGATTCAATGAGACGACCTAATGAGACGAGCCGACTAGTATCAGATTCAAATAGATATAATGGGAATAGGCACACCTTAGTGATCTGCCTGGTCTGCCTGCCGCCTGCAGGCTGGTGGAGCAGACGCTGGACAGCTGCCAGCTGAAGCGGGTGCGCTCCTCAGTTGTCAAGGTGGACCTGCGCTGGCTGTGCACGCACCTGCAGCGCTGGAACCTGCTAGGCCGCGACTTCAACCTGCAGGAGCTGGCCATCATCGCCATCTACGCAAAGCAGGTGAGCAGGAATGGGTGGGGACGAGTGTGCACCAGTGTTGTTTATCGGGAAGATATATGTATAAATATCACAACATGCGTACATACGATATCAAAGGTCGCCTTGTGCTATGAAATGGCCGCTGTGCAAACTGAGCTATGCTGGCCCGCACACCTTCCCTACCGCCATCACACCCCATGGTCTCTGTCAATCACTGCCATCACCGCTCTGTCTGACTTAGAAGCTGTTTGGAACCTTGCTGGGTGTGGTCACACTGTGTCATGATCACTCTGACATGCATGCTGCCGGGGGCGGTCATAGCTCGGCATCAAGTTTGACATGGGGAACACGGATGTGTGGCAGCAGAACCCAAGGCATTTCAGAGTTTCTGCTTCCATGCTTCCACTGCAGTTATGCCGAGACATAGGCAGTTGAGTTCTTGATATTGTGTGTTGCAGCAATGCCGGCGATCGTTGATCATGTTGCGACGTTATATATGTTGCGACGTTGTATACAATACTGTAGTGATATGCCTAGTTGGTGATACGCTGATTTGGTGAAAACCCAAATGTCATGCTCAAACAACCGGTGATACAATTTGGTGACGAAGAACATCTCATACTCAACGAATTTTCACCCAAATTCCATGGTCAAACAAATGGTGATACAATTAGGTGACGAATTGATTTGGTGAAGTCACCATCAAGGCGTATCACTACGGCATTATATGATTGTGATGATGCAATGCCGTACCAGCAGGGCTCACAGGCCAGGAGTGCCACACCTTGTGCACACCCTCTGCGAGCCTGCGTGGCACCCTGTCTGCTGGCCATGCCTGTCCTACTGCATGTTCTGTCGTACTGGCAGTGCTTTCATGCCGACAGTGATGCCAGCCATGGGTGGCGGCGCGACTGCCAGTCTGTGCAGTGGCGGCTGGGCACTGTGCTGTTTACCTCCCCCTCATGCATCGTATCACTGAAATAGCTCCACAAAGTGAGGGGTGGCTGCCTGCCGCCCTAAGCACAGAACATCACGCCACCCCTTCACGCCGGGTCAACATGACCTGGTTATACCATTCACACACCATGCGCACGCCTCGATGATACCGGTGCTGGGTGCCACTCCGCAGCTACCTTAGATGCATGTTGACGGCTGGGCACTGCTGGGCTGGGCTGAGCACGCTTGTCCCGACCCATCTTTTCTGTACTGATCTGGCTGCATCATCGCTGGTGATGCCCTGCTCATTGACAGCCGGGCATGTCCATGGCATGCTGCATGCAGGCCTCCAGTGAACCGGAGCGCTTCGTGTTGCACCCACACCCTTTGGAGTACAACTACTCGGAGTTTGAGCGCATGCTGCTGGGCATTGCGCACCACATCTACGTCACCAAGAAGAAGACGGAGGCATTTGAGGAGGTGGGTGCAGGCAGCGTGTCGTGGAGGTGGCTGTAGAATGCAATGAAAAATACCTATAATGCATAATATGTAGAAAGACGTTGTATGATGAATGTAAGGCGCTTGGACCCTGTTAGGTGAGGTTCAAGCCTAGGCGTGCGTAAGCTGGATGCAGACTACAGTATGATGTGGTGAGACTGCCATTTGATCAAGAAGACAGCCTTCTCGACTATGTTTTAGATCTCACAAGTCACCAGTGCTGTGCCTGCTGCTGCCTGTGTTTGCAGTTCCTGGGGGAGACCCTGGACTCGATCTTCAAGAAAGCTGGGGTGCTAATGGAGGTGGGGAAGGAGTGAAGACGCCTCCCCCTCTGTGACCACACGCCACCCAGGAACTTCTGCATGGCATGTGAGCATAGTACAGGTCCTATCTCATCCCACCATGCAGCCCACAGGCTCTCTGTAGTGCCCATGTGGGAAATCCTTGGGTCGAAGACGTGAGGGGAAAAGGCACATGTGTCATGCTCTGCCTGTGGGAGACCCAGGGGGGTGCCCTAAAGTGCAACACTCCCCCCCTTCCAGCTAAACGCGAGCAGTGTGGGGTGCCTTGCCTGAGTGTGTCAAGTCGGCTTGAATGCCTGGTCGGAGTGAAAGGAAGCGCACTGGGCTCCACATAGGTGGCAAGACTTTGGAGCACCTGTAAGCAGGGCAGCGCAAGGGTGGGCGTGGCAGCCTGCAGTGATGCAAGTGATACTGCCCCACAAGCAAGCAGTGGTCATGCTGTGAGATATGCCCGAGAAGAGGCATTTGGCTCTTTGTATGTGCTTAGCAACAACCGGTTGGAAGGCTGTCAGCGCTAGGAGCAACACAGGAGCCCCTGGAACCTCCCTCGCCCTCCCCCTTTGCAGCAGCCACCAGAGCAGCAGCTGGTCAGGATGCGGCATGGGCCACACAAGAGGCCCGACAGCAGCAACAGCAGCAGCAGCAGCAGGCGACACCAACCCCTGCTGCCATGCTTCGCCAAAAGCAGCAGCGATGAATAAACTTGCAGCAACAATGGAGCTTCCTAGTGGAGCGTCCATCCCTACCCGAGCCCTGGAGCCATGGCACACTCCAGGGCTGTTTGCTAGTTCACTAGTGTTTGCTAGTGCAACGGGCTGGTAGCCATATAAGCGTAAAGCTGTTAGTTTTGATGGTGTGCCCAGTGGTCGGGGGGTTTGCCCCCGGAACGTGCCATCGACTTGGGGTTTGTGTTCATCAAGGGTGCGACCGAGGTTGCTTCAACATGTTTGGAGTAGCTGAGTGAGATTACCCACAGTCCAACATGTTGTTCCTTGTTGAATGAGTTTTGTTGGCCTGAGTGTGTCAAGTCTGAATTGTTGGCCTGAATGTGCCTGGCTGGCTCTGCACTGTCACTGACTACAGCTGCATCTGCCAGCCTGCTGTTTAGCACCACTTGAGCTGTTTGAGCCACTCAGGCTGAGGAACACCCCCAGCCACACTCAGCGAAACTGGGGCATGGCGTTTGTCTTTTTAGATTATTGTTACCTTGACCAATGCAAGGCTCAGCTCTCATAGGTTGCTGATCGTATTGTAAGGTTTTTCAGGTAGGGGCCTAAGCAAGCCAAGCAGCCGAACGCTCGCCAGTTGGCGCCTGCACACCTCCACACCACAAGTTCAAGCTGGTGGTCAGTATGTGGGACCGGTTTGGGGCGCACCAGCCTGTACAGCTCCGTACAGCTAGACAGGATGTACGAGGCCGGATGCGGGGGTGGCCTGCAAGTCTGAGTCAACACGCACATGCAGGATTCAATCCACGTTCATTACAAAAACCGTTCATGCACAAAAACCCACAAAAGCTCCCACCCCCTCTCAATTCCATGGATGCGCATCTACCACCCGTGGTAGGGGGGCAGAAAGCAGTCGTCCCCCTGTGCCTAGCTGTCGGCTGCTCCCTGGTCACCACGTACCGCAGCATGCCGCCCTCATCCCAGAGCTGCAGTGCTGGACACCCCCGCCCCCACCAACTGGCCCCCACCCCCACCAACTGGCCCCCACCCCCCTGCTGGCACAGGGCAGCACTGCCAGGCCCCCACCACCTCCTGCCGTGTTTTTTGCAACACGCCATGCTTGGCAGTGTTCTGATCAACCTCCAAACCAAGGTGAGGGCAACATCTTAACGACCAGGGCCAAACCTGCCCGCAGCTCATGTGCAGTAGCCACCTGTTGCTACCAGTCCCCAGTCGCTGGCATGCTTGATGGCAACCCTGGCAGCTTCAAGAGCAGGGGCCTGTCCTGCAGGTTCGGGCTGCTGCACCTAACACACAGGAGGCTTGGCTGCCTGAAGGCGTTGACTCTCCCAGAGGCAGGGCAGAGGCAGGGCAAAAGCGGGCAGACGGTCTCAGCACTCCGGGGCCAGTACCTCCTGACTCCCACTGGCATGCTATGCAAGTTGAAGGCGGCCCCCTGCCCATTTCCCTCCTGCCTGCCTGCCCTGAGGCAGCCTGCCCTCAAGGCCGCTGCACCTCCTCCCATTGCAATGCCAATGGTGGGTGGGAGCAGGGCCTCAGGCTGATCGTCCCCCACTTCCCCTCCCCTCCCTCCCCTGCTCTGGAGCTCTGAAGCCGGTCTAGGCAGCCTCCACCACCTGGATAACAGCAGCAGGAGTAGCAGGGTCAGGGGCAGCAGGAGCACATGCAGGGACATGGCAAAGACCTGTCATGCAACTCTATAACAACACATGGCAGCAGCTCTTCACAGTGGGCCTTAGAGCAGCTAGAGCCATCAGGGCCGCTACAGAGGAAGAGTCAGCAGGAGGCGGAGGGACAGGGAGAAGGAGAGTCCCCACGGAAAAGGAGAGTCCCCAAGGGAGAAGTAGAGTCCCCAAGGAGAGTGGACGGTCACACGCAGTTGAGGGCATGGCACCGCATGCCGGAAGCCATGCAAGCCTAGGAAGGATGCGGGAAGGAGAGGGGAGAAGAGGGGAGTGAAGGAGGGCCGGGAAAAGAAAAGGAGGCAGGGGACGGGATAGGAGGAAGGGGCACACCTTTTTCTTCTTCTTCTTCTTTTCTGGCTGCTCTTGTGCTGGTTGAGCTGACTGTGGTGGGGCCTGGACTGCAGCAGGAGCTGGGTCGGGCGCAGCTGCCTTGTCTTTCTTCTGCAATGCACAGGGTGGGCAAGACATGCAGATGCCAACATGCGGGGACTGCAATTGGCTTTGTGGCTCAAGGCAGGGAGGTCGGCTCAGCAGCTTAGGGTGAGGGCTGGAGGGAGGGGCAGGGCTAGGTTTAAACAGGTTAGGAATGGCTAGGTCAAAGGGAGTGGGTCAAGGAGGGAGGAGTGGGGTTAGGTTACACGCATACCAGATGCGAAGCCCTGGTCCTAATCAGAGCAGGGGGACAGGAGCACCCAAGCGTAGTGAGGGCACGAGAATCAGCAGCAGCAGCAGGAGCCGCCCCACGGCAGCAAGTGCCTGTGCATGTCCCTTGAGAGCCTGACCCTTTCCCCTGCAGCATCCAGGCGCCCCACCTTCTTCTTCTTCTCAGGCTGTGCGGCCTCTGCAGGTGCATTGCTGGTGGTGGCCACCTCTGCCTCCCGCTTCTTACTGCTTGGCTTCACAGCGCCTGCCTCAGGGGCTGCTGCTGCTGCTGCTGCTGGGGCTGGGGTTGCTGCTGCTGCTGCACCATCGCCTGCTGCCTTCTTAGCCTTCTTGGCTTTCTGCGGCCACGTGAGCGAATAGAAGCCCAAGGATAGTCACAGCACCATACAACAGCCATGGCACAGTGAGCAGCACCACCCTCTTGCACTGCATCACCCTCTTGCACTGCACCACGAGAGCTCACACCAGGAACAAATAATTCACAACACGCTACAGCCCCACAGTCGATCAGTGGTGGCCAAGAAAGCTAAGATAGAGCTCCAGCAGCAGCAGGGTCATAGGGGTTCAAGCTGCTGCCGCACCTTCTCAGCAGCTGCTGGCGCTGCGGTGACCGCGACATCTGCATCCGGGTTGTATGCCCGCGGCACCGTGGCGATCGCGGCTGCTGGTGCTGGCGCGGCGGTTCCGTTGGTTGCTCCAGGGAGTCGCGACTTGTCGTACTTGGCTGGCTGCTCCTTGCCGCGAGGCTTGGCACCCTCGCTGGCTAGGAGGCGACCTTCCAGCTGACGCATGCGAGCCTCCACCTGTCAAAGCGAAGCCATGCATGTTGACTTAAGCCAAGAGAGGTCGAGTTATGAGCTATGAGCTGTGAGGGTATGAACCTGGGCCATGCCAAACTTAGCTATAAATCACGCAACTGGGCAAATTAAGGAGTGACACTGGTGGATAGGCTACCTGTTCGTGAGCTAATGAGGTCAGGTGGGGAGATGAGAGCAGGGTGGGATGTGGGAGGAGCCGCAGTGACGGGCGGGGCGGCAATGCAGCGTGCTGCCACCCCTGCGTGGCTAGTGCCCCGGTTTCTGCTGCAGTGGCTGCTCCTGTGGCCACCAGTGCTCCTGCGATTGATGCTCTGGGTCACCCTGCTGCTTTCTGTTGCTTGCTACATACAAGGCACAGGAGAGGTGGTGGTGACAGTGGTGGTGTCAGTGAGGACAGG
This sequence comes from Haematococcus lacustris, assembly GCA_030144725.1. Classification (NCBI taxonomy): domain Eukaryota; kingdom Viridiplantae; phylum Chlorophyta; class Chlorophyceae; order Chlamydomonadales; family Haematococcaceae; genus Haematococcus; species Haematococcus lacustris. The sequence continues at coordinate 6,306,244 of JASKMD010000014.1, read as the reverse complement.
CCTAGTAAGTGCATGTGCGGCATAGGGCAGGGTGAGGTGACTGTTTGTAAGGGAGGTGAGATGGTGGTTTGAGGTGGTGGTGAGGCCATGTGAGACAGCTGTGGTGTGTAGTGGGATGGGGTGGTGTGTAGGTGGGTTGAGTGAGTCGACCTGCCACCCTCCTCAGCCCCTCCAAGGCACCAGCGCAAGCAAGACTGCTGTCTTGCAAGCATGTTTTCCTCCGTTGATTGTCTGTCTTTCAGGTTTGCTTCTCCTCTGTTGCATAGGACTGCATGTGTGTGCAAGGGGGGCGCTGGGAAGCTGTGGGTCACCTTGGCGCGTGCGTCAATGCCGATGGACGCATCGGCGTTGTCGCCCAGAGCATCCACGCGGATGGCCAGGGAGCACTTTGCTGCCAGCACACGCGAAATCTTGCCCTTGAACTTGGGGGCGCTCTGGCCAATGAGGGATGCGTGGTAGATGAGGCCGTACTTGGGCGTCTCATGCTTTGTCTTCAACGCCCTTCAGCCACCACCACCACACCACCACCACAGTAGCAGCGATTGCAGGAGCAGGCAGCGGGATAAAAGCATCAGGGGCGCATCAGCAAGAAGCGGTCGACATCTCAGCGTATTTCTCAGCGTACTGGCATCCTGCTGATTTGCTGTGCCACCACCATGCCAGCCTTCCGAGCTGCCTTGCCTGTCTCTGCCCGCCTGACCACCTGCCCCGCTGCCCCCTTCTTTCAAACAGTACACTCTCCCTCCTTACACTCTCCCTGCCTGTCATTCTTCCCTATCCTGCCCGCCTGCCACCAGCTGCCTACCCACCTGAAGAGAGCCTTCTCCGCCCCAAGGATCTGCACTGTGCTTGCAGGCTGCTTGGCCAGGTTGATCAGGGAGCCGGCATGGGCTATGAGCCGAGCCCCCACCAGCTCGCCCACCAGCACTGTGAGGTTGGGAGCGATGGCAGCCATGCGGGAACGAAGGTAGTCGAACAGCTGAGCGCGGTACTCGCTGAGGTCAATGACCTGGTCACACAAGTCACGGATGTTGGCCTGCGGGCAGAGAGGGAGGGCAGGGCAGGACGCCGCTGGTGCTGATCAGGAGGTATGTAAATGATACTCTGAACCCCCTGGTGACCTGATCTTGCTGCCCCTGCTGCCACTGCCGCTCCTGCTGACCCTGCTGCCCACCCACCAGGTCCTCTCCGCTGATTTCTGTGCCCATTGAAATGATGGCAGCGTCCCGTAGCTGCTGCTCCACATCCTCTTCTAAAATGCCTGTAATCACAGCCGTGGCACGAATCTAGGTATAGGAGGGCGGCTGTGCACACATGAGCAGGGCCAGGTGTGGCCTGGCGCCCGGAGTGACAGCCTCAGCAGTCCCTCCTCTCAGGGCAGCACAACATGCAGCCTTGATGCGGGCCAGTCGACCAGTCTGGCAAGGGAAGGTGGGCTGGTGCAAACAAAGTTCACTGGGTCCAGCCAAGGGAGGTGGCTGATGCATTCCAATGTCAAGGCTACCAGACATGGAGCTGTGGCAGTGGATGATGTACAGCTGCAGCTGCAACGCGTGCCAGAGGAAGGGATGGCCCAGAGACCACAGGCCACAAGACAGGAGCGGCCCCAGCTGGCCACAGTGAAGGTTACATCGGGACAGAGGAGGGCGTGGAAGCACAGCAGCCTTGCAGGCAGCCTGTCATGAAGCTGGCAAGAAGCTGCCATGAAGCTTACATGGAGCTGAGCCAGGCAGGATCCAACAGGCTAGCAGAGGGCGCAGAGAGCAACAACAGAGCAGGAGGCAGAGGGCAGCCCTGGCTGCAGGGAATCAAACACAGGGTAGCAAACACCACCACCACGGGCTCTGCATAGACCTTCTGACCTGTCTCCTCACCGCTGGTCCCACCTGGCCTGAGCTGACAAACATGCTAGGCAAGGGAGCAGGGGAGGACAGACGCCTGCTCATGGCCCCTGCTGACCTGCCCCTTCACAGCCGGCTCTACCTGGCCTGCAGAGTGAGGGGTGTGAGGGGAGCAGTGCCTGGCCTTTGTGCCGCCAGCACCCAATGCCAGGGCCAATGGTGGTGATAATGGTGGCGGCAGTCAAGGGCGGTAGTATCAGCAGGGCCAGATCAGAGGGGAGGGCGAGTTTAATGGCCTAACCCTCAGCCAGCATCTCCAGAGCGCAGCCCTCACCTGCAAAGCTAGTGGCGGCTGCAGCATCCCGTGTGCCCATCAGCTTGACAGCTTTGGCGTACTGGATGTTGTCGCTGACCACCTTTGTCATCTCGGGGAAGTGCCAGCCGTACCACTCCCGCACCCTCATGGCATATGTGTTCAGCTCCTTGTCCAGATCGTCCAACAGGCCTATGGCTTGCACAATCATGGTGTCCACCTGACCAGCAGGGAGGGAGAGGGAGGGGCAGGTGGGCGGGGTTGGCTAGTGGTATGCCATGGCAGGAAGGAAGGCGGCCAGGGGAAGTAGAACGGGAGCAGGAGTTATCCAGGTTCAAGGGGGTTGTCCATGGCAACAGGTGGGTGCAGCCGCTGACGCTGCCTCTGCTGCTATGACACCCACACCTGCCCCTGTGGCTGCTATTGCTGCAGCTGCTGGTTTTTGCCATCCGCTCTTTCCACGGCTGCTGTTACTGGCCTTTGTCACCATACAGCAAGAGCATGCCCTCTTGTACTTCATCAGCCTGGCAGGGCTGGTCGTCATGCAAATGTGTGGGGGCGGCAGGGCAAGGCGGTGCTGGGGTCAGGGCAGGTGAGCACCGCACCCCAGCACACATTTGCATGACAACCAGCCCTGCCAGCACCGCAGTTAGCCCACCTTGTCTGGGCTGAACTTGAGCTTGTAGCGGGACAGGCTGTGGGACAAACCCAGGCTCATGGGCCGCAGGTCCACACCCTCCAGGCCACTGGAAGGGGGCAGGCAGGCAGGCAGGCAGGCAGGCGGTTGAGCAGGCAGGGAGGCAGGCGTTTGAGCAAGCAGGCAGGCGGCAGGCAGGAATGTAGGTGTGGAGGTGTAGGTGTGGAGCCAGGCAGGCGTGTATATAGGTAGGCAAGCTTGCAGCTTTCTTAGCAGCAAGGCTTGAACAGGCAGGCAGGCAGACAGGCAGGTGTAGGTGTGCAGTTTTGCCAGGGACCATGCAGCTTTCATGGCAGCAAGGCTGGCACACTGGGCTGCAGGCATGCCTGACTGGCAGGACTAGCTGTCATCATGGCCGTCCTGCACCAGCCAGCACCCCAGCCTGGCAGCCGCCTTGTAAGCAGCGGGGCCGGGCTGGATCACAGGCTTGCAGCCGGCAGCCCAGGTGCAGTGTGGTCAGCTGGCTGGCAACTGGCAGCAGTGCAGCCCTCCAGCTGTGTGTCGCCTGCCTTCAGCGCCTTGGATGCATTGATCCCAACTCCTCAACCAAGGTCAGTGTCAGTGGACATGGTGCTGGCATGCTCGCCTACAAGCTGAGCCACACACTGCCCCTGGGCCAAAGTCCAGCCCCTGGACTGACAGGGGTTGCACACAGTGACACACACACTCCCACACACATCAAAAAAGGGTAAGGTTAGACCAGCAGGCTGCACACCGTCGGTGCCTGCCCAGCAGTTGCCAGTCCCACACAGGCTGAGCTTGGCTAGGGCTATGTGCTTGGCCCCTTCAAAGCACGAGAGCATGGGGCTGGAGGCTGGTGGCTGGTTAGTGAACGGACCCCGACACACTGCAGGATTGCTGCCATGCAATGGGCCCAGTGATGTGCATGCTGGGGTTGAGCATGCATTGCCCTGTGCGCCACGCTTTGTGAGTGGCTCCTTTGCACTGCCTACCTGATCAGGCCCTGAAGCTGGTTGCGGATGCCACGTGTCAGCTCCAAGATGGCATTGCTGCACAGCAGAAAGTCCAGACAAATGAGTGCATGTATATGTAGCCAAACAATGCGGCAGGAAGTCCATGGCAGATGGGCGGTCCTGTCATGTAGTATGTACCTGTAGATACATGGGATGCCTAGCTTTTCCTGCACAATGCCTCCAAGCTTCTTGTCAATTACTGCCAGCTCCTCATCAATGACGTTCTTCTTCAAAAACTTTTTGAGAGCTGCGTGAGTGCAACGCTGGGACCCGTGTCACAAACTCAAGCTGACGGCGCTGCGCTGGTGAATGCCGGTTGACACTCACGCTTGCTGAGCTTGCTATCTACAAGAGCGGTGGCTGCTGCAAGCGCTTCGGTTGTGTTCTCAAACTTGTTGAACACCTTCAGCTTGACCATCTGCAGTGCGCTTGCAGCACAACCAAGGTCATACACCGCTTATAGGCCGTACTTGACTCTGGCCGCCAGCACGCGCCTTCTTCGCCGCATCCAGCGATGCGAAGTCTTCAAACAGGTCCTGTGCGGAAATGCGATAGACATCAGAAATAGCTCGCGGCGCGAGCTCCATCAACTGGCGCTTACTTCGGCATCCTTGATCTTTTGGTCCTTAAGGACCTTGAAGAGCGCAAAGCCAGCCGCTGTTTCGAAGAGCACCAGCATTTTGCAATGGCCGAAGTGCGGGCTGAGCCAGCATGCATGTCACGAGAGCAAGCATGTCAAATCATGCAAGACATGCGCAAGGGTGGGCCGCTGGTGACAAGAAAGCGCTCCTGTTTATGGCTTATGACCAGTTTGTGTACATTGGTTGCTGTATGCATATATTCATATATAGATTGGCATGTTGACGCCCGTTACCAGTCGAGAACAAACCGCTCGCATTAACCATCATCCCACCCACCCATGCATCTGATCACCCCAGTAGTTTCAACACCTTGCCATGGCTATTTCTATGAGCTACAGAGCTGTAGCAAATACTCAGGGTTACACCTGGAGTGCTCCAATCCTCACAATGCTCCAGCCCAAGCCTCCGCACCCGTCCCTCTCGCGCGTCCCTAGAATTCTTCCTGGTCTGCGGCTGCTGCTCGGTTGCATGTGTCGTGTGCGTCAAGTCGTGGCTCGTCTTCCTTGTCAAGCCGTTTGCGGATCCGCCGCCGCGCCGCCTCGGCCACCGCGCTGGCCACAGCATCGTCTGCATTCTGCGTTCCCTCAAGCTCAACTGCTTTCGACCGCTTTCGCTTGGTTTGCGACTTCCCATTACTCCCAGACGGCCCAGCTGCCAAGACGTCAGGTGTCGGTTGCGCCCCAACATTGGTCGTCTGGTACGCGTCAGCCAACTGGAGCCGCTTGCGCACCGCGTACAGCAGCTGCAACCACGCTGCCCGAGCTTCCCGGCGCTGGCGCGCGGCCGCCGCCTCTTGCCTCGCCGTCTCCCGCTCAAGATAGCTGGCGACGACAGCGCGTTCGTACTCCTGCGCGAACAGTCGATCATGTCATCTGCGTCGCCCTTCCTGACTCGCGACCTGAACAAGTGTGCATGCCGCATCCAGCCACGCCTGCCCGTGCGAGCAATCCGACCCCTGAGAAGAGTCGCGGTGCGCCCCGCACTTGCCTCCCCTCACCTCACACACCACCACACCATCAATCTTCGGCACACTGCGGCCCGCCGACAGCTCGAAGCCCACCAGCGCGGGCGCCCAGCTGATGCCCAGCGCCCTGCACCAGGGCCAAGTGACAGCAAGGAGGTGGTATATATACCATGGCGAAACCGCACACAGTTGCAGTGACTGCGATCAGTGATCAAGGCTTGATTACCCCTACCAAGTATGAACCCGTTATACATCGGCATCGCGTACAGGCAGGCAGTGCGCATGATCAGGCAGTGCACACAGACAGGCAAGTTTGTGAGCTTGCAAAATGGTGGGTGGGCGGGCGGGCGGGCGGGTCTGACCTGCAGACGGGGCCCAGCCCCGGGTACTGCAGGTGCACGCAGCCTAGGGGCATGGCCTGCGCCAGGGGGGGCACCTCCACATTGCCGCGAGCGTTGACTGGCACCTGACCATTCAGTGCGCGGGCCACATGCGGGGCGCACTGCCACTGCCCGTACAGGTGCACCACCTCCGCACCTGGCCCCGCCCCCCCGGCAGGTACCTGCCCCACCCCACTAGGTGCTGCTGCCATGGTCTCAGCAGGACTGCCAACCCCTTCGTCATGCTCCCACTCCTCCTCCACCTCCTCCTCCTCCTCTGCTTCTGCGAACTCCTCTTGCTGATGCCTTCCGCCCTCACCCCGCTCCTCTGCCTCTTCCTGCTGCTGCCCGGTCACCGCCTTCTGCCTGCCCCCCTCCCTGTCCCCAGCACCTTGGTGGCTAGACCCCAGGTGCATGGCGGCATCAGGCAGGCAGGGCAGCGGCTGGGTCTGGGACTGTGAAGCAGCAGCAGCAGCAGCAGCAGCAGCAGCAGCATGGCCCACCTCCATCCCCCCTTCCCCTGCCAGCTCTTGCTCTGCCACCCCCATGGCCGATGGCTGGGTAAGCGGCCTCCCCCCTGCTGCTCCTGCCGTTGTGGCTTGTTCTTGTAGAGGCGCCTGCATTGGTGGTGGTGGTGGTGGTGGTGGTGGTGGTGGTGCTGCTGCTGCTGCTGCTGCTGCTGTAAACCTGCTGCTGCTGCCTCCATGCTGCCCCCCCAGGGCCGCGTTCAAGGCTAATGCAGCGGTGGCCTCCCGCCTCAACCGCCCGAAGTCCTTGCCCCACTCCCCACCCCTCTGCTCCAGACCAGCACTAGAGCCCTCAGGCCCAGGCCCAGGCCCACCGCTCAGCCCCCCAGGGTGCTGCCCCCCTGCCCCCACCACCGCAGCCAGCGCCGTAGCAGCAGCAGCAGCAGCAGCAGTCACATGGGTAGGGACAGATGGAGGGGTGGCCCCTGCACCTCTCCCTGCCCCTGCTGCCCCTCCTGCCTCCCCCCTACCCTCTGCCCCTGCCCCTAAGCCCAGTGTGGCACCCTGCTGGCTGTTGAAGCGCAGCATAGAGCCTCGCCCACCAGCGAAGGCCCAGCGACCCTTTCCCCCGCTGCCCCTGCCGCCGCCCGCCTGCCGGTGCTGCTGCAGGGGAGGCACTGCACGCTTCTTCACCACCTTGGCAGGCCGAGCCAGCTCCTCCTCTAGGACCTGCACTCCCCCCACACACACTAGGCTGTGCTGCTGACTACTGCAGGGGAAGGAGGGAGGAGGAGGAAGGAGGAGGGAGGAGGGGCACCTCTTGCTCTCACCCAGCCCTTTGCCTGGCTGTAACTTGTTTTCCTTGCTAGCTCTCTCCCTCCCCCCAAACACCCACACAACAGCCAAAACACACAGCCCATGTGCAGCTTGCCCCTGACTCACAGCCCAGGCACACGACAAGGCAGGCAGGCAGGACAAGGCAGGCAGGCAGAACCAGGCAGGCAGGCAGGCAGGCAGGCAGGCAGGCAGGCAGGCAGGCAGGCAGGCAGGCAGGCAGGCAGGCAGGCAGGCAGGCAGGCAGGCAGGCAGGCAGGCAGGCAGGCAGGCAGGCAGGCAGGCAGGCAGGCAGGCAGGCAGGCAGGCAGGCAGGCAGGCAGGCAGGCAGGCAGGCAGGCAGGCAGGCAGGCAGGCAGGCAGGCAGGCAGGCAGGCAGGCAGGCAGGCAGGCAGGCAGGCAGGCAGGCAGGCAGGCAGGCAGGCAGGCAGGCAGGCAGGCAGGGGCTGGGGCAGCACCACGCACCCGCCAGCCCTCCCTCAGCCAGCGTTCAGGGGTGTGCAACTCGCTGAGGGCAGCACGTGCATAGTAGGCCTCGCCCTTGTGCAGGCCCAGGGGGACAGTGCCAGGGCGCAAGGCCTGCGGGTGAGGGGGGGCGAGGGACAAGGGTGGGGGGAGGGAGGAGAGGGAGGGGGGTGGCGAGGGGTGCAACAGGTGATGCGGGCAAAATGCAGGTCAACCCCATGCCCATGCAGGTGCCCATGCAGGCCACCCCAGCCCACCCCCACCCCAGCCCACCCCCAGCCCACCCCCTGCCCTATCATTGACCGTACACCTGCACCGTTACCCCCCCCTCCCTCCCACCCACCACCCACTCCTCTCAAACAGGGGTCAGCCCTTATCTACCACACCTTGCTCTTTGTCAAACTGCCTGCACCCTGCCTGTATGATTGCTTGTCTGCCAGCCATCCCAGCCCAGGCCCAGCTTGGACCCAGCTTAGGCCCAGCCCTGCCCTGCCTTGCCCGCTCCCGGCCCCCCCAGCCACCTGGTACTTGGTGATGTGGCGGCGCAGCACAAAGGTGGGGTGCGCCTTGAAGCCCTCCAGGGAGGTGGGGAGGCCCAGCAGCCCAGCCTTGTGGGCGTGGGCCAGCTCCGCATCCTCCCTGGCTGCCCGCATCCTGGCGGCAGCAGCCGCAGCTGGGGCCGCTGCAGCTGCAGTGGGAGGCGCACCTGCGACTGCTGCGGCTGCTGCTGACCTCCCCCCTGCCTGTGCCCCATGTGGCTGGGGCACGTCTGGCTTGAGGCTAGGGAGGGGGGCAGCCAGGGCGGCAGCAGGGGGGGGTGACCCCAGGGGAGCGGCTGGGCCAGGCCCCTCACACCCCGCAGTGCCTTGACCCCCGCCTTCCAGCGCCTGCTGCTGCATCCTCTGTCTTGATGGCTGCTGCTGTTGCTGCTGCTGGTGCCCCTGCTGCCCCTGCTGCCCCTGCTGCTGCCCCTCACCTACCCTGCTGCTGCCTAGCCGGCTGCCCAGGTTCAGCGCCTTGTCACACATGCTGGCAGCACCACTGGCCCCTGGCCCTGTCCCTGCCCCTACCCCTACCCCGTGCCCAGTCCCTGATGTAGGGGGTATGGCCTGCAGCTGTGGCCAGGCCTCAGCCCACCAACCCACATCCCGGACCTTGGTCAGAGCCAGGCTGTTTGTAAGGTAGCGGGCGGTCACGTCACGCAGCTGCCCATGTTCACTCGCCACCACATAGGCCGCCACGGCGGCGTAACCTCCAGCAGCGCTGGCGGCGGCTGACACCCCTGCAGCCCTGGACAGCAAGCAGGGACCAGGGCAGGGTGGGAGGCTGGGGAGGCTGGGGTGGAGGAGGGCACAGCTGTGGCGCGGGGGAACAGTCGGGCAGCAGATGCAGGGAAGGCAGGGCTGGTGCCAAGCAGGTGCTGGCAAACCGGGTCGGGTCGGGTGGGGTGGGGTGGGGTGGGGTCGGGTGAACCCACCGATCCACCTGTTGTCCCGCCACGTCCACATGCACCCAGCGTCCATACTCAGCGCTCCCACACCACACCTCTGCCCAGCAGCAGCACACCGCCGGCCGTGCAGACACCCACCTGCCCCTGCCTGGCTTCCCCCCGGACCCCGACCCTGTCTCATGCCACCCGCTCGCACGGCCCCCCTCAGCCCCCTTCATTTGACTGCCACCCGGCTGTGTAGCAGCACCACGTTTGGAAAGTCCAGCTGCAAGCTCCAAGCGCTGCTTTGCCGTTAGGCTAGGGGCTGGGGGTGGCAGGGCAGAGGGGGGAGGGGCGGTGGAGGTTTTGAGCAGTTGAGCAGCAGCAGCTGCTGTAGAGGCGGCCTGGCGAGCAGTCTGTTCTGCCTCAGTGGCCAGCATGGCCATGTGCAGGGCCGCCTCCAGCTCCTCATCGCCTTTGTTGCGGCTAGGAGCAGGTCTGGGCAGAGCAGGCAGCACAGCCAACCATGGCCGCAGCAGGTGGGGCCTCCTCCCGCCCCTCCTTCCACTGCCTCTGCCCTCGCGCCCCTCCCCCCACGCCCCTGCCCCTCCCCGCCCCGCCCCTCCCAGCCCTCCCCTCCCCTCCCCGTCTGCCCAGCAAAGCACTCACTTGGGGCCCTCCTCACCCTTAGGGCCAGCCTGTCCCCCCGCCCCAGCGCTGGCTCCACTCTCAGCCTGTGGTGCAGCAGCTCCGCGCCCAGCCCTGCCACCCACCCTGCTACCCCCCCCCGCCTGCACTGCTGCAGCCTGCCGTGTCAGAAGCTCAGACTTCATGGCCTTGGTCAGACGGGCCTTGGCAGCCGCCGACCCCTTGCCTACCCTGCCGCCTTTGGCCCCCCCAATGGGCCCCTCCTCAGCCCCCTGCCCCTGCTCCCGCCCCTGCCCCTTCCCACTCTCACCCACCCCTCTGCCTCCGCTGTCGCTGCCATGCGAAGCTCTTGGGGCAGGCACTTTGCTCCTCCCCCTGCGCTGTACCCCAACCCCTGCCACTGGGCTCCGCCCTTCCTCCTGCACCCCAGCTGCTGCCGTTCGATTGCTGGATCTGGTGGGGCGCCCAGACTGACCTGCCTGGTCAGCAGGGGCGGGGGGGGAGGGTTCTAGCCCTGGCCCTGCCTGAGGGTCAGCTGGGGGGAGGGAGGGGCAGGGGCCGCCACTAACACCACCGCCATCACCACTGCTGCCCCGGCCCCTGCCAGCTTTGCCTTTAGCAGCAGCAGCAGCAGCAGCAGCAGTAGCAGCAGCAGCAGCAGCAGCAGGTGAAGCCGGCAAAGCTGGCAGAGAGGTCGAAGCACCCCGGGTTGGGTCAGGGGCTCTGCTTGCTGCTGTCTTGCGAGCTGGGGGGGTCTGGCTGGCGCCTGGTGCGTTGCTGTGTGTGCGCAGTACAGGGGCTTTGCGGCGCCAGGGGTGGAGGGGGGCAGCGTCCAGCAGCCTGTGGGCAGTTAGGTAGGAGGGGCCGGTCGGTCGGTCGGTCGGTCGGTCGGTCGGTCATTCAGTCAGTCAGAGTAAGGGCCAGTCAGGCAGGAGGGGCCAGGCTGGGCATTGGGGAGGGTTGAGGAGGGTGGGGGTGGAGGGGGAAGGGGAGAGTCGGGGTGGGGGTGGTGGTGAAGGGGGGTTGGAGGGGAGGGAAGCAGTAGGGACGTCACAGCACTAAGGTGTGCAGGGGTGGCATGACAGTGGTGGGGGTGGGGTGGCGGCGCACCTCACTACCCTGGCCAGCTGGCCATAGCTCCTGACCAGCGCCACAAACAGTGTGACCAACACTTCCTCACTGCCTGCCTGCTCGCTGCAAGCAGTCAAGGCCTGCAGCAGGGCAGTGGGCAGGGGTGCGCTGCAGGCAGTCAAGGCCTGCAGCAGGGCAGTGGGCAGGGGTGCGCTGCAGGCAGTCAGCTGGGTCAAGCCAGACCAGGGGTGGAGGGCAAGGGAGGTGGCAGTGGCAGGGGCAGGCGGGCGAGGTCAGCAATCACTGACGCCATGGGCACCCATAGGGGCTGTGAGTCCTGCAGCTGTTTGCACACTGCAGATTATTGTGAGTGGGGTGGGGTTCCCTCCGCCCTGCTTCACACTGCCACCCGGCTCACTGGTCCACACACCCACACTGCCAACCACCATGCCACACGGTTACACCATGTCACAGCTGCAGCTGCATGCAAAATGCCGATGATGGGTTTACACCCCTGCAGCCGTCAGCTGTCAGGCTGCTTGGCCACCGTCCCCACTCAGGGGTTGAGACTTCTGCAAAGGTCAGGGAATGTCTGCTTGCACAGCCCACTCCTCCCACGGTCCGCACAGCCTGCACCAGGCCTTGGCAGGGCCGTGAACAACACAGCCACACACCCCAGCCTGTGATCCGACCCCAGCCGGCCTCCTTGCCACCGCTGCCTGCCCCTGTCCCAGCCACCTGTCTCATCAACAGCATTGTCGCAACCTGTGACACAGCCCTCACAGCTCTCAGCTCAGGCCAGCCAACAGCAGCAGCAGCAGCAGCAGCAGCAGCAGCAGCAGCAGCAGCAGCAGCAGCAGCAGCAGCAGCAGCAGCAGCAGCAGCAGCAGCAGCAGCAGCAGCAGCAGCAGCAGCAGCGCACCTGGTGCAGCAGGCTCCCCCAGGCCTCCCCCAGGGGGTCGTCCAGCGGTCCACTGCCCGGCCCCCCTCCTGCTGCCCCCTTGCTGCCACCCCTTTGCCCCATGGCGCCAGGCGGCAGCAGGCCCCACACGCCCCTGAACAGCTGCAGCACTGGCAGCAGGCAGCTGGTGGCGCGCTGGGTGGAGGGCTGGGGGGCCAGCAGCCGGCTGACCTGCAGGGGGTCCAGCTGGGAGACTACTCTGGCCTGCATGCATGGGCATGCATGGGCATGCAAGCATGTTCTGTGTGTCAGGGAGGGGTGGGTAGGTGGGTCATCATAACATGATAGAGCCCATGCTGGTTGGCAGCCTGGGGCTGGTTGGCCATGCTAGGGGACTCAGGCCCAGACACAGCCATTCATGGCCACTCTTCTTTTCACTACAGTTCACAATTCATGGTAGTTATTGTTACACTTACACAGGTCACAGGTCAGCCACACAAGGTCGGCTGTGCTGCAGGCAGTGCCTGCCACCCACCTGCAGCTCAGGCTCGTCTGCCGCCAGATCCAGCAGCCGTGTGCGCGCACAGGCACAGCACGCTGCTGTGGTGCACCAGCGCTGCAAACTCCCTGTCTGCCTTGGTGATGGCCTGTCGCCGAGGAGCTGCTTTGCTGGCTCGGGGCTCTGGGGAGAAAGCACCCGTTGCAGGGACATGGGGGAGCTGGGGACAGCAAGCAAGGTGAACTGAGGCTGCTGCTGGCTGTGCCCACCTTGGCTGTTTAGTGCCAGCAGCAAGCCGTCATCGTCCCCTTCGTGTTGAGAGGGAGGCTCTGCTGCGCCTTCCGATGACACCTGATCCCAGTCCGTCGATCCCAGGTCCTCCCAAGCCAAACCATTGGGCTCAGCAGCAGCGGGAGAGGACTCCATGTGTATGCTGATGCGCGTAGTGCGCAAGGTAAGGCGCCAGTCTGATGCGTGAGGTGCGGATGAGGCGGAGGTTTTGCTGCTACATGTAATATATTGCGTTTATTGCAATGGCGTTTATTGCAAATTGTAAATACCTGCAGTCGCGTCGCGCTTGTATGTCTTATGACGAGAATAAAGAAACGTTCTGCCCACACAGTGACAGCGCCAGTAATAGCAGATATTAACCTACTTGACCCAGCAATACGGAACAAGATACAATACTGTTCTAATTGAAGTAAGGTCGCTTCACAATTCAAGCGGTTGTCTTCGGTTAATATTGGCAACCGCGCCCTACCAGCCACGCCAGAGCCGGGCAAGGCCAGGCCGCTGTGAATTAGGCCAAGAGTCGTGCCCTACGGAGATGTACTGATGGGAAGGCACCCCTGTCTTGCCAAACGTTAGGAGCCGGGCAGAGGGGTTTAGACGCTGGCACATGGACAAATGTTACATTACTCATGACGTTTTCGTCACATTGCATCATCCGTTACGGCTCGTACTCTGTTACTCCCGACTTGCATGATAAATATGAATGCGGTGTAAAACATAGACACGCTCAGGGCCCGGCCAATGTCGGGCTCAAATAGTCAGCTTCATATTTACCCGCCAATACTGTGCGCCGGTCGACCCAACGACGTCAGCATCGTCTTCGCCCACAATGGAGACCCGTGCCATGCCGACCTCCACATCAGCGACGTCACGTCAGGGGAATTGCTGCTGGCTGCATCATGCCCAATTGTCACCTACTTGGGTGAAGCTTGGCACAGCATAAGCGTCTTGCTCGCACCTCGTATGACTGGCTCAGTGTTGCGGGTTTCGCTGAGGTTGCCTGAGAGGTACGCTGTGACTGTTTAGTCTAGCTCTAGTTTTCTCTTGGGTTTTGTTTAAAAAAAACACGCCCCCTCCCTCTATCACGCTGACAGGAGCACTGCTGTCCCGCTGCCCACCGTGACACCAGAAGCCGCCCAGGAGATCCACACAGCTTTAGATGCCAGTGTCATCAGGCTGCTGGCAAACGCAAGCAGGTGACATCCCCTTCGCACCTCAGCAGCCTGCTGCACCAATCATCACTACTCCTATTGGCCAACACACTTCCTTAAAAATTGCTCTTAGTCACTCTCTTCCAGCCCTCACTTCCTGCAGCAACTGTTATGGTGGCTGGCTGCCAATGCTGGGATGACAGTGAGACTCGGTGTACTGCTCTGCAGCGCTCAAAGGCATGCTCTAGTAGCCCAGGCTTACGCCCAGGACTGCCTGCCACTGCTGAGAGACTTGGAGGAGGTGCGGGCCAGTACGCAACCAGTAACCCAACTGTCTAACAACCTGCATGGATGCTGAACCTGACAGGGCACCCACCAAGCAGGCTCAGCTTGTGGCCGGCTCCACCCCGCAGGTGCTGACCAGCCTGGCCTCTGACACGCTGCAGCCTGCCTGTGGCCGCCTGCATGACCTCATGCGGCAGAGAGGCCTGCTCCACAGCCTGGCCTTCCTGCAGCGCTGGCTGCACCTGGTGTGGGGGGTGCGGCTGCCAGCGCTGCTGACGCCTCCCACCCAGCCAGTAGACCAGCTTGGTCAGCCTGAGCAGCCTAATGACCTCTCAGCAGTGCAGCCTGGGCAGCCAGGGATGCAGCTGCCAGGAAATGGCCAGGTCGACTCTCATACACATCCTCATGCTTCTCACAGGACTGCTGCATCTGCTCGACCACCCTCCTCCCCTTCCTCCTCCTCTTCTTCCTCCTTTGTTTTTGCCACCAATGCCACCGCCATTGCTCCCGCGGCAGTCGCATTGGGTGAGCCTCAACGGAGCCCCACCCCCTTGCCTGCGGCCCCTCCACCCCTCCCTGCTGGCGCCCCTTCCCTGCCTCCCCCCTTCCCCCACGCTTCCAGTCGGCTCCCGTCCCTAGAGCCGGCTGCGCTGCAGGGCAGTGCGCCTCAGGGGCTGCCAAGACCCCTGGAGCACCGCTCCGGCACCCCACCCTCACCTCCCCTGCACATGAGGGCCAGCACCAGCACCAGCAGCCCTCCCCCAGTGCCACATGTGGAGGACTCACCCTCAGCAGGTCAGGAGTCGGGTCAGGCCTCGGCCAGAGGGCTGCAGGGACAGCTCAACACACCATGGCTTGCTTCTCACCTCCCCGCCACCCAGCTGGAGGGCACCACACCCACCTACCCCTCAGTCCCCTCCAGCCCCCCTGGCCCTCAGCTCAGCCCCGCCAACTCCACTCTCACGCCTGCAGCCTCTGCCCCTACCCACCTTCCCCTGCCCTCCTCCCCTCCCCTCCCCTCCAGCTTCAGCAGCGGGCCCACCCCTCCTGCCGTGACCCCCTTGGTGGCCTCAGAGCAGGATGCCAGCTCAGAGCCCCACTCCTCCTCCCAGCCATTCGACCACCACAGCAGCAGCTCCAGCAGCGTGATGCTCACCACCTTCATACCTGAGTACCACCAGGTCCTCCAGCAGGCCGTAGGGGCAGCCAGCCTGGCCCTCATGATGCTGGACCCCACGGATGCCCTGTCATCCAGCCCCAGTGGCAGCGCCACACCGCCTAGCAGCCATGCGGCAGGCTGGCAGGAGGTGAGGTGTCACACACCACCGGCAGCACAGCACCACTGGCTCCACCGCCGCTGGCACCACTACCGGCACCAACGCCACCAGGGCAGCCATCATCACCCTCACCACTGCCACCACCACCACTGTCACCACTGTCACCACCACCACCACCACCACCACCACCACCACCACCACCACCATGAGCAGCAGTGTTGCCATCAGCTGCCCTGCATGGACTGAGCCTTGCATTTGTTTCCTGTTGCTGTGTGAGGCTCTTTGCTGCCGCGGACCTCCCCTCCTGCTCCAGCTGCTGTGGAGGGGCAGACAGGGGCGAAGGACACAGCTTGCTGCTGTCCCTGTAGCACCCCCAATGCTGCCACCACCACCGCCCCTGCTGCCGCTGTGGCTGTCACTGCGTCCCCTGCTGCCACTGCGGCTGCCAACACCTCTACTGATCTCGCTGCGGCTGCCACCACCACCACCACCCCTGCTGCTGCTGCCGCTGCTGCTGCTGCTGCTGCCTCTGCTGCTGCTGCTGCTGCTGCTGCTGCCCAGGTCATGCGCAGCTCCCCCTCATCCCCACCCACCCACAGCCCGCCCACCTCTGGCGCAGCAGGCAGCAGTGCACCGCAGGCAGGGGGGCTGGCCGGCAGCAGCAGGGCCTTAGCTGGAGCCGCAGGGGCAGCCGCCCCCCTCAGCACACCTATGACACCCGCAGGGCACAGCATGGATGCTGCAGGGGGGGTGGCAGGCAGAGCGGAAGTAGCTGCGCTGAGCCATGGGCCTGGGCCCGGAGCCACATCAGCCAGGCTGTCAGCGCCAGCAGCAGCAACAGAGCCCCTGGAGCCTCCCTCGCCCTCCCCGTCCCCCTTTGCAGCAGCCACCAGAGCAACAGCTGGGCAGGATGCGGCGTGTGCCACACAAGAGGCCCGACAGCAGCAGCAGCAGCAGCAGGCGATGCCAATCCCTGCTGCCATGTGGGTCCCTGCCACACCTCATCCCTTGGGGGTAGCACAAGCTGCTGCCGCCGCTGCCACTGCCACTGCTGCTGCTGCTGCTGCCACTGCCACTGCCACTGCTGCTGCTGCTGTGCCAGTGGGCTGTCCAGGGACCACAGCTGCCCCCCACGCGTCCATGGCGGCTGGGGGTGTGCTGCCCACCACTGACACCATGAGCTGCACTGTGTCTGAAAAGTCAGACCCCAGCTCCAAAAGCTCTTCTGCCGCCCCCACCAGCAACAGCAGCAGCAGCTCCCGCACCTCCACTGTGGGAAGGCACCAGCACCCGCGGCCCCCCCGCCCCCCCCGACCAGCTGCTGCTACTGCCCCCTCCCCACACCTCCCACCCCCCAACCCCTCCCCCCCAACCCCCTCCCGAGGCTTCAGGGTGGCCAGTGCAGCGCCCACTGTGTCGTCAGGGTCACAGGCTGGGGGGGGTGAGGGCCAGCGGGGCCTGCTGCTGGACCGGCTGTCGCTAGCGCTGGATGTGGTGAGCATTGGCCTAGTGTGGTGGCAGACGGCGGAGGCGGCTCGACCCCGGGCGCTGGCGGCTTTGCTGCTGCTGGAGCTGCCACTGCTGTGTGTCTACATACCTCTGGTGCTTCACTCGGAGGTGAGCCGGTGGCACGGGTGGGAAAGGCTCCCTTCCCTTCCCCTCCCTGACCCGACCCAACCCGACCCCACATTTATCTCTCCATTCATCCTCACACCTGAATGAATGCATGAACTGTGTGATGTGAGTGACCAGTGGCAAGCTGCTTAACTTCAGTTCCACACATCAACCTCAGCTGCCTGAGATGCTGAGTGTGTACCACTCCATTCCTGGTCAGCGGGTCAGCACAGTGCAAGCCATCACAGTCACAGTCGCAACACGAGGAGTCTATACTAGAACCATGGTGCATGAACGGCCATGAGCCCTGATATTCCGTGTGAGCAGGAATTTATGACGTATGTGTGACTTACCAGGATTGTACAGCTTGTGGTGTTGCCCGCAGGGCATGCTCCACCGTAATGTGCATGTGTCGGTCCTGGCAGGCAGCATGGTGACAAAACAGTTATGGCTGCATGCCCTGTGTTGCCATGTGGCATGCATGCTTGCATGCATGCAGGTGGTTAGCTCCTGCCGCCACACCTGGGTGGTCTCAGCCCGCATCTGCAGCCAGCTGGTCCTGCTGGCCCTGGTGCAGTACCAGGTGCAGCAGCTGGGCCTGCTCAGCACCTACGCAACCGCCTATGCCAATGACCAAGCGGCGCAGTATGGGCAGGCCGGGGCGTCGCTGCCGCCGCAGCTGGTGCAATTGCAGTTGGAGCAGCTGCTGCCCAGCTTCCTGCTCCGCCTGGTGCAGTCTCGCTCCACCCGGGCAGGGGCCTTCTTGGTCAAGTGCGTGCGGCGCCCAGTGCAGCTGCAGTACTCCCTGCTGCCCTGCTTAGTGGAGGCAGGGGTGCTGGCCGCCCTGCCCTGGCTGTGTGCCCAGCCAGCCTCCTCCTGGCACTCAGTCCTGGCTGAGCTGCTGGGCTTGCTAGGTGCTGGCCTGCTGGCAGCGGCGGGGCACGAGCTGCTGCTGCAGACGCAGCAACGCGGCAGCGCGAGCCTAAGCCTGAGGAGCAGCGGCAGCAGCAGCAGCAGCAGCACTGCCCGGGCCCTGGGTGGACAGGGCCGTATGCCAGCCAGCAGCACGGTCTCCCCTGCCAGTATCTCCCCCCGCCATTCCCCGCCCTCCAGCCTCATCTCCCAGGGAGGTGGCAGTACCCGAGTGGCCGCCCTTGCTGCTCGCCCTGTTGAAACGACCAGCAACAGCAGCAGCAGCCCAGGCAGTGGGCCACATCCTGCAAGCAGCAGCAGTAGCAGCAGCAGCAATAGCCCGCTGGTCATGGGAGAGCTGCCCATCTCCCTGCCAGGGGGGAACATGTCCTCATCCTCCGCCTACACCTCTTGTCCTGCAACAGACAGCAGACAGCCCTCCAGCTTGGTGTCAAACTCCTAACCAACTCCTGCACACAACAGAAGCAGCAGCGGGAAAGGGGGGCTGGGGCTGCCTGCACTGCTGACTGTAGGTCGTTGATGAGCTGCCAGCCACCTCACCAGCTTACCTCACCCCACAGAGTGACCAGAGTGACCAGAGTGTGGCGCCATTCCTCTTGGGCACCGTTCAGCTTGCATACGTGGAGCGCAAGCTCTGGTGACCAGGATTGAGGCAGTAGAGGCAGGTACTCGGAAATCCTCACCTCACCCCACTGCCAGCCTGTTGATGGCCATGGTAGGGCATTGGCCAGGCACTGCTGAGCAGCAGCCAGCTGCAGTGTGCAGCTGCCACAACAGGACACAGCAGCATTGGGGCGGCAGCGCGTGCAGCAGGGCCTGGACAAAGTATGGCTGGGTTGGACCACATCCACCTGGGCTGGGATCACGAACCCTCCTACACCTTTCCCTCCCTCTCCCCAGACACCTGGGTTGAGACCAGTGGCCCACGGCTGGTGGAGCAGGGTTGACAGGTCTCTGCAGGGTCGGGGTCAGGGTCAGGGTCAGCGTCAGGTTGCAGGGGATGGGGCAACAGAGCAGCGTAGGGGTTTCATGCGAGGGGTCAGAGAGGGGTGGGGCCACCAGGATGCGGTGCGGTGCTTCTCCATTGTTCAGCTTGCGTTTGGAGAGGGCCAGCTGTGAACCCCAAACGCAGTGCCACCCGGACCCTGGCACCAGAGTCAGGTACTCGGAAACGGCAGACTGCTGATATGGCGGCGATGGCCTCGCATGATTTGACGGGGAATGGCCTATGCTGGCTGCACTGGGGCCACAAAGCAATGGAAACCCGTGCCTTGGTGAGTGATGACGTGCCTTCTGCTTTCCAGTTGAAAGGTTCTGGCTGCAGGGTGCAAGTGGTTCAGCCTCTAGATGGGGCTGCAACGTGGGTCCCAGTGCCAAGAGCAATGTTTTGTGAGCCGGTTGAGGGCTACCAGCAGCAGCAACAGCAGCAGCAGCGCGCATACCCTAGTGTAGGCCTCAGCATCACTGCTAGCGCCCTCACCATCAGACAGCGCTGGCTAGCACATAGCATTGCCGGAGGTACTGGGACAGGCTGAGGAGGGTGGTGGGGCCAGGGCCAGGCAGCCAGCCTGCTTGGTGAATATTCACGCACTGGGCCACATCCACCGCCTGCGCTCGCGCCAAGTTGGCAGGGGCTGCCATCATGGCTGCTGCAACATTCATGCTCCCAATTTGGAGGTCAGCATGGTGGTCAGCATGGAGGTCAGCACCACTATGACCCACAATGTTCCCTTTCATACACAGACAGCTGCATTGTGTACTGCCATGACTGCATTATTGACTTGGACATTTCATTCTTGCCACAAACTGGCGGATCAACATGGGTTGTGTCATGGAGTGACGAACATGTTTTGTGTGATGGTGGGTGGGTGGGTGGGTGGGCAGGGGCTATTGAGGTCTGGCAACTCTACACAAGAGCCCTCGAGGTCAGGCAATAGTGTAGTGGTAGGCGCTCATGTGCCATGTGCACTGGGTTCACTCCACACAGCCCAATAACACCATTTGAGTCTGGTCACTATTGCCCACTAGTATATTCCCGCTAGTGGCTGCTAGTGGGTACTACTGATCCGGCTCTAATGGAGGCCCTAGTGAGGGACAAGGGGGCTGTTGAGGTCCGGTTGTTGACGTGTGGGTTCTGCATGGCCTGGTCCATCATAGATGATGACTATGAGAATCGCCAAACTTCATGTCTCGGATACAAATGATGGTGCGTGATGTGTCAAGGCCAATGGCTCCTAGCTTGTAGTTATGGCGACAGGTGTTTTTTTCAGGCGCTAGCGTCAAGCACAATGTCACGGTAGGAAACTCGGTACTGGTGGTACTCTTTGCTTGCAGCAGGACAGGGTTCCCAGGTCGTGTTGCTGATAGTTTGGTTAAAGTATTGTGCATAGTAGCAGTGTGCATCGTCTGGTTGAAGCGATGGTTCTTATGATGATCACAACAACATCCCATTGCTATAGGTGAAACTGTGCGTTTGCCCGAATCCAGTGAACGGATGTGTGGCTTTGTTTTTCAATGACTTGATATTTGCATGGATGTTATGAACGGTGGGGATGGTGGCTTACACCGCTTAAGCCGTCAGCCGTTAGGCTGCTTGACCGCCCTCCCCCTCTGGGGGTTCGGGACTTTCTGTAACGCACTTTAAAGCAAGTAGGGAGCGGTTTCTTAATTAAGTTTAAGTAATTGAGTTTTACTCGATTGTAATCGTTAATAGACCTCGTTTTAAGAATCGTTAACTGCAGCGACCTGGTGTATTAACAAAAAGTGGTTGCCAACGAACACGTAACAGCCGGCCAACACCATCGCAGGTGACAAGAAGCATCACATTCCTCTCGCTCCACCCTTCGTAGCTCTACCCCTTGCTTGATGTAACCCCACTGCGGGCCCGCGGCGTGGTCCTGCCTAAAAAGTGCATCGACCCCTTTACTGGGTACGCGATAGCTATTCCTCACTACACGCAATCGTTTAGTGTTTGCTCGCGGTATTACCATTTGTGCACCACTAGAGAGCAACTTTGCTCAACTCGCATCCTTTGTGTTTAAGAACCATACCATTGGCCCTTGCTGGGTGCGCAGATGCAACACCAACCAAATCGCGTCTTTGTGCAACTTGGTCGCGGTCCACTGCGGGGCCGGGCCCCAGCGACCCAGTCATAGCCGTTTTGCTGTAATACAGCTGTTCCGGAGCCACTACGGCTTGTTGGCATATGTTGCTGCCTGCCCGCGTGCCTGCCGGCTGAAAGTGCCAATGTGAGGCGATTACGGTTGCGACCCGTGCGCTGGGGTCGCACAGCTGCACTCATAGCAGTGTGGGTCAAAAAGAAGCCACTTAATACACTTAAGGGGCTTAATACGACCGGCCTTAATTTAATTAAGCTATTAAGTTAATATTAAGCGGAGGAACCGCACCCTAAAAGCAAGGCGCACAAACAAAGGTGTACATGAGCTCAACATGAAGTCATGCAAGTTCTCATTATTGTTCTGTAAGGTCATGGCAAACTCCGGCTGCTCCCTGATGGAACTCGTGGCAGTGCACTCAAAGATGAAGTGCATGGCGTCATCCACTAACCCCCTTTGTGCATCTTGTGCATGTGCGATCAATGAAAGCCACCCCCTCAAACCGAGCCTTCTCCACCCCCAAACCGCTGTTGCCTAACCTGAACCTTGTCAAGCTCGTGCGAACTTCTGTAGAGAGCTGTCTGTTAAGCAGGTGTGGTGCCATGTGATTGATGCCAATGCCGTCCCCATGCTTAAACCATGCAGCATACGAGCATCTCTCCCGATGCACCGTCTCAGGCAGTCTAGGGTCTCCCTCAAACCCAACCCAACGCCTCCCCCACCTCTCGAGCCACTTGACTTCCATAGCCTTGGTGCCTAGGACCATGTCCGGGCTCAAGATAAACTCACCCCCCATCAGCTCTGTGGCGGCCAGCTGGAACTGAGCACTCCAGCTGGCCTGACACCTCCTGCCTGAATCCACATCTGCCTTGATGAACCTCATTAGCAGGTCGCTGTGGGATAGTTTGGCAGTGTTCCAGAACTCGCACGCAACCCTAAGCCAGTAAAGCTGGAGGGGCAGCTGCCCCAACTCATGCAACACCATTAGGCCTGACACTGAGCTACGTACCCTGGCAGCAAACCTGAGAAAGTTGAGTATGCGTGTTTGCACTGGGTTGGAGAGCTGCATACCGTGCCCAAGGAAGGCAGTGCCCCATACCTGGCTGCCATACAACCCTAAGGGGAGCACGAACGCTCTGATGAGGTGACACAGGGCATAAGGATCATGCTGGACCCCATACTCTCTAGCACGGTTGAATGCTTCGCGCATGGCGAGGAACATGCCAGCTCTCATATGAGTGGCAGCAAAGGCAGGGGTGGCGCTGGGATTAAAATGCATGCCTAAGTACTTGAACTCTCTCACCACAGGCAGGATCTCATGCTTGTACCCAATGCCAGGTGCTGCAGTTTGCGAGTTGCCATTAAAGACCATCACCGTTGACTTGCCCACATTGACTGTAAGGTGTTTGCTGTCTGCAAAGCATTGTAGCTGGCAAACCAGCCGCTGCAGCCCGTGTGGCGAGGTGCTCACCAGGGTCAGGTCATCAGCATACATGAAATGGGTGACAGGTGTGCACCTACCACCCTCACAGCATCAACAGGGCCTAGGAACTCCTTACTGATGTCGTGAACATAGAGAGCAAACAGGAGTGGGCTGATGGGCAGCCTTGCTTGACACCTTAGTCCGGAGTCACTAGGGGGGTGCGGTGGGGGCCATCTATCACCACATAACTATCGTCCCTATACAGACCCTCCAGGCAGGCAAGCAAGGGCTGTGGCAGCTTGACCCCAACCCGCAAGTGCTCCCACAATTGTTGTCGAGGTATGTGGTCATAGGCCTGTTTGAAGTCAATGAAGGCAGTGAAAAGCTTGCAGTGCTTGGCATCTGCGCTAGCCTTTTGAGCGTGGACAAGATTGCGCAGTATGAACATGGGTTGCATGGTGCTGCGTCTCGGGATGAACCCAAACTGCTCAGCTGGCAGCACTTTGTGTGTCATGCACCAGGCAGTCAGCACATGCCGCAAGACGTTAGCATACAGGCGGTACAACACACTACTCACAGCAAACATTCTGTACTTGTTGGGGTCTGTGGGGTCTGTGTCCTTGAAGAGGGGGCTGATTCTAGCTACCTTCCAAGCCGCTGTGACAATCTCTGTGCGCATCATGTTGTAAAACCATGAGGCAAGCAGAGGGAGCAGCAGGTATGTGGTAACACCCTCCTCAACTGTGCGGGCGTGCTTGATGAAGGGGGCTGGGAGCCCATCACGGCCAGGTGCTGTGTCATTGTTGAGCTCACGAAGTTGTGCTTGTACAATGGATGTGATGTTGTCAAGATGGGGCAGCTGATAGGCAGGTGGATGTGTTGTGAAAGGGGCAGGGGCAGGGACAGAGTGAAGTCTGCCTCTCCCAAGAGGGACGGCTTGCAAATGGGCAGGCACAGCTTGCCTGGTCCAGGCTGGCTCAGGGATCACATCAGGTGCTTCATGTGTCGTATTGCTGGTTGTGAAGTAGGCATGCAGATGCTGATGCCACTTGTCGATGGGGACAATGGATTGCTTGCGTGCGTGCTTGACTTGAAGCATTTTGAGGGCATCCCCAGGGTTGTGTTTGGCAGCTTGGCAGCTCTGTGCTTGGACCACGCAGACTTAGCTCTAGCAACCAGCCTCCTATAGGCCTGCTTTCTAGCCCTGTAAAGGTGCAAGGCCTCCCCGCTACACAGAGCCTGTCACAGAGTGGCTTTAGCTTCCTTGCATGACCGGTCAAACCAGGAAGGCTTGATAGTGATGTGCTTGTCTACGCGCGCCAGTGGGCAGAGCCTTGGCTTGAGCATCCCCGCGCTGCCCGCAGCCCGTGATATGATGTCATGCACAAAGCGGTTGATGGAATCGGGGCTCCCATGCAGCAGCCAGGCAGCCACAAAGCCAGCAGCCTGGGCCCAGCACTCCCCAGCCAGCCAAGCGCCGCAAGGCTGAGCAGGCAGCTGAGCCCACCCAGCCCACCAAGGGCAAAGGCAAGGCCCAGGGCAAGGCTGCAGAAGCCAAGCTGGCACCACAGCCAGGCAGGTGGCTGGACAGGGACTGCAATGCGGCATTGAACATGCAGCGCAATGGGGAGAGCAGGTGGCGCCCACTGGAGCTGTGCTGGTGGCAAGACCAGGCAGCTCTGCCAGCCAAGGGCAAGGAGTACCCTGAGCTGGGGTACAAGCGGGTGCGAGACAAGCCACCCAAGGCCCTGGAGCAGCAGCAGCAGCAGCAGCAGCCCGCTGCGGCACAGTAGTGTGTGTCCCCCTTTATGCTGTCATGAGCTTTCAATTAGTGCATGCAGGTCATGCCAACTCTGGACCATAGCCCTGTCACGGGGGTCAGGTCGGGTCGGGTGCCTTGCTCAACAGCCTGCTGGACAGCAATGACCTCCTCTTCCAAGGCAATAAGGGCACCCACATACCGTGTAGCATGATCTGGCTTCCATTGGAACAGTGGGCCAGTGTGGCAATCAACATTGCAGGTGTGAATGGGTGTAGTGGCTTGTGTTGGTGCCTTGAAAGACAGGGATGAACCCAAACTGCTCAGCTGGCAGCACTTTGTGTGCCATGCACCAAGCAGTCAGCACGTGTCGCAAGACGTTAGCATACAGGCAATACAACACACTACTCACAGCAAGCATTCTGTACTTGTTGGGGTCTGTGGGGTCTGTGTCCTTGAAGAGGGGGCTGATTCTAGCTACCTTACAAGGAAGTTGGGGTTGGCGAAAAACTGGCAGAAGTCATTGAGTTGCTTGAGCATCACTGGGTCCTCGCAGTCAAGGGGCAAGGGAGGGCCAGCGGGTGCTGCGGGTGCAAGGGCTGCCAGGCGGGCGCTGCAGCGCCTTGGGGGGGGGGTGCGTGACTGACTCGGGCTCTGGCTCTGACTCCGAGTCAGACAAACAATCTGACTCGGAGTCATAGTCACTGTCACACTCCGTGCTGGCAGGCTGGGTAGGGGGGGGCTGGGCAGGGGCACGCTGGGGGAGTGGGGGTAAGCAAGGTGCATTAGGTGCTTGAGGGGGCTGCACGGCTGGAGGCTGAATGGCGTTGGGGAAGCCCGCGGTGGGGTAGCCCACCAGACAGGTCAGAAAAGTCCGCAACACAAGCATCGACGCGATGACACTTCAGCCCGCAGCTGGAGGTGCGCCCGTAGCTTGTGCTTGGTCTTCTTGCACCCGCGCAGCACAGCGCCCCTCCGGAACTTTGATGACCTGCGGACAAGCACAATTGACAGTTTGACAGACCACTTTGACAGGCGCACAAATAGTGGCTTGGGGCTTGCGAGGGGCCAGTACTGGGCAGTGCGGGGACACACATGACGGGCGCGGCCTGTCACCTGACGTCTGTGGTTGCTCCAGCCATCCCGACGCTCCTGTCGTTGCTTGCCTTGAGGGGAACGAGACGCTGCGAACAGGACCGACGGGCTACTACACAACGCGTAACTCACGGAGCTCACAGTCGGCTAGGGACACGAACCTTTCTGACTCTTTGGCGGGCCCTTCTTTTCCTTGACGCCGCCCTTCCACTTCTTCTTAGCCAGAGCGCGATGTGAGCTGTCGCTTGCTTGTCGCTTGTTAATTGACTGACCATATGGAATTAATGACCATAACAGATATTTCTACAGAATGGTCCCAGCAGCCCTCCACTTCCATTGCAACTGCTGGAGACTAGAGCGCGACTGGTTAAACTAACTTCCTGCTGTTTTGGGCCTTTAACGTGCTTTAACCAAATCTTTAACCATCTTTAACCAGTCCAGCCTAACACCCTGACGACCCGGAGTGCAATAGGGGTTTGGCGATAGTAAAGCCGACCAGTTGGTCACCCCCGATCTTACTGATCTTTAAGAGTTTTACAGCAACTCTTGCGCAGAGCGGTGCAGCTTACCAGCGCGACGCTAGCGGGCTGCTCGGGCTGATGTGCCTCCCGGTGCGCATGTTGAGACATGCACCAACAAGAGCCGCAGTAGGGGTCGGAGTGTAGCCAATAGCCATCGCGGTTGCTTCGCCTTCCATCACGGCTACGGAGTGCGACCTGGCGGTTGGGTTAAAGATTGGTTAAACTTTTCCCCTTGGTTAAAGATGGTTAAAGATGGTTTAACATTCCGGGTCACGCTCTACTGGAGACACACACTTGCAACACTAGAAGGCAGCCCCGGAGCTGGAGTCTGACAGCTTATCAATTGCAAGCCCTCAGCCTAATACCATGGCATTCAGTACCATGGCATACAACAACCAGCCCTTACACAACGCCATGCCAGGTCCATGCCAGTAGAACATAACCTGCCCTGGTCCCTGTCCATTGTGGGTGACTAGCTGGTCAAGGACGTGGTCAAGGAAGCAGCGAGGATGACCACATGCATGACGGTATACTTTCCTCTACCTAGTGTACTTTTCTCTACTTTTGCGGGCTTGCAAGCCTTCTGCTTAGAGGCTCCCATTCCCCAACATCAACTGTGCAACTCGGCAGCACAACACCTCACAGATGAGTTTGCAACGTGTGCCGTAACTGCCCCATGGCCCCACAGGAGCATGCATGTCAGGCATTGGTGTGAGGGGAGGCAGCAAGGGGGTGGTGCTGGGACAGGGGGCTGGCAGCCCGAGTGGAGGGAGTGCCTTGGTGGGGCAGCAGGGCGGGCCTGGTCAAGGCTGGCCTGGGCTGTGGAGAGTGTGGGGCAGGCTGAGGTTGAGGCAATCCAGGATGCAGTGGGAAGGCACTGTGGGTGAGCAGTGCGTCTGGGGGGAGTGTGAGTGCACCAAGCAGTTCTACCCCGACACCTGGGTCACCTGAGGCAGGTGTGTCGGGCTGTGTGGCCGGCCCCTCCCCTGCCTGGCAACGCCCCTCCCTGGCGGCCTGCCAGCCTGCCAGCCTGTCTGCCTGCCTGCCCCCTGCCAGTGCCCTCATAGTCTCTACCCTGCGGGTCTGGCCTCCACCAGGCTGCCTGCATCCAGGGACCTGCCTCAGACCCACTGCTCGCTGCTGCACCCACCAGCCTGCCTGCCGGCTGGCCGCCTGCCGCCACCTCTGCCCCACCAGCACCTCCTGGACGCCTGCTACTGCAAGCCAGCCTGTGCCCTGCTGGCCTGACTGGGTCTGGCATGTCAGGCATTGTGTGGGGTGTTAGTGTCATGCAAAATCTTAGTGCATATGGGGGTCAGTAACAAAGGGAAAGATGCCAAGGGTGAAGAGGGCCAAGGCCAGCACACACTGTGAGACCTGGGCTGCTCAAGTCAGGGGCAGTCAGCCCCCTTGTCCCTCACTAGGGCCTCCATTAGAGCCGGATCAATAGTACCCACTAGCAGCCACTAGCTGGAATATACTAGTGGGCAATAGTGACCCGACTCAAATGGTGTTATTGGGCTGTGTGGAGTATACCCAGTGCACATGGCACATGAGCCGCCTACCACCTACACTATTGCCTGACCTCGAGGGCTATTGTGGGGGGGCTGACCTCGACGGCTCAGGGGCTAGCAGCCAAAGCGAGGGCAGGACTCTGCCGCCCGGTGGCTGCAGCTGGGTGGCATCACCCGGGCACCTGAACTGTGTGATGCAGCCCTGAGTGCCCCTGCGGCTGCTGCTGCTGCCCCCCCTGCTGCTGCTGGAGCCCTCCCTCAGACCCAGCCCCCCAACAGGCGGCCCCTGCCCCTACCCCAGACCCTTTCTCCCAACCAACAGCAGCCTGCTGCTGCTGTGGTGGGGGCTGTGGGTCAGGCTGGGTGGGTGTGGGTTGAGAGGGGGTGACCCCCTGGGCCCCTGCTGCTGCCTCTGTCATCTCGGCATCTGGGCCCTGACCTTGCTCTCTGAGCTGCTGCTGCTGCTGTACCCCCTCTGCTGGGGGTGACCCTGACCCACTGCCGGCCTTGGCAGCCTCCCTGGCAGCCGTGGGCCCTGGCCGCCCCCACCCTGCCGCTGCTGCCCCCTCTGCCATGAGGCTAGGCAGGGAGGGCCGGGCCATCTGCATGAAGGACAGCTCACTGTGCAGCTCAGGCAGTGATGGTGCTGCCTCCAGCTTCACCTGCCTGGCCTCAACACCCGGCTGGACGGCAGGGGCGCAGCCCTCTTGGCCCTCTTGGACGTCGCCATCACCACACCCCTGCTGCTGCTGCCCCTGCCCTTGCTGCTGGCACTGCCCCTCCTGTAGCTGCGCTTGGTTGGGGGGGAGCAGCAGGGGGGGCGGGGGGGCGGCTGAGCCATCCTTGGGGGCAGCAGGGCCCTCACCAGCACCCCCTGCCTGGGCGGACTCCAAGGGGTCCAGGCGGCCCGGCCCCTGGCCTGCTGCAAGGCCCCCCTGCTGCTGCCCCCCCCTCACTTCTTCTCCCGCCCCACCATTGCCTGCATTCCCAGCTGCCTGACCCATCCCTTCCGAGGGCCCCCTGCTCCCCCCCCCCTCCCCTCCCACCTCCCTGGCCCTGGCGGCAGTGGCAGTGGCTGCAGCTGCCTGGCTGTTTGCAGCATCCACCAACTGGTCCAGCCGCTCCCTCAAGCTGTCCAGCGCCTGGCCGCAGCTATGACTGCACTGCAGCTGCCTGGAAGCTGCTGCTGCCGCCTCCCTCACCCTCCTCAGGCACTCGCCTGCCCTCAGCGCCGCCTGCAGCATGCCCCCCCCTCCCTCGCCCCCCCCTTGCTGCTGCTGCTGCTGCTGCTGACCCAGGCTGTGCCACATGCGAGCCACTGCCAGCCAGGCCTTGCCCACTACCGGGTCCCCCTTGCCTAGTTTGGCCTCCAGCCGCTCCGCTGCTGACTGGAGTAGCTGGGCATCCACTTCAGGTTGCTCAGAGGCCAGGATTTTGACAGGCGGTTGGGCGGTTAGGTCGGTTGGGCTGGAGTGGTTGAGGCAGGAATTGGGGCTGGGAGTGTGGAGGAGGGCGGTGGGGGGGCTGGGCTCTGTGCCACGAGCTAGTAGAGAAACGGCGTTGGCTGCGGCGCGACTGTGGATGGGGCCAGAGATGGGGGGGTGGCCGGGCGGCAGCAGGAACGTCTCTAGCCGATGAACCCCCTGGGGCAAGGCAGAGGGGCCGGGGGGGGCAGCAGGGGCATCAGTCAGGCAAGGCCAGGGGGCAGGAGCCGGGTGGCAAGAGGCAAGAGGCACAGGCAACCATTCCCCTACCCCTACCCCTACCCTTCCCTTTCCCCTACCCCTCCTCCTCATCTTCCCCCTCCCCCCCCTCCCTCTTCCCCTTCCTCTCCTCCTCTTCCCTCTTCCCCTTCCTCTCCCCTCCCAGTCCTAGCGCAGCACCATGCATGGGGCAGTGCAGCAGTGCGGGGAGTCAGCAGGGGCTGGTGTGAGGGCTGCAAGGGAGGGAGGGCGGCCGCCTGCCGGCTGCACCCACAGCCTATTTCAGCGGCTGCCTTTGCCTGCGCACTATGCACCTGCCCTGCAGCCTGGCACCTGGGGGATGTCCAGTCATGTCCAGTCATTGCAACCTTAAGAACAGCTTGCATGGGGTTGGCGGCTAAGGGGAACCCTGCCTGCCCTGGTCTCAGTCCCCCTAGCTAGGTTAGGGGACGACCCCACGACTGAGTGAGGAGTGAGGAGTGAAGAGTGAGGAGAAGGGCTGGGCCAGCCAGGCTGCAGCGCTGCCCTGGCCTCACCAGGTGCTGTATGCCTTGAGGCGGGCCCTGCAGCGCCGGCTCCACCCGCGGTGAGCAGAGATAGTGGCTGGCCTGCAGGCAGGAGGCGCAGGCGGGCAGGCGGGCAGGACAGTTGGCAGCAGGCCAGCAGGCTGGGGTGGGAGCAAGTACAGCACCTGCAAGTGCTGCAAAGCAGTGGCCGCAGGCAGGGCGGGACAAGGAGCTCGGCATCAGGGCTGCTGATGTGCAAGTTACTCGTTGGTTCTGGGCACACACCTTGTGAAGGGGAGGGAAGGGGGACCCCCTCTTCCTTACCTAGCCACAGGAGCCCACCTCACCTCCCCCCCACCCCTTACTACCCGCCCCCCGCCCTCTTCCATCTGGCCCCTACCCCTCCTCCTCAGCCACTGAGCCCACGTCCTATCTGTGCAGCTTGAGCAGAAGGAGGGTGGTCACCCCCTCCCCCCCAGGCGGCAGCCTGCCCCCCCTCCCCTCCCCCCTGCTCCCCTCACCTGCATGTTAGGTGGCGATGCCAAGCCAAACATGTTGTGGGGCGCCAGGCCGTGGGCAGAGTTGAGGCCCAGGGGGGTGAAGCCCTGCAGGCCATGCGCCCCCCCATGGGCCCCCCCGGAGCCCAGGCCGCCCAGGGTCAGCCCCAGCAGGCCCAGGCTGTCCAGGCCACCGGCTGAGCAGAGACCGCCTTCGCGACCGCCGTCGCCTACGTCTAACAACAGGCGGGGCTTGCGGCGCCGGTCCTCCCTGGAGAGGCGGTCAGGGGGGTCAAGGCAGGGGGCGGTGAGGGGGTAGGAAGGGGGCGGAAGGCAGGGGACGGTGGAGGGGGTGCAGGCAGCAGGTTGGGGGCCAGGGTTTGGGTTTCGCTTAAACTCATCAGAATCCAGTTAACTGTCCAGGGTTTGCCTGCGCCTAGTGCACCTTAGCTTCCAGTGTTGTCCCCCGAGGGGGGGGTGAGGGCAGTGGTGGTGACGGGCATTCAGCAGCAGCAGCAGCAGGCCGCGTGGGATGGACCGGGCCTGCCCTGCTCTTACAGATTATTCCCTACCATAGCACCCTTGCCCTGCCCAGCCCTAACCTGCCCAGCCCTGACTACCCCTGCTTGGCCCAGCCCAGGCCTGCCCAGCTCTGACAACATACCATTATGCCCAACAAAGCCCAGGTAGACCCTGTCTTGACCTGCCCCGCCTGACCCTGCTCCTCTGCTTGCCTTGAGGAGAGGTCTATGACGCCTGGGGGGCCAAAGGGGTGTGGGCTGGTGGCCACCTCGTGCAGGGCCACCAGCCCGTCCTCAAAGGGTGACTTTGGTGTGGTGCCCTCACTCTGCTGCAGCCCTGACTGGCCAGAGGCAGGCAGCTGCAGGCAGGGCAGCAGGGGGGGTGGCCAGGGGCAGGGTAGAGAGGGAGGGAGCAAGGCAGGGCACAGGGCAGAGTAAGAGGGGGTGGCGAAGTGATGGCCACATTGAGGCAAGCAGCTTGGCAGAAGGACGTTTGTCCGGGGTCTACAGCCAATTCAAAACGCTCGTGTCAGCCCCACCCCCTGCTCTCCATATCCTCTCCTTCCCACCCCACCCCACCCCCTCCCTCACCCCTCCCTCCCACCTAGCTGCTTCCCTTGCTCCTCCCTGCACCTCCTCCCAGCCCTCCCCCTCCTCTAGCCAGCCCCTCACCTGCAGGCAGTCAGGCCGGGGCCGCTCCCGCTTGCGCCTGCTGCCGCTGCCTGGGATAGCTCCCCCTGCAGGCCCCTCCCGCTCCCCTTCCTTCTTTGCACTCAGCACGGCATCCCCCAACACATGCAGGGGGGAGTCCAGAGGGGCTGCGCCATACCCACCCTGGCCCCCCCCCGCCTGCTGCCCAGCTCCCCCAGAGCTCACCCGAGGGCCCCCCGGTGCTGCTGCTGCTGCTGCCGGTTGGCCCCCTCCCAGGTCATAGGCACCCCCCAGGGGCAGCGCCAGGCCAGCCATGCCAGGCAAGCCAGCCAGGCCAGCCAAGGGGCCAGTCAGGCCGGGGAGGCCCTGCAGCCCTGCAGCCCCCAGCCCTCCTGCACCCAGCCCTCCTGGCGCTTGAGCAGGGCCCAGCATACCTGGGGGGAGGGTCAGCAGGCTAGGGGCCAGGCTGTGCAGATCCAGGCCAGCCAGCCCCCCTGCCCCTGGGCCCACCCCAGCAAAGCCGTTGGGCCCGCAGCTGCCGGCTGCTAGGCTGGTGGCGGCACCGTTGTGGAGGTGGAGGCGGGAGGTGCGGCGCTGGGCCAGAGGCGGAGACTGCGAGTCAAGGAGGCGAGGTGAGGTGAGGTGAGGTGAGTTGAGTTGAGGTGGGGTGAGGTCAGTGCTTCAAGGGCCAACGCAGAGGTCAGGCATGGTATAAGAGAGAGTGTGAGAGAGAGAGAGTGTGTGAGAGAGGGAGTGAGAGGGAGAGAGAGAGTGTGTCAGGCATGAGGCTTTGCTGTGCCTCTCACTGGTTAGTAAGTGAGCATTCCCAGTGTCCAACCTGCACCTCAACCTACCTGCGCCTCTGACCCTGCCATCCAGCCCTCTGACCCTGCCATCCAGCCCTTTAACCCTGCCATCAAGCCCTTTGAGCACTGCCAGCAGCCCTGCCCCTCCGCCTGCTCACCGCAGTGCCCGATGCCGGTGAGCCGCGCTCCT
This sequence comes from Haematococcus lacustris, assembly GCA_030144725.1. Classification (NCBI taxonomy): domain Eukaryota; kingdom Viridiplantae; phylum Chlorophyta; class Chlorophyceae; order Chlamydomonadales; family Haematococcaceae; genus Haematococcus; species Haematococcus lacustris. Next base: position 6,274,267 of record JASKMD010000014.1, on the reverse strand, counting down.
CATCCATATCCATGGCCTGCCTGCTGCCGCCCAGCTGCCCCCTGCTGCTGCGCCCCAGGGGGCGGTACCCGTGGCCCCCCTCCTCTTCGTCCCCCTCTTCGCCTTCCTCCCCCTCCTCCTCCTCGTCCTCCTCCTCCCCCTCATACTCTGTGTCAGAGTCCCGGGGCCCTCCCCGCTCCCCCTCCCCCTCATCGCTGCCGGCCTTCCACAACGCCGACGCCTTCTCCTTAGTATGCCTGCTGGGCAGCTCCCTGAGCAGGAACCCACTCCCCATATCCCCCAAGCCCCCCCCTGGCAGGCCCAGGTGTGACCCCATCAGCCCAAAGTGTGACCCAGACAGCAGGTGAGCGCCAGGCAGGCTGCCCAGGGGGTCCAACCCGTCGCCTTCCCAGAAGCCACCCAGGCTGGCCTGGCTGTGGCGACCGCCCCCACCCCGCCCGCCACGCCCACTGCCGCGAGGGGGGCGGCCCTGGGAGGAGGGGCGGGGGGCAGGGGCACGGCCTGAAGACCCATGCACCTGCAGGGCAGCATGGCGGGGGGAGGGTGGGCGGGCTGATGTGGGGGGAGGAGGCGTAGAGACGAGGGGTGGGTGTGGAGGGGGATAGGGGAGGGATGGGAGGGAGAGGGTGACGAGGTGAGGAGGTAGGCCTCAAGAGCCAGGCCAGGCCAAGGAGCGGAGAGAAAAGTGGGAGTGGGCCATGAGAGGGGGGTAGGCAACAGGGGAGAGAGGGCAGGAGGAGTGGAGGGGTGGGGTGTGTGTGCATGTAAGGCAGCCTGCCCTGCCGCCTGGCCTCCCTGCAGGCCCGCCCCTTGTGCCTCACCGCAGGGCCGACCCGGGCATGATACTTCCTGAAGGGGGCGGTGCGGCGTGAGGGGCCCAGGCCGTCCAGTGGGCCCACCCAGCCGTCAGGGAAGAAGCCCTCATCAATCCACTCCCGCAGCCCAAACAGGCCTTCTTGAGGCCTGCACCACACGCACCGCAACACACCACACAGCGGGCACCCAGGTCTAGGGTCCGGCATCGGGGAGCAGCAGCACAGTGGGGGGTGGCAGCCAGGCCTGGGGGGGAGGCAGGGGGTGGGCAGCAGCGGGTGGGTCTGGGAGGCAGGCAGGTGCTTGGGCCAGGCGCTCGACTCAGCCTGGCAGCCGCAGGGGCAGCTGGGGGGCGGAGCAGAGGGGGCCCCTCTCACCAGCTGTGGTGAAACCTAGTGTCCCCAGCCCCACTGCTCAGCACCCCACCCCACCCCCTCCGTCTTTGGCTCAACTCCCCCATGATGCATGAGAGGCAGAAGGCCAGGTGAGGGGTGCTGCAGGGCCGGCCAGCCCAGCCTGCCAGCTCAGGCTGCACCATCTGCCTGCGCCCCCCTCACTGGAACTGCTCCAGCTGCGGCACCTGCTGACTGCGCAGCCCGTCATGTGGGCACAAGGTGAAGACTAGCAATGCCTGGGGTGTCCATCACATCATCCAGAGCCTACCCCCCCCCAGCCCCCTAGACAGCCGCTGCCCCTGCTGCTGAGAAAGGGCTGCTGCTGCTGGGTGGGTGGGTAGCTGACAAAGGGCTGCTGCTGCTGCTGGGTGGGTGGGTGGGTGGGTTGCTGACAAAAGGGCTGCTGCTGCTGCTGGGTGGATGGGTGGCTGAGAAAGGGCTGCCGCTGCCGAGTGGGTTCAGACAGGGTGCTTCTTTGAGCCCAGCTCCACACCGCCGCCCCCTCCACTGCTGGCCCCCCTGGAGCTGTACAGGGGGCGACCCTAGGCTGCTGTTGCCTCAAGCCTGCCAGCGCCAGCGCCACTACACTGCGCCACCACCAGCACCACAGCGGGTGCGTCCTGGTGCTGGTGCTGGTGTGGGCGCATAAAAGGTGCCGCTGACGCTAGCAAGCTGATGCTGGCAGGCTTGAGGGGTTTGCGCACTGCTGACAGAGCCCAGCAGTCCCACTGCCAGGCTGGTGCAGCCTAGCTGGTGCCCAGTGGGAGCTGTGCTGCGCTGCCCTGGTGTTGATGTGCACCCCAGCCATGGCTGTGTGGGCCAGTGGTGGTGAACATCCCAGCTGTTGATGGTGGTGCTGGTGGTGGCGGTGGCACAGCCAGGCAGGCTGCACTGTGATGGCCCACCCCGGTGCCGCTTGAAGTGGTGGGCGGGCAGACTGCACTGCACACAGCAGCTGGGCAGGTCCACGACCCTTTGACGCCACCAGCAAGAGGCTGGGGCAGCCAGCGCTAGGGGCAGGGCTGGCCTGGCTGCCGTCGCCCCTTCACCAGCCCTCCTTGCACTCCTGCTCCCAGCGCACTTGCTGCTGCTGCTGTTGCTGCTGCTGCCGTCTCTACCACAGGCTGAACCTGAGCACTCCACTGGCCTGTGCAGCCCCCAGCTGCGTCGCGGTGGCTGGACACTGGCAGCTGGGGCTGACCGCCTGCTCCAGCCCACAAGGAGAGGGCTTTGCAGCCATGCTAGGTGAAGCTGGTCACACCTACCTTGGCTGCCTGGGTGGCTAATCGAGCAGTGGCTTGTGCTGAAGGGGCGGTAAACCAGCTGGGGTGTGTGCAATTTGCTGAGGTTCACCTCTTGGATGGGCAGTCAAGCCTGGCTGACCTGACCGTGAACCTGGCACTGGCCCTGAGAATTGACTGCAAGTGCATGCTCAGTTTGAGCTGCCAGGTCAGCCTGCTGAGCGCATGCTCGCGCCAGGCTTGCATTGGGTGCCAGGGGCAACTGGCTCCTTATGGGGAGGTGATGGTACTCACAGCTAAGATGCCTTCAGACCTGCAGCCTGGCTAACCATTGCCAGCAGTCCTGCTGTCAGTAGCCACTGCCGGCCAGCTGCTGCCACTCCCCTGCACCACACTGCCAGCGTCTCTTCGCTGCCAGCGCTCCCAATGTTGGCTGGCAGCCATCAAGTGCTGAGCTCAAACAGCATGCCAATCACACCCAGGCCACCACTGCTGCCTTTGGCCCAAATAGTGACATTTATTCCATCGCTGCCTCCTGTCCCACCTCTGCCACAGCTACACACCACGCCTGGTGCCATGACCTGCTGCAATGGTGGCCAGCAAACTGCATTGTGGCCAGCCTGGCTGGACAGCTGCCTCCAGAGCTCCACCCTGACACCAGTGACGGATTCATGGGCTGGTCAGGCTGGCTGGCAAGGCTGTTCTGGCAGGCTGGCTGGCAAGGCAAGGCTGAGCGCAAGAGGGAGGACACTCCAGCAGGCTGAGGCTGGCGACAGGGTGACCGGTCGGGGGGGGGAGGGGGGGGTATGTGACACTTCACCGGCCTGCCTTGCTAGTGCTCTATTCCTGGGTGGCTGCTGCCCACCTGGTGAACACACTGCGCTCGCGCTTGCGCTTCACGTCAGTGTACAGAGCAGAAGCCATGGTGGAGTCAGGGGTCTTGACATTGCCCACAATGATGTGGCGTTCCAGTGCAAGCCTGCTCAGAACACAGCCCTTGAGGCGTGTCAGGGCAGGGGTTCTGAGGTGACGGACAAGTGGCTACCCTGCTGCACTGCAGCACCTTGTAATTTCACCGGTGGTCATGAGCTTGCGCTCCTGGCGCAATACTGCCACCGCCGCACTTTTATAGATGCCACCACCCCCGGGCAGTGGCTCTATGCCCTCCCCGAGCATCGTGCGCCCCTCCTGCAGTGAACGAGAGAGGGAACGATGTGGCAAAAGGTACGCTGCCCTTCTGGTGAGTCGGCATGCCTGCGACTGGCGACAATCAGCAAGTCTGCTCTAGCCAATTTGACGGGCAGGAGCGTTCAGCAGGGCTGCGCCATGCCAGGGTTAGAGACTTGACGCTCACATCCTCGGGGTCGCTGTATTCTGCACGGCTCGCGCCTCGCTTTCGTCTGCGCAAGAAGCGAACTCCTCTCTGAAATGTCCAAAGCATGCAGCTGCAGTGGCTACTGTAGGCTACACGTACCCTGCCATAGAGCCAGCAACGAGTCCAGCAAGGTCAACACCGACCCTTCCACAAGACTGCCATTTGAGCGGGCGCTTAGGCAGCAGCTGCAAACGAACGTGGTATCATCGCAAGCCAGTCATAAGAGGCATGCGAGTAGTTACGACAATTATGCGAAGATGAAATAAGAAACGAAAATGGCTGGGATATGCGTGGATGGATCCTTGCCTTGCACCTAGAGACCTGGTTTTCACTCTGCAGCACTGACATGTGTCATAGCAAAACCTACACCCAACATTGGGCTCATGTTTTGAATGGCTGTCTCCAGTGCTTAACACAAGTAACCTAAGACCCATACCAGCCTACATTCAATGCCACAGCCAGGCTTCATGTGTAGATGGCCACCTCCAGGTGCCATGGTTCGACGCCTTTGCTTGCATCTTCAATAGTTTGAAGTTCACTAAACACGCACATCGCCTTCAACCGCTGATTAGGACAGTGCCAGTGCTTCAATGCCGGCATTCCACTTGTCGCAGTTCTTGGAAAGCCTAAATCAAGACCAGCACAGCGGTATTGCAGCAAGTGGAGATGAAGCAGAGCTATCCGATGACGCCTCTGGCGAGCCTTCCCTCACCGCGGCAGCGGAGGGCCCCGGCCCTGGCGATGCCCAACTCTCAGCCAACGCCACCTCGTCTGTGTCCCTTCATGGGGATAGCGCGCAGCAGGCACCGCCGCTGACCCGCGAGCAGCCCGTTGCGCGTGGCCCGGGCCCGCGGCCGCCCTCATTCGCGAGCCCTGGGCGCAGCACGCAGAGCCGAGGCCAGCGCCTGCTGCTGACGTACGCCAGGCAGCTGATGGACGGGCGAGAGTTTCCCAAAGGCCCCCTACTAGCGCAGATCCACGCGGAGCAGCGCCACCTGGGTGTAAGGTGACCCAGCCCACTAGCACCCCACCCAGCCGGCCCCCCAGCAGCAGCCCACACCCTGCCCACTCCTGGCTGCATGCCCTGTCCCTTAGCTCCCGTCACTCCGCTACCCACCACAGGGAGTATTACGGCATTCAGCACCTGCGGGCCGCCTGCCAGTTCTTGTGGGAGCGGGAGCCGGGCAGCTTCCCGCGCAAAGTGCTCTGCAGCAAGACACACCCCCGTGGCTGCAGCCTGCCAGACTGCATATCCTGCCACTTCTGCAGGTCAGGGGCCGGGCCGGGGGGGAGCAGCAGTAGCACACGGGCCTGGGTGGGGACAGGAGTGGCTCAAGGGCGGAGGGGGGCTAGACAGCAGCAGGGCTTGGGCCTGGGGTAGTGACTGGGTGTGGAGCAGGCTGGCCAGGGGTAGGGTGGTTGGGTGGTTGGGTGGTTGGGTGGTTGGGTGGAGGTAGAGGTCAAGGTGTTGGTTCAGTCTCACTGGGGGGCATTGCTGCATCACTGGGGGTGGTCTGGGAGAAAGAGCAGGGGAGGGAGAGAGGGCTTGGCCCCGCCTGCAAGCCATACAGATGTTGCTGGAGTGTGGGTCAAGCTGGGCGGGGTGACAGGCGATGGCAGGGCAAGGCTGGGAGGGTGTGTTAGGCCCAAGGTCAGGGCCAGGGCCAGGGTCCCGGTGCTGGAGGCTCCTGGGTGTAGGGTGGTGTTTGCAGGCAGAAGACAATCGAGCGCAAGGCCCACTGCCGGCACTGCGGGGCAGCCTGGTGTGGGCCCTGCCTGGCGGTGCGCTTTGGGGAGAGCCTGGACGAG
>JASKMD010000014.1:6243798-6258798 GCA_030144725.1 Haematococcus lacustris | reverse complement strand
CCCACCCCACCCCACCCCACCCCACCCCACCCCACCCCACCCCACCCCACCCCACCCCACCCCACCCCACCCCACTGCCCTGCTCGTGCGCTCTAGGCTTGTGAGCAGCTTTGTGTGGGGCCAGCTTCCGGCCAGCTTCCAGTCCCTTTGCCAGTGGCGGTGGTGGGGGTGTTATGCAAGATGGGTCGAGCGCGGCCCACAGCCCCGCTGAAGATCACGCTGGTGGAAGCCAGAGCGGTGCTGGGCGGCTGCCAGCCCTTTGTGGTTGTGCGCGCCTGCAGCAGCACCTTGGTGGCCCGGTGAGGCGTGGGTGGGTAGGGTAGGTGGGAGGGAGGAGGGGAGGGGAGGGGTGGAGGTGGTGGGTTAATGGGAGGGTTGGGTGGGAGGTGTGGGGTGGTGGGGTGGTGGATGGGTGGGAGGGGGGTTGAGGTGGGTGGGGTGGCCGCGAGGGTGTGTGCCCTGAGTCCTTGTGTGACAGGAGCACGGAGGCACCGGGAACACGGTACAGGGTGGAGGGGGCTGAGGCTTGTGCTGTCCTAGTTGCCACTTGATACAGCCCTGCCTGCCCCCTTTCCCTCAGCTTTCCCAGCGTGTCCTGTCTTTCCCCCTCCTCCCCCTCCCCTCACCCTTCACACCTCAGCGTTCAAACCCCCCGTCCACTCCTGCCCCTCCCACAGAGCCCTCTCCGCCCTGCAGCACTGTGCGCTCAGCAGCCATGAGCATGCGCAGCAGCTGGACCAGGTGGTGCTGGTGGCCATCACCCAGCTGTCCCAGGCCACCCCAGCCAGCAGCCAGCCTCCACCAGGCACCTGGGCCTGCCCCCCGCCCCCCTCCACTGACACCAGCAGCCAGGAGCTGCGGAAGAGCCAGGAGGCAGCTGTGAGGCAGGGGCAGGGGCAGGGGCAGGGGCAGGGGCAGGGGCAGGGGCAGGGGCAGCCCAGCCCCCGGCCCCTATGCTTGCTGGACATGACCCCGGACAGCCAGGTGAGGGTGCTGCAGCCGCCTGCCAGCCTAGCCTGGCTCCCCCTGCAGGCAGCAGCACTGAGCCACGCGCGGGCACTGCAGGCCAGGCGCCGCTCCCGGGCCAGCCCGCCCCCTGCCCCGGTCCCGGCACCAGCAGCAGCCATCACGGTGGCCAACACCTGTGGGGGGCCAGCAGCAGCAGCTGCGTCGTGTTCAGCTGGGCTGGTGGCTGGTTGGGGGCGCGTGGCAGGGGCAGGGCTGGGGCCAGGAATGGGGCAGGGGGGGTTCAGCATGTGGCAGCAGCAGCAGCAGCAGCAGCAGCAGCAGCAGGTGGAACAGGGAGGGGATGAGGTGAAGATGGAGGACATGGAGGAGGGGATGGTGGGTGTGAGCTTTGTGGCAGCCACCCAGCTACAAGACATCCAGCTGCCTGACGCCTGACAGCTGCAGCTGCAGCGGACCACAGGAGCTGGTGGCTGCGGAGGGCTTGCCAGGCGGGCCAGCTGGTGGTGCAGCCTAGCCTGCCGACAGCCGACAGGCAGCCGCCAGTACGAGGGTGGGATGGATGGTAGGAGGTCACAGTGGGCCACGCAAGAAAAGGCGTTGTGGTTTGTTTGTTTACATAGACGAGGGGAAGGAGTGACGCCGCGTTACTTGGTGTGATCTGTCAACAGACACCATGCCCTTCAGCTGTCATGTGCACATTGCAGCCATTACATAGACGCAAACAAAGACATATGTAGTGCTTGACATGTGAGGGTGAGGGTGTGAGTGTAAGGGTGTCCGCATGCTCAAGGGGCCAGACATTGCTTGCTATTTCCTGACACTCACCAGCCTCACTCAGGGCTGTGACTACACGACAGAAATGACAGAATGGCAGAGCCAGCCGAGGCTAGCTGGGACAAGAGGCCGGTTATAGTCTTTGTCGTGCTGCAGGGTTGCGGCTCTTCACAGCCAGTGGCACAGCCAGTGGCCCAGCCAGTGGTCCAAGAGGTCGTAGTAAAGATAAGTAGTCCACGAAAGACTCTGCTGTGATCACAATTGAGCGGACAACAGGCGTGAGGGTTAACAGGCCTCGAGGGACGAGCGACTTTGTAACCAACATAACGAACACAGCGACTCCTTTTCAAGTTCTTTCGCTCATCTGCCGCATTCATAGGCGTTGCAAAAACACTACAGCACCACGCTTTGTACCCGTACACGAAAAGCATAATGAACGGCCGTGGGGAAGACTGCGATGGCCTGCTTGACAGGATCGAAGTGAGCTGCGTGTCGTGCTTTGTAACAGCTGAACAGCTTTCGATCTCTGGGACCCGGACAGGATGTAACAGCAGACAGCTCTACGTCACTGGGCTTGCAGAGCTACTTTTGCAGCCCACGCTTCCTGTCGGATGTGGGCGGCTTCATGGGCGAGAACGCGAGCAAACTTGCGTACGAAACCCAGCCCATCCAGTCAGTAGGCCGGCGCTATTGCTGTAATGCCTCCCGCTTGTCGGGCATTAGGTCATAGCTGATACGCCCGATCTTTTGCACCCCTGCAGCAACAACGAGCTGTTCACGAAGTACACAGCCATTATTGATGAGCATATGAGAGACTTCATTTACAAGAACGGCGTGTCAGCACAGGTAAGACGGGGATGCTGGACATGTACTGTATGCTACCATGGCTGTGCTCATTGCCAGGCATGCTACAATACCAAGGCATAATCTTGTTAAAAGGTAATCCCATCTGTCAGTAGACTGGTGAAATGCACTCAAGCGTATGCACACATGCTTGCACTGTTGTGACAATGCTCTGCACTGTTGCGCTGTTGTGACGATGCTCGTGCGTGTGCTGCAGGCTGTGTACGAAGCCTGCCAGGCTGCTCAAAGCAGTCTAGAAAGTAGCATCAGCCTGGTATGTCTGGACTACCTGATGGCTGCTTTAGACTATGACGCGTTCATAGAGCTTGCACGTGAGCACCACGAGATGGCACTGGAAGAGGCTGGAACAGACATGGAAGCTTCCAGTGAGGTAAGAGTAGCAGAGGAGGGGCGAGGAGCATATCAAACCGTGCTGAGCCTCGCCAGACTGTGTCTGAGCATGAGGCAAATGTACTACCTCTTTGTGCACGGTCCTTGCCCAACCATGGCCCCCTTGTCACCCAGGCATGTCTGTGTGGTGCCCCTCCTGCAGCCGGAGGAGGAGTGTGGGTCCACTGATGAGGACCACGCCACTGAGTTGGCAGTGCCAGTCCATGGCTTTGCACGAGCTGCAGCTGCCCTGAATTATGCACAGTGGGCAGCACATCTGCCTACATCACTTAACCAAGTGATAACAATAGCAAGGAAGCAGGTCTGATGGGCGGGCGTGCGCCTCAACCTGGCACCCTGTGTGCATGCTGACCTGGCAAGGCTTCTGCCCATGGGAAGCATCATGGAATGGATGAGGTGCGGTGAGGCGGGGAATGGTGGCACTCATGTGAAGGTCGAGGCTACACTTAGTGTCACTTAAATAAAGGGTTGCCAATGCAGTCTTAGTGTCATGCATGTTGCTATTCAAGATTGCTCACACCTTGGAGACATCACTCACACAAACATATCTACGGAGGCCATGCTATGTTGACCACCCACACCCACATTTGTACACACACATCCCCTTCACTAATCCCAAAGTCCATGGGAGACTAGATCAAGCTCCCTGCATTGTCACACTTGGCAGGATGAAACACACGGCATTACTCAGATGTGGCAATGGTTTTGGATGAGCTGGTGAAGCATGTAGCTGTTGAGCATGTGTGCATTCTGATGTGATGGGAGGGCAAATTTGTCGTGTATGGCTGGACATACGACGGTGATGGAGAGATGTCGCGATGCATGTTTCAAAAAGCTGTAAAGAAAGGGGGTGGCAAGGTCCGTTTAGGGCACAGCCGCGTTTGCATAAATTACAGCTGGACTCAGGCGTTCCCAACTACCTGAAAACCACCCCCCTGTGAATGGAAGCCCGTATCTTCGCAGCCACTCAGTCAAAAACATATGTAAACGGTGCTATGAACAGAGGAGACTCATAGCTACGAGATGACAGACGCAGCAGAAAGTATCTCGCTCTCAGCGGTGCGCAGTGCCTGCCCAAAGTTCGACATTTGAATTCATGCGGTTTCGCCCCATGCGAGGCGCGCCGCACTAGCACGCTTGGCCACACTGTTGTGAGTGGCACCTGCAAACGCGCAGCAGCAGTCGGAACATGTTTTGCTTTTGGCATGTGGACGCGACGACGGCAGTCGTGACGACTGGATACCACTGTTAGCTTTTGGAGCTGCTGCTGGCGTTAGTGCATTACCGGCTGCTCTACTATGCATAACAAGGTGCTAGGTGCAGTACGTGGTGTTGTCTCACCTCGCTTTGCTGCCCTCGACTTGTTAGGTGCAGGTGCCTCACGCTTACGTGACGTGCTTGCCGCTGCCAGCTGTTGCTGCTGCTGAGGGGGTGCACCAGCAGGCACAGCCAGCTCAGGGGTGGTGCCTGCAGGTGTCAGTTGCTGCTGAGGGGGCGCAGCTGCGGCATGCAAGTACTCTCTCAATACTGCACTGTTTTTGATAGCGTCTATCACATTGGCATTGGCGATTTAGTCCGCGTAATCTGACCATCAACACTAGCCATTGGAGTCTTTGCTCGCGTACTGCCACATGTGCCCGCGAACAAATTTCATCGGCGAGACGGGGCTCCTTGGCACGGTGAGCCACATCGCTGAGACCCCATCTACCTAGCGTAGTGAGTCGAATGTGCACAAATGGAATGTCCGACCAACACCCAACGCGATGCTTGCCGGGCGTGCAGGCCACCTTGACGGGGTGATTGAAACATCTGGGCGTATTCGCTTTCGCCGGATACACCATTTGGGTCGGCGCACACCAAGGTAATACCGGGTACACCCCCCCCCTCCTCCATTGTGTCCTCGACTGTGTTGCACCCGCTGCACCCATAGAAAAAGCGATACGTAATGTTTGTTCCTGACTCATTGGTGCATCTCTTGAAACAGATTGCACATTAAACAGCTCAAGCCTCAATCAGTTTGACACTTTCAATTTGACACTATCAGTTTGACATCTTCAAAGTTACATCATGTTCACTTGGCATATCCAAGGCCATGGTATGCATCGACCCACCATGCCCGCCACCCCTCAACCCATCATTGCAGGAGCCCACCTCGTTGAGCCTGCCCACCCCCTCCCAGCCCTTCCCCTCGCCCCCTCCCCAAGTCAGGGCCTCCCAACCCCCTTGAAAAGGGGGTGTGTCCGTTTCACGCGGTTTATTTCTCATACAGTTTGCGAATTGATCAACGAAACACATCAGTATGTAGAGTGCTCGCTTGGCTACACGCTACGGCTGTCCTGAGCGTCCATTACTATGTATATGATGCACTGCTTAGGCGTGAACCCGGCCTATGTTCTGTGGGCAGATATCACCATGCACGCCTCCTCCTGTTGTGGGGAACAGGCCTAGGCCACCCGCAGCCGTCTCTGACCTAAGTGTGAGGCGGTGTGAGACGGTGTACTTAAGCTGTGCCATGGGCCTGCGATGGTGGGCATTGACGTGCCCCCTTCGCAGGTTATGGGCCCACCACACTGCCGTGTGCAATTCCGACATCGAAAAGTGCAGCCCGTTTGAACCAGCAGCGCTGAGGCGTGCTTCCGGTGAGCCCGTTGCAATGATGGCGGTGGCTGTGCGGGAGAAGCTAGGCCAGCCGGGGGTTCGGTTTGAAAATTGGGAATTTGAGATGAAAGCGCTGCTGAAGCAGCACGGGCTTGGGGCAGTAGTTAAAGCGCCTGTGGGGTTGGAGGGAAACAGTCGGCTAGGGTCGGTCTCAGCTGCGGCTGCGTCACCCGCGCGTCCGGTCGGGGTTGCGACCCCGGCCATTTCGCCAGCCGTGGCTGCGGCTGCGACTGCTGCTGTGGCAGCATCTCTAACACCCGAGCAAGACGAGAAAGCCCATGCCATCATCTGCAGCTCTGTTGACCCAACCAAGTACAGGGCCTTGTGCAACCGGCATGAGTCAGCAAAAGATCTGTGGCGAGCCTTGCGTAACATGCACACCCAGCAGGTGCATGCCAGCCGTCAGCAGCTCATTATTCAGGCTGGCAGGCAGAGCATGCAGTCAGGTCAGTCAGTGCAAGAGTACTGGGCTGAGGCCCAGGACCTGCACGAGCGCATCAACTCGACCGGCGTCTATTTCGACACACTCTGTCAAGCCCTGCTGGGCCTGCCACCTGATTACCAGCAGCTTGTGCAACCCATTCTTGAGCAACCCCTTGATGAGCAGCTCACCTTCGAGCAGATCCTCCCTAGGCTGCTCCTAAGGGAGCAGCTGCTACAAAACAGCCAACCCCATGCGGTCGCTCTCGCAGCTCGGTCAGCTGGGGGCAGGGGTAGGCCGGGCAGCAGGGGGCAAGGAGATGGTAGCCAGGGGCGGGGCAGAGGTCAGGCCAGGGGTCAGGCCAGGGGCGGGCGTGGGTGTCAGGGGGAGTGCTGGCAGTGCCACCAGAGGGGGCACCAGGCGCACCAGTGCCCGAACCGCCCGGTCAGCCCCGCGCCGCGTTCACCCTCGCCATCATGGCGTGGGACTCCTTCATCCCGCTCGAGTGGGGCTGCCAGGCCTCCCACCCCGGGGCCTGGGGGGGGTGCTGCATCTGGTTGGGGCAGCTCGGCTCGTGAGCGTGACTCAAGCTCTCCCAGCCGGCACCCTGGCAGCATGTCACGCAGCAGCATTGCTTACTCCGTTGTCTCCAAGCCCCTTCTCTTTGGGGAGTGGGTGATAGACTCTGGGTGCTCGCGGCACCTCACGCCACACCGCGAGCTGCTGCACGACTACCAGCCCCTGCATGAGCCGCACCACATTATTGTGGCCAACGGCGGCAGGATTGAGGCGCAGGGGCAGGGGGTGGTGTGCTTTGAGGGGGCTGGGGGGGCCATGCAGCTGCTGGACGTCCTGCATGTTCCCGAAGCGGACGGCAGCCTTGTCTCAGTGGGGAAGGCCACCAGGGCGGGGGGGAGTGTACACTTCACTCCGTTTGGCTGCTCCATCAACATGCCCGGGGCTAAGCACAGCATCAGGGGCACTCAGGTAGAGCAAGACCTTTTCCTGCTCAACAGCAAGCCGGTGCCTGTCGCCGGCGGCTTCAGCCTTGCAGCCCGCACCTGCAGCGACCCTTTGGTCCTGCATCACCGTCTGGGGCACCCGGGGTACCGCCAGCTGGCTCGGCTGCTGCGGGAGGGCATGGTGCGGGGCACCTCGGTCACTGCCGCCCAGTGTGAGGCAGCAGCTAGTGAGTTGTGCGAGCCCTGTGTCAAGCAGACCAGCCTGGAGGCAAGGCAACATGCGGGGCTGGGGGTTACCGCTACGCGCCCGCTGATGCTGGTGCACAGCGATGTCTGTGACGTCACCGGTCAGTACTCAGCAGCCACGCCTGATGGCATGCGCTACTTTGTCAGTCTGCTCGACGAGTTCAGCGGGCTGGTGGCTGTCGTGCTCATTAAGCACAAGTCAGAGGCGCCGGCAGCCCTCCGTGACATGGTCACCCTCTTGCAGCGTCGGCTGGGGCACAAGCTTGTGTACCTGCGCACAGACCGGGGGGGTGAGTACATCGGGGCTGAGACACAGCAGTGGTTGCGCAGCGAGGGCATCACGCACCAGCAGACAGCCCCCCGCACTCCCACCATGAATGGCAGCGCAGAGCGTGTCAACCGCACAATCATGGAGTGCGTCCGTGCTATGATGCTGGCCTCTGGAGTGCCAGCCTTTTGTTGGGGTTTTGGCGTGATGGCAGCAGCGCACGTGCACAACCTGCGCCCAGTGGCAGGCAAGCCCTGCACACCCCATGAGGCCTGCTTTGGCAGCCCCCCCGACATACATCACTTGCGCGTATGGGGCTGCCCAGCTTGGGTGCACGACAGCGAGCCGAGCAGCAAGCTGGCCAGCCGGGGCATCAAGGGGGTCTTTGTGGGCTATGAGGAGGGGGGCAAGGCTTATCAAGTGTGGGCAGAGGGCCGGCTCTATGTGAGCAAAAGCGTGGTCTTTGACGAGCAAGCAGTCCTGCGCCGCTTCGCTCCCGTGTCGTGCGCGCCTGCTCCCAGCGACCTGGTTGCCCCGCCCAGTGCCGTGGCGCCCAGGGGGGGGGGTAGTGCAGCTGGGGAGCAGGGTGGGATGGAGCAGGGTAGGATGGGCAGTGGGGGAGGGACCCCTGCTGTCACCCCCACCGTCACCCCCGCCCGACACAGCGCAAACCGTGGCGGGGGAAGCAGCGACAGCAACAGCGGCGGTGGGGGACAAGCGGGCAGTAGGGGTGGACCCCCTGCTGCTCCAGATAGTTCAGGTGGGGATGGTGTAGGGGCAGGCTGGGCTAGCCTAGGCGGGGCTGGCGGTTTGGGCAGTTCAGGGGGGATGGAGACTGGCACCCCCGACACTGTGCCCGCGTTGCGCCCCGCTCTTGTGCCACCCGAGCGGCGCCGTTCTGAGCGTGTGCGCAAGCGCGTGGAATTCCCCGACTCGTCACTTTGTGCTACTCCGCTCGATACGAAAGCAACAGCAGCAGTGGCAGTGAGCGGGAGGGTGATGGGAGCAGGGGGAGCAGGGGGAGCTCTGGGGGTGCTGCTAGCCAGCCAGCTGAGCCTCGCTCCTTCAGCGAGGCCATGTCCCGGCCCGATGCTGAGGAGTGGGGCCGTGCTATGGATGCCGAGATGGCCAGCCAGCACGCCAATCAGACTTGGGTGTTGGTCAGCAGGCAGCCTGGCATGTCTGTCCTGCCAGGCCGCTGGGTCCTAAAAGTCAAGCGGGGCTCAGAAGGCAGCATTGTCAAGTACAAGGCTCGCTGGGTGGTGAAGGGGTTTAGGCAGCGGGATGGGGTGGACTACTTTGAGGACGCTGTCTTTGCCCCTGTGGTCATGCACACGACCCAGCGCCTTATCTTTGCCCTAGCAGTGCAGAGGGGCTGGGGCCTCTGGCAGATTGACTTCAAAACGGCCTTCCTTAACAGCAAGCTCACAGACTCAGACCCGCAGATCTTTGTTGAGCAGCCAGAGGGGTATGAGGAGGGCAGGGGGCTGGTGTGCCAGCTGCAGCGCACAGTGTATGGCCTCAAGCAGGCCCCCCGGGCCTGGTACATGTGCCTGCGCGAGCAGCTGGAGCAGATTGGGTTCCGGGCTTCAGCAGCAGACCCCAGCCTATTCAGCCTGCGCACAAGCAGCGGAAGCGCGGTGCACATGCTCGTTTATGTCGACGACTGCATCCTTGCCAGCGCAGACGAGGCAGCGGTGCAGGAGGTTAAGCAGCAACTGCAGCAAGCCTTTGACGTGCACATTGCCTTTGACCGCGCAGCCGGCATCTTGCGCCTAACGCAGCAGCAGTACATCGAGCAGCTGCTGCAGCGCTTTGGTCTGGCAGAGTGCAACCCCCGCCAGCTGCCTCTCTCCCCTGGCACGCAGCTGTTGAAGGAGGGTGAGCAGCTCAACGAGCAGCACACGCTGCGCTACCGCGAGCTAGTGGGCGGCCTGCTGTGGCTGTCCACCTGCACGCGCCCCGACATTGCTTTCGCAGTGGGCCAGCTTACGCGCTACATGCAGGCGCCCACGCGGGAGCATGAGCAGGCAGCGCAGGGGGTTCTGCGGTATCTCAGGGGCACAGCAGGGCAAGGGTTGGTCTTCAGGGGCAGCTGCAGTGGGGAGCTGGTGGGGTTCTGCGACAGCGACTACGCCAGCTGCAAGCAGTCTCGGCGCAGCACCACAGGCTATGTCTTCATCCTGTCCGGTGCCACCGTGTCAGTGCGCAGCAAGCTGCAAACCATCGTGGCCACCTCCACCACCGAGGCTGAGTACCAAGCCGCTGCTGACGCCACCAGGGAAGCGCTGTTCTTGCGCAAGCTGCTGCATGAGCTCTGTGCAGTCACAGGCCCAGTCCCCATCCTGTGCGACAGTCAGGGTGCGGTAGCCCTGGTGAAGAACCCAGTGGAGTCGCAGCGCAGCAAGCACATCGCCGTCATGCACCACATGGCGCGTGAGCGTGTGTGGCGTGGCGAGGTGGAGTTCTCTTACTGCCCCACGGCGGACATGGTGGCTGATGCGCTTACCAAGGCGCTGCCTGGCCCCAAGTTCGTGTCGTGCAAGGCTGGCATGGGCGTGGGCTAAGCTAGTTTGTCCTCTGTGCTTTGACCGTGTGGAGTCCGTTCAGTGCTTTCCTGCTTGTGCCTGTCTGCGTCTGTCCGTCTGCACGCATGAGCTACATGTACACTATGCTTTCTTTGTCTCCATGCATCTGTACTTGTGCATCTTCTGTTGACGCTTAGCGCTTTAGCTTCCTGCTTTGCTGGCCTGGCCTGAGGGGGAGTGTTGTGGGGAACAGGCCTAGGCCACCCGCAGCCGTCTCTGACCTAAGTGTGAGGCGGTGTGAGACGGTGTACTTAAGCTGTGCCATGGGCCTGCGATGGTGGGCATTGACGTGCCCCCTTCGCACCTCCACCCTCGACCTTCTTAATGACGCCGTGATGAAGCAAACGCAAGTATGTGTGCAGTCGCGCTTTGTGTTGCGATGGCCGAAACCGCGAGTTTGAAATCTAAGAAGCTGAAATGCTTCTTTAACGCACCCACATCACTGCTGATGCTGCGTCTAGAACAGCCGCATATTTCTTAACATCTATTAGCCTTCACTCGTCATTTGTGTCGCTCGCGCTGTTAAGCGAGAGACGGAGTGGTTGTATGCTCTAGCGGTTCATCAAGACACTATGTGCACCCTTCACTTCTTGTTATAGTAGACTATGTGGCCTGATAGTCAAACTGACCGCGGGACTCTTCATACTTAAGCATTTTCTGCTCGTTCCCCTGTTTATGTGCTTTGTTAGTTGTAGCAAGAGCATATGCGTAGGTGCGAAGCCTTCGTTGTGTCGCTACATCGTTTTGGGACATCACCACCGAGACATGTGCTTCGGTTCACAGTGCCATGACCTGCTGCACTCCCTCTCACCTCGTGTCCTCCCATCTGGCCCCACTCGCACCTGCAGGCCTGTACACTCCATAGCAAAGGCCCCTGGCACTAGAGTTTGTTAACGAACAGCAAGTTTTGCTTTACCATCAATCCATGCCGTAGGTGCATGCCACAACGTGCATACCCCCTAGCTGGGTACAGTAGACGAGCAACAAGTATCTAAAGGCAAACATCTAGTAGGACTGCAAGCACCCATCGCAGATGTGGTAGCAGAACACCCTTCCCGAGCAACTGAAACTCTTGCCTTATGGCCACAACTGTAACAGTCCAGGCACTCAGCTAGGATGAATGGTAGGTTTGTGTTTCTTTTCTCCATGCAAGATTATGTGAGATTCAAATTGCCTTTTACTTATGACGAGATCTTGGGATGCTAGGGGACTTTTGGGGGGACTTCTGGATTTCTAAAAGGGCTTGGTACTTGGATGGTGTTGCTTCTGGACAATCACTACAATGCTTGCAATGACTACTCTTCTCTTGATGGATTAGTTCTTTACGACGTCTTCACGATGTAAGTACACTGCACTACCCACTGCGCGACTCGGAGGCTGTCGATAAGTATGTAGACAGCCGCAGCGGCAGCAATAGCCGCACAAGTTAGCATGCTCGACGGCTGCAAGCCGGCACTTATGCCTCAGCCGACCATGCATCCTGATCGCACAAACTCTACTGTTACATCTGGTTTCCGCAATTGTTCGTTCATCGCCACCTTTGCGCAGTGACACCGGACCCAACTCAGTCGGAGGTGCCATTGGAGCCGGAACTGATGGCATCAGCTCGAGCGCTTGTCACTGTGCCTGCTGCTGCAGAGACTCCTGCTTCTAGAAGTCGCTGTACAGCCTGTACCTGTTGTGCTTGCTGTGCTTGCACTGCTGTTTCGCAGACTTGCTTTTCCCGTTCACACGGAGATCCCGCTTATGCGGAGCCTGCGTTTGCAGAGGCTTGTCTTGCTGACTTGCTTTGCCCGTTCACACGGAGAATCCCGCTTGCGCGGAGCCTGCTGTTGCAGAGGCTTCCTGATTGCTAACTTGCTTTGTCCCGCTCACGCGGAGGAATGCTTAGCTTGCCTTGCACAATGTCATGTGCGCTGCTTGCCACCTACATCCCCGCCACCACCCTAGCCTAGCACCAAACCTGACCACAGAAGCAGCCAACCGTCCATAGCCTGCCCTTAGCAGAGTTACATCATAGGTAAATTGCAGCCAACACACATCCAGCGCCTTGCTGAGACCCTGCAACATACTAGGCTGCACAACCTTACACCAACCTGCTCCTTGCAGGTCCCTACACAACCTGCCCTATGCAGAGCCTCATCTCTATCACCACAACCAGCCTGCTCAAACAGAGAACACATAGCTGCACTCCTGCCCTATGCAGAGACGCCTTACACCAGCAACAACACATACCTGACCACCTCTAAGCACAGAGCACACCCAACATGTGATCACCAACAACATCACCCTGCTCAAGCAGAGAACAGTACCCTGCCGTGCACCAGCCTGCAGAGAGCCACATCATGCACCTGGCAGTCTATCTAATCTATCTACCAGGCATTGTCTGAAACTGACAGAAACGACAAGCAGGGCAAAGTGGCATGGGGGCCAGCCCAGTAGTCATATCTCGACGTCTTGGCATGCACTCTCATCTGACCCAGCACCATTCGCCACCCTTCGCCGCTTCTCCAACCCACAGTTCTACTGTCGACATCGCTCTGGGACGACTTGGTCGACCATTTGCAGCTCAACTCTAACATTAGCGGAGCCCCACAGCGGAGAGCTCGGATGCCCTTCTGAGCTTCTATGAGGAGAACACCTTGCACAGGTACAGTCGCAGTCGTGTTGCACCGTCGCATCCCGCTTCGAGCGAGACCTCCAGAGCCGCAGTCCCATCGCATCAGCCCTGTTGGCATCAGCCACAGAGACGGCACACAGCACATCTCTCGCTTCATGCACCCTGCTGGCTTCAGCCACAGAGACCATCAGCTACAGCCTACACTCCTGCATTCCATGCAGAGAACATCATACACAACATGGCAGCAAAGCTATCCAGCCTAGCAGCCTGACCACACAAACAAGCCGCATAGCTTCACAGCATGCGCACTCACTTGCATCCCAGGTAGCACCTGAGGAAGCACACATACACAACATGGCAGCAGAGATACGCAGCCCTACAGCCTGCCAGAACACTCAAGTCGCATTGCGCACGGCATGCGTACATCATGGCAGTCCAGGTAGTACCTGAGAAAGCACACATACATCATGGCAGCAGAGCTACCCAGCCCAGCAGCCTGCCAGAACACTCAAGTCGCATTGCACACGGCATGCGCACATCATGGCAGCCCAGGTAGCACCTGAGGTAGCACACAACAACGGTCAACTCGACCACATCCCAGGCAAACTCAACGTGGGGGCGGACGCGCTATCCCATAGGCCTGACTATCACGTGTATGCTCACATCATGCAGCTGCACACACTCAAATCGGGCATCACCGCCCAGGGCACAGATCACTCGCACTCTGTCACCCAACAAATCATACCTGCTGGCAAATCATGCCGGTTCACAATCGCGGGCAATCTGTCGTTCCACACTGGCTGAGGGCTCCGCAGGCTTTATATCCCTGTTGGCACAATGGCTCCACCCTGACATGTGAGGCACATGATACACCCATCGTCTTGGTTAGGGACAAGGCATATGTCTGCGTATGTCCCACCAATCTGTTCAAGCACTACGCAGCCGGCATGGCCTGATTACCCATTGCAACCTGCGCTGAACACAACTACCACATCTTCTGTTTCTCAGTTTCTGTCACGATGGTTTTTCAATCAGCTTGGAAGGAGGAGGAGAACGAGACGACGGTCAACTCAAGACTCTGATTTCATAGTTTCTGCATGGTTTGCATGGAGCTCGTTGCATTTGCTTGTCTGTTGCATGTAGCCTGTTCCTGCCTGCCTGTCATTGCCTGCCTGTCTATGCTTGCTGTGGCATGATTGTGAACATGACTCATCTCAAAACTGCAAGCTCCGGGACGTAGCTTTTTGGAGTGGGGGAGAGTGTAACAGTCCAGGCACTCAGCTAGGATGAATGGTAGGTTTGTGTTTCTTTTCTCCATGCAAGATTCTGTGAGATTCAAATTGCCTTTTACTTATGACGAGATCTTGGGATGCTAGGGGACTTTTTGGGGGACTTATGGATTTCTAAAAGGGCTTGGTACTTGGATGGTGTTGCTTCTGGACAATCACTACAATGCTTGCAATGACTACTCTTCTCTTGATGGATTAGTTCTTTACGACGTCTTCACGATGTAAGTACACTGCACTACCCACTGCGCGACTCGGAGGCTGTCGATAAGTATGTAGACAGCCGCAGCGGCAGCAATAGCCGCACAAGTTAGCATGCTCGACGGCTGCAAGCCGGCACTTATGCCTCAGCCGACCATGCATCCTGATCGCACAAACTCTACTGTTACAACAACAAAGATCACAACAAGATCTGTATACTCCATAGCTAGGCCTGGTCTCTTGTCCAATAGCTACACGCCCATGGCAACAAAGCAGAGCCCTATGGCAACACCCCTTGCTCGGTGGGGCTGCCACGCTCAGCAATGTGCTTCTGCACGGCCTTCTGCCAGCCTGCCACTAGGGTGTTGCCGACTGGCTGATCCCTAGTACCTCAGGTGTGCGCGCAGTGGGCAGGGGGGCTGGGGCAGGGCTGGGGGAGCCAGCCGCAGCAGCTGGGGCAGGGCTAGGGGAGCCAGCCGCAGCAGCTAGGGCAGGGCTGGGGGAGCCAGCCGCAGCAGCTGGGGCGGGGCAGGGGGAGCCAGCCGCAGCAGCTGGGGCAGGGCAGGGGGAGCCAGCCGCAACAGATGGGCAAGGGCTGAAGCAGCGGACAGCTGCAGTCACACGGTAGAGCACAGAAGAAGAAGAAGAAGAAGAAGACTACTCCGGTATTCACCGGCGTGCATTAAGGGAGGAGCTACCGCCTGGGGCGCGGCCTGCTCCCACCATCAAGCCAAAGAAGAGGCGTCCCCCCTA
>JASKMD010000014.1:6230784-6243298 GCA_030144725.1 Haematococcus lacustris | reverse complement strand
CCCCCTCTGGTAGCCCTGAGTCTGTAGCTTGTCTTTGCAATAGAATGGGCTGCCTCCATGGCGTGTCTAGTTAACTTGTTGAGCAGCTTGGTAGTGTTGGCTTGTGTGATCCCGAGGGCCAAGAGGTGTTGCCGTGTGTGCGCTTCGTAGGTTATGCCCCCTATGCCTAGTAGGATTGGTATGATAGCGACCATATGGTCTTCCTTGCGTATGGTCTCGGCTAAGTGGGTGTGTTGAGTGAGTGCCTTGTTTAATTGGTCCGTCCACCGTGAGTCCGAGCAGTATTTAATTTCTATAATACAGACCCGCTTGGTGTCTTTGCCGTCCTTGCTTGCCTTCTTATGAGGGGCCACCATGAGGATATCCGGCCTGGTGGTGTGTTTAGTATCTTCTGGTTTCAGTCCGAGTGTCTGGAGTGTTGTGTGTAGCGTGCCGCTGGGGAGGTCCAGGCTTTCCTTTGCGCCCTTCTCCCAGCTGCCGGTGTCCGCAAAGCTGATGTACCCGCCTAGGGTTCCCTTGCTGATAGCTTTAGTGATGAGGCGGCCCGCCCCGTTGTGCCTTTCTTGCACCATCGGTAGAGTCTCACTGCAGCCCGAGAGGAGGTGAGTGGCACTATCCGCATTCCCGCAGAGCGGGCATCGGTCATCCGTCGCCCGTTTCCAGCGCATAGCTAGTTTCTGGTTGTATAGCCCTCCGGTACGGTAGAGTAGGGCAGTGCGTTGCGCGTGGGTGGAGATGTTCGTGTCGATCATCACTCTTCCGCCTGCTCCTTTCGCCGCGGCTTTGGTGATCTCCTGAGTCATCTGGTAGTAGATACTGTCTTGATTGGCAAGGCCCAACTTGTGTTTGCGGTGCATGTGTGCCCGCACGCTGTGGCTGCAGTCCGGCAATGGGGCGGGGAGGTCGCCATCGGCTGCGTTGCTGAGCCAGTTCTTCGTCTCATTCCGTGTGGTCGGGCTGTAGGCCGGGGTGTTGGCGAGCTCTGGGTGGAGCGCCGCATACTTAGCGAGGGCATCGGCGCCTTCGTTGCCGATGATGCCCGAGTGGGCCCTGACTTTGTAGAAGTGGATCGTGGCGGGGCTGTCGATGATGAGGGTGGCGATATCGGTCAGGATGTCGTTGTGTCTGTGGGTGATGAGCGACATCGGGTTAGCGAGGGCTCTGCGGATCTGGTAGAGGGAGCAAAGGCTATCGGTGGCGATACGTTTGGCCCCCGCTTTGAGTGCCGCGTGTATCGCCGTGAGTTCCGCCCTGTTAATGGTTTTGCTTTCTGGGTCGTTCAGGGCGGCTGTGATGAGGACGTTGTTCTCCGGGATATAGACCCCCGCCCCGACGCTCTCCGGAGCTGCCCCCGAGGTCTTAATGCAGCTGCCGTCCGTGTACGCGATCGTGGCCCATTCGGTGATAGCCATCCGTGGCTGCGTCGTGGAATGGTGCGTGAGTTGTTGGTGACCGCGCTGGTGCCCCGAGGTGGGGAGGTCCTTGTCCAGCGGCAGGCGCATGTGTTGTTTGTGGCCGCTGGGGTGTGTGGCTGGCTGGCTTTGATTCGTTGGTCTGTTGCGGATTGGGTGTGTGTCTCGTTGGGGGTGGAGGGCAGTGGCGGTGCTAGCCAGCCATCCTTGGGGGTTGCCTTTGGTGACGAGTTGTTGTCCCGCTGCATTCCAGATGACGTAGATGTGGAGGTTGGCGTGCTTGCCTGACTTGGAGCTTCTGGTCTTGGTGGGGGGTATGTTAGCCAGGTGCTGGCAGTACTCAGGGTAGCGCCGCAGGGTGTCAATGTGTTTAGGGTAGGAGATGCCCTTTTTCCCCGGGATCAGCATGATGGTTGCCATGGCCTCCTCCTGTGTAGCTGAGTGTATAGCATGGTTGACGCATTTCAGTGCCACTGCATCGTCTGCCGGTACATTCCATGTGGATAAGCCAGTGTGGCGTACCAGTAGGCAGTTGTGGTGTGCCCCAAATGCCGTGTCGTTGGTGTCAGGGCTCCAATAGGTGGTGGTTTCTGGTCTAACTGTGAGTGGATCAGCCCATCTTTGGACGGTACTTGGAAAGCTTCGTGTGGCGAGTAGGGTGTTCAGGGCTTTGTCTTGTGCCCCTCTCATGGGGTGGTGGCTGCTCTGTGCGTCCTGTCTCCTTAGGAGGGCCACTACCTCTGTGGCCAGGTTGCGTGTGTGGGGTGTGTGTTGTAACCAAGCGTGTAGATGTTGGTGTTGGTCTTTTGTCAGGAGGCCAACTGTGCGACCCGACTCGTCGTGGACCGTTACGTGTTGCACTAAGTCGTGCCGTGGCATAATGGGCTCCCCCGTGCTGAGGCTCATCGCGGGGGCGGTCATGTGGGGGTGAAGTTGGAGGAAGGTTTCGCAATTGCCCGTCCCGACGATGTCCGTCTGCGGGTTGATGGGGTAGGTGTGGAAGGTGGCCTTCGAGTGCAGGTTGGTGCACCGGGGTAGCCAGGTGTGCGGGTCCGGTAGTCCCTGTCGGGTGTGGGCCGGCAGGTGCGTGTCGGGCCTCGCATGCCTGGCCTCTTGTATCTGCCTATTTTCCTCGTCGTAGTCGTTGCGCTTTGCTATGTAGTCCAGGTGTGCCGTGATGAGCGGCGCCGGTTCGAGAGTGGGGTGCCAGTGTACTCGTATGAGGTCCGAGTGTGCTGACTGACGCATGGTAGTCTTGAAGTCATTGCTGCCAAACTTGCATATAGGGCACAACCAGTATCCTGGTTCCTTGTGTCCTGACAGGTAGGCTTCCTCGAGGCAGGCTGGGTGGTAGGCCCTCTTGCAGTTGTGGCACATTGGGCTGTCTCCTTTTGGTAGCCAGCACAGCTCACAGGTGCACACGTCCTTAGCCTCTTCCCTGCTGATGGTCTCTATGTGTGTGGGTGTATAGCCTTCTTCTGCACATAGTGGTAAAGCCCATCTGTCTATGACTGTGGGCTTCCAATGTACCTTGTAGTAGTTTTCCTTGTTGATGCCGTCCCATTGCCAGCCATCTATGCTGGTAATGGCCTCTTGGTGGCCGTACATGGCCCCTAGTATGCAGCCTAGGTTCTTGGGTTTACAACAGCAGGCTTTATCCACCTTCCAGCTGGAGAGACCTGGGAGGTCAAGGCCTACTATGCGCACTATATCCTGCGGGATAGTTTGGGTCTGTCTGCCCTCATTGTTCCGTTTCGTGCCCGCCTTGGGTGGAGTGGGCTTCGTTGGGGCCGATTGTGTTGCTCGTTGCTCTCGTTTCAGCAGACGTGAGCTCGTCCTAATGGCCTCGTGGGCTGCGGGTGCCGCTGCGGTCCGGTCCGCCGTTGCCGGTTGAGTTGCGTGCTTGACCGCATACGCTTTCATATCCATATAGCGAGTTCTGGTGTCTGGCACTGCGGGTGTGGGCGCAAGTTCCGTGAGGCCCGCGGCCCATGTTGTGATTTTGCGCTGGTCGGGCGGGAGGTCGAGTGATGTGTTGCGGCTGTCTCGGATGGCACGCGTTGCGGACGCGTCTGGGCATGAGGGTTGGGCCGCCATGGCCGCAAGTTTGTTGAGAGCGATGATGTGCTTCTGCTTGACCTTTTTCCCGTACTTTGATGTGAGCATGCTACCGGTGATGATGTGTGTGTTGCCCTTGCAGCTGAGTTCAGAAGCGTGCGTGATGCCTAGGCTTTTGAGGCAGGTGATGCTGGCGCTGACGACATCGTGTGCTTGAGAGCTGCTGGCCTGTGTGATGAGGCGGCCGAGTGTTTGGCACTCTTCATGGTAGAGAGGTAGCCCCTCTTCCGTGGCCGACAGTCCGGATATAGAGTTATAGACTAGCTGCCGTGCCCTAAGGGTGTGATGAAGGAGGGTGAGCATGCGGTGTCCTTGTGTGCTAGCCTGGGTACTGAGCCATGTGATTTGTTTGTGCAGCATGCTCCTCGATATGTGGGCGTGTGCCACATCTGTGGACTGGAGACTGTGTATGAGGGCTGTCGTGTTGCGAGCGTAATATTCCTGGGCTGTGGAGCTGATGCCCATGCCTAGCTTCTCGGCGTCTTCTCTGATGATGGCATTGGGCGTTCCAAGGGGGAGTCTGAGTTTAAGCTTCACGCATTGATTGATGGACCTGTCGTACAGCTCAAGGTCCCCTGGGGTGCAGGGCACGGCACAGAAGCTGTAGGCTAGGCTGGGTATGATGGCCGTGCGGATGATGTGTATGGCCTGTCTAGCGCTAGCAAAGGAGCGTCTGAGTCTCTCAAGTTTTTGGCGGAGCTGGGTAATCATAGCTGTGTGTTGTGGTTTCCAGTCCAGCGTCATGGTGATGAGCACCCCCAGGTAGGTGAAGGGTGAGGTCGGGCGGTGGTAGGTGACGGGTTTCCCTTGTAGGCTGACGGTTTGGAGTTGTTGGCGGGCCCGCTTGTCCGCTTCGGCCGCGTTGCTGCACATGCCGGTTTCGACCGAGTGATGGAGCGCCGCTGTTGCGAGGGTTTTACTGTGTGAGATGATGAGGTGACCCCAGTCCGAGAAGGCCGAGAGTTTGTCCGCTTGGCATCGGAGGTTGCGAAGGGTGTTGCAGAGTATAGCTATGTCGTCCGCATAGTCGATGCTGCTGACGGTGGCGCGTTCCCCGCTGTCGGCCGTTGCTGATTTGAATTTATAGCCCCTCGCGCCGACTTGCAGCCACCGCAGGAGGGGTTCGATGTAAATGAGAAATAGGAAGGGAGAGAGAGAATCTCCTTGTATGGTGCCCCGGTTGACGGATACCGGGTCAGTGTGGCCGTAGGGTGTTTTAAAGCGCGTTGTAGCGCCCGTGTATAGGTCCTTAACTGCGTCGGTCGCGTCCGTGGGGAAGCCTAGGTCATGCATGATCCAGAGTAGTTTGTCTTGGCAGGTGGTGTTGAACGCGCTGGTGAAGTCGACCAGGAGCGCGTAGATATCCGCCTTGGCCAGCTTGGCATCCTCAAGGGCCATGACAAGCATCTGTAGCTGTTGTGTGGTGTTCCTGTGGGAGCGGAACCCAGCCTGGTTCTTGCTGAGCATCCCATTAGCTTCAGCATACTCAGACAGTGTCTTGGTAATGAGGCTGGTCCACAGCTTATAAACGGTGTTGGCTAGGCCCACTGGCCTGTAGGAGTTGAGGTCCGTTTCTTGCCCCTTGTCCTTGTAGAGCAGGCACGTGTCACTGGTCTTCCACGTGGTGGGTGTGCAGCCTGTTGCCCACATGATGATGAAGAGCTGGTGGATGGTTTCCCTCATCTCCCATGGCAGCATCTTGATGATTTCGTTTTCCACGCCGTCTGGTCCCGGGGCTTTGCCTCCTGCCAGCCTGCTGATGCATTCCTGGAAGCCTGCCTTGTCCATGATGGCTGTGTGCAGCCAGTGTATGTTTTGGCATGCGTGCATAGAGAAGGCGTCGTCTGCTTTTGCGCGAGCCCACGGGTAGTTTCGTGTCTGTGTGTTAGTGTAGTGGCCAGTCTTGGGGGTCGGGGCCGACAGCTTCTGCCCGTATGCGGTGGTGATTATCCGGTTTAGGTCGGCGGGGGCGGTGCATATGGTTTTGGTGTCAGGATCAGCTAGCGCCTGCAGGCCTTTGTGGTCGGTGCGGGACGGGCGTAGGATACGTTTGTTAGCCTTCTTGGGCTGGGTGCTGATCAGTTGTTGCATTCTGACACGAGCTTGTGCGATGGCAAGTGCGGAATCCTCATCGTCTAGTTGGTGGATTTGGTCGCGGTACGTATTGGTCAGTTGGGCTAGCGCGGCCTGCACGTGAGTTTCGGTTGGGTCTTCACCCTGTCGCGCTTGCACCGCGTCCCTGATCTCTTCGTTCGTCGCATCTGTCTCTGGAATGAGTTCGTCGATTGTCGGGTGCACGTTGGTTTGCTTAAAGAGGGAGTTAGCCTTCCGGCTAAGGTCTCTAGCGGTCTTAAGCTTTCTGCCCAGTGCCAGTCTAATCCTGCACATGGTCCTGCGTTGGTAGTGCTGGCCTCCCCTTGTGAGGGTCTTAGTGTTGCATGTCTTTATAGCTGCCGTCCTGCAGGTTTGTAGGAGGTTTGTGAGCATGGTGGCTGCGGTGTCTACAGCTTCCCTGGCCGGGCGTCCTGCCACTGATGTCAGGCGTTGTGGTTGTTGAGGGTTGGTCCTGCCAAGTGTAGCCAGGTGGTGGGTAGCCTCTGTGTATATGGGGGCTAAGAAGGCTGTCAGTTCTGCATGTAATTGTGGGACGCCTGAGCTGGGTTGTTGCACTGCCAGGCGGTAGGCTTCCCTGTCCTTATTGGTAATGGGGGTGGTGAGGATGGTATGGCTGTGCTTCGGTGGTTTGTGTGGGGCTGCAAGGTCTATGCCCAGGCGGGCTGTATTCAGTGTGGCGGTGAGTGGCCTGTGGTCGCTGAGATAGGCGTTGGTATGGACGTGCGTGCGGTGCTCAGGGCCGTGTCTTGCGTCGCGTGTTAGGATAGCGTCTATGCGGCTGTTGCAGTGCGGTTGTTGGTAGGTCCAGGCCCGGTCGCCGGGATCCGCTTCTATCAGGTGCATTTCTGTGGCGAACCCCCTCATCATGCTGTCTTGTGTGTATTCAGTGTGCTCGGAGCGATCCTCTGTTTTCATCGTGGCGTTGATATCTCCCGCCAGGATAAGTGAGCCGGGCAGGTGCTCAGTGGCTGTTCGTATATGCTCTTGCATTTTCTCGCGCAGTGAGAGCGCTTCGCCATTGGATCCCGACGGCCAGTACGTGGCGATGATGGTGAGCTGTTCGCACTGGTGTTGGTTGAGGGTCAGGATGACGCATCGTGCATTTACCTCATCCTCAATGCTCGGTGAAAGCATAGTGGCTTGCATTTGGATGGCTAAGTTGTGTTTGATGCCTAGTAGTACTTCACTGTGGCCTCTGTGCCGGTGTATCGTATAGTCTGGCATGACTCTCTTCAACCAACCAGAGCCTGGATTGTTGCTCCTGGGCTGGGTCATGGTCTCAGTTAGGATCAAGATGTCCGGGCTGTGCTGGTGCACAAGGTTGAGGACGTCGTTCCTGGACCTATGGAGGCTTCTGACGTTCAGGGTCGTTAGTGTGATATGCTGTCGATTGTGTGTTGGTTGTGGCTGCCGGGTTGGCAAGGTGCTGTGTTGTGGGTGTGGTCCTGGGTGCTCAGGTAGGTTATCGGTGGGGGGTTGCGGTGTTTTGGGGGTGGCGGCGGGGGGTGGAGTGGGGGCTGTGTTTAGGTATCTGTACATCAGGGTTTGCGTGTGCGAGTCCTTAGGTTGTGCCCTTGGCTTGGTCCGTCTTTTATCTACGATGGTGCCCGATGACGTGGGCCGTTTACTGTTGCTTGACCGGTCTTGTAGAGTGGGAAGAGTGACTGTGGGAGCGACTTGGCGCAGTCGCGGCCCGGCGTTCATGTCTTCGGTGGCTGTTCCTGTGCGCTTGGAACTCGCTGGTTGTGCAGTGGCGATCTTGGGTAGCGGCCGGTCTGTTCGGGGGCTGTGCGCGGGTTGTGTGCCCAAGTCTTGGGTAGTAAGGTCGATGTGGGTGGTACGTAGATGTTGTTCCAACTGCTCCGTTGTGGCGCGCCTTGTAGGGTCAGCTAGCCATCATAGTGGATGGATGAGGTTGGTATTAGCCGCGTCGCCCTTTTTAATTTGAACGAGCAAGCCATGCAGCTGGAGCCAGTCTTCCGGGGTGTCCAACCGACGTGGGTGGCCGCGTTCCGAGTCCAGCCATTGCCATGCGTGATCTATGCGGCGGATGGTGGTAGCATGATTGTTGGTGATGAGAATGGCAGCTGTGTTGGTGTAGCTGTCTATATCGCCAGTGAGCGTGGTGAGAAGCTCAGGTGTGATGTTGCCGGGTGTAAGCTCGGTCACGGTAGGGCGTAGGTGGAGGTCTTTGTGATAATGGTATAGGTAGTGGTTCATGGTGGACACTGTAAAGTTGCCGGATTCTTCGTATATGTGTGGTAGGCTGCTACGCAGTGGTATCGGCCTGTTCTCTTGCCTTGCCCGGTGGGCTAGGTCTTGGATGTGTGTAGCTAGCGTTTTACAGTGGGTTATCACATCATCGGGCCGAATCAGAGGTTTCCCTATGGCCATGTTGATGGCGTGTGCAAGGCAGCACTTCTTGTACTGCCTCTCCCAGTAGGGCCTATGTGTTTCTTGTGGGTAGCTTATGATGGGCCCAAGCCTTGCCCTCTGCCTTGCCGCCTCCATCTCCGCCGTGTGATTTGCGGTGTTAATGATTGCTTGTATCTCGCATGTAACGGGGTACGTGTAGTGTCCAGTGGACCGTAGCCGGATAGGGGCGTCCGCTTGGGAGTCAAGGAGGTACCAGTCGCCATCGTGTTTCCTTATCGCCATGCTGTGAGCCGGGGCCTTGCATAAGAAGGCTTCCGTGCAGTGGGTGGCGGACAGCGCGTCGAGGTTGCGGGTTGACCAATCACTCCGTGTTCGCAGGTGCGCCACTGTGTGTGTGTTGAGGCCGTAGTGTGACATTAGGTAGAGATCAATGACAGTGTCGTTGCACGCGCCTTGTTCGTCTCTGGCTAATGCCCACATTGTGCGTTGGTCCCCGCGTCGCGCGTGTAGCTCGGACGTGTGGAAGTTGGCCAGTTCCTGGTTAGTGAGCCAGGGGTGTCCTGCCGCCATGTTGAGGGCATGTATTTGGCAGTGTGAAGCTACTTGTTGCTCGAAGTGCAAGCCGTCCGGTCCTGGGTTCTCTTCGATATCCCCTGCTGCCAGCAGAAGCCAGCTAATGTAGATGCACCGTGCCATGTATTTACTGATAGCCAAGTTCCATGTGGGGTGGCTTATGATGTTTGGGTTGAGGTAGTACGTCATGTATGCTTGTAGTGTAGTGTTGTACTGTATAACCCTGATAGTCCTTCCGCTATTGTGCCCCTTGAGGTAGGTGCAGGTAGCGTGTTTCAGGCGGTTAATGGCTGTCATATTTTGAAGGGTCCCATCTATGCCGAGTAGCCAGTTGTACTTGGTGTTGTGCAGGGAGGCGTTGAGCTTTGCAAGGCTCTTACGTTGTTTCTTGCGACATTGCTGAGATTGGGCGTGTGAGTATGTAGGTGTATGTCGTTTCATACATATGCTGATCCAAGTGCAAACACAAGCCAGGTAGGCTATGATTTGCCGGTTCATGTCCAGTTGTTGGATAGGTGTCCAGTTGGGATGTCCAAAGGGGGGGTTGGGTATAGGGGTAATCAGTGATGGGTAATACAAGATACGTGTATCGATACCGATACGTATTTTTTGTATAATACAAGAATACACGTATCGTATTAAAAAATACAATTGCCGGCCGGCAAGTTGCGTGGATGCCTTAGAAGCAGCTGCTGGGTGCTGCCGCAACTAGAGTCCGCGCTAAAGCAATGCCGCGCGGGGCTAAAGCCATCGGCCTGCTCCCGGAGCAGCCGGTCGCATGTGCCGGTGTTACATCAGAGTTGGGAGGCCCTGACTTTCCGACGTCGCCGTCCTGCCCAGACATCAAGAACAGGCTGCGGGACTGGCTGCGCTGCTCCTAGCTGCTCCTTTCCCGCGTAACATGTTGCCTCTGTATCGCTGTATTGTATCGATACAAAAAATACACGTTTTTTCTTGTATTTTCTTGTATTTCCTGTATCGATACACGTATTACCCATCACTGGGGGTAATGATGGTATAACTTCGGTCCATGTTGTCCATGGCAGTTTTATTAAACAATGTGACACTGCAGGTGCACAGCCATGACACTGCAGTAAAGTGTGTCTCAATTATCACACTCTTGCCTATGGTGTGGTATCTCAACATGTTCCTAGCCTGCTGAGCGGCGTGTCGCTTATCAGCCTGCGTGGCAGCATGTGAAGCTTGCATCTCCGTGTCAGACGGCTGGTCCTGCCAACCTGTAGCGGTCAGGGCTGGCAGGTGGTGGTGGGGCTGCACTCCTACAGTTTAGTCCCTGCGTTTGTCCCTGCGTTCTACCGACCTTGTCCGATCGGGCTGAAATTTTGATAGATGGTAGTTTGAAGAAAATAAAACATATTATTCAGAAAAAATATTTTGAAAAAATCAAAGGCGGCTGCGCTGCGGCCCTGGGGCGTAGGTGCAGGGATAAGTGCAGGGATAGGTTGCGGGCCACAGCGCAGCAGCTTTTGGATTTTTCCAAATATTTTTCGTGAAATATTTTTTTATTTTCTGAAAACTGCCATCTATCAAATTTTCAGCCCGATCGGACAAGGTCGGTAGAACGCAGGGACAAACGCAGGGACTAAATTGTAGGAGTGTGAGGGGCATGTTGCATGTTAGCATGCATGACAACATGTGTATCTTGCATCTCTGTTACAGCTGGCTGGTCCTGCCAACCTGTAGCGGTCAGGGCTGGCAGGTGGTGGTGGGGCTGAGGGGCATGCTGCATGTTAGCATGCATGACAACATGTGTATCTTGCATCTCTGTGACAGCTGGCTGGTCCTGCCAACCTGCAGTGGTCAGGGCTGGCAGGTGGTGGTGGGGCTGAGCGGCATGTTGCATGTCAGCCTGCATGTCAGCATGTGTATCTTGCATCTCTGTGGCAGCTGGCTGGTCCTGCCAACCTACAGCGGTCAGGGCTGGCAGGTGGTGGTGGGGCTGAGCAGCATGTTGCATGTTAGCATGCATGACAACATGTGTATCTTGCATCTCTGTGACAGCTGGCTGGTCCTGCCAACCTGCAGTGGTCAGGGCTGGCAGGTGGTGGTGGGGCTGAGCAGCATGTTGCATGTTAGCATGCATGACAACATGTGTATCTTGCACCTCTGTGACAGCTGGCTGGTCCTGCCAACCTGCAACGGTCAGGGCTGGCAGGTGGTGGTGGGGCTGAGGGGCATGTTGCATGTTAGCATGCATGACAACATGTGTTTCTTGCATCTCTGTGTCAGGTGGCTGGTCGTGCCAACCTGCGGCGGTCAGGGCTGGCAGGTGGTGGTGGGGCTGAGCAGCATGTTGCATATCAGCCTGCATGTCAGCATGTGTATCTTGCATCTCTGTGACAGCTGGCTGGTCCTGCCAACCTACAGCGTTGAAGGCTGTGGTGGCCCCTATCTTGACAGTGACTTGCGCCGCTTGTCCTGCCTGATGGAAGCAGGGGCAATATGGCAGTTCTTTGAGAGTGTCCAGTTGGCAAGCATCGTGTCTTGCTATGTGTCTGGAGCTATGTGTTCTTAGGTTGTTAGTCCGTCGGGTCTGTGCCTTCGGGTTAGTGTGTAGCCCTCGGGTTTCTGCCCTTGGGATTAGCCGCCGGGTCTGTGCCCTTTGGTATGTGTCTGGTCCTCGGGTCTGTGCCCTTGGATTTATGCCTAGCCATCGGGTCTGTGCCCTTTGGTTTGAAAACTGGCTTCGGGACTGTGCCCTAGGCGATGTGGTATGGGCAGGGCAAGTGGTGTGCGCGGTTGCGTGCTGGCAGTCGCATTCGTGATGCCTCTCCCCGTTCAGGTCGACTCGGCTGCTGTTGTATTGCCCTGGCTGTTGTAACTCCTGCACGACTAGGTTATGGCAAAGGGAAGCGGTGTGCGTAGGTAGGGGTGCGATGGTAGAGCCGCAGCAATGTGTCAGCTGCAGGTGGAGTAGGAGGAGGATGGCGGCTCGACCATATCTCGCGTGGCGCTTACCGGGGAGCTGGCTTATGCAGTGACTGACTGCATCCATTGTCCCCGCCGTTTCGAAATTTGCGTTGACGTTCCAACTATCAGTCGCCTCCATTTCGCGTGCTTTGTAAGGTGGTGTGCGGAGTTACAGGCAATTGTGTACGTGCGCAGCGAGAAACCTCTTCGGTTGTTGCCAACCAAAAAAGTCCGGTAGAGCACAACCTTGCCGTGTGCAGGGATAGTGCAGCCGTCCAACTGCACGTGAACGGCGAATGATCGCCGCAGCCAGACTGCAATCACATGGGCACACACAAGTAGTTTAGACTTTGCACACGTTCCTGCCTGCCTGCTACCTAGCCATGTGACCCATGTGGCTTGGCCACCCCCCTCTAGTGTGTGGTGCTGCCAGCCCCCCATGTGAAGCCTGGCCATGTGTGAAGCTAACATTCTTGCAATGGCATGCCATGCCATGCCATGCCCCCTACCCCTTACCAACCTGTGTGGGCCTCGTGTATGTAGGTCTGGAGCAAGTCATGGTTGCGCCGGTGGGTGGTGGCGCTGGCCTGCCGGCCTAGATCAGCTCCATGGAAAACAGCCCCAACGACAGCAGTGCACAGGGTGCCCAACTGTTCTGCTGAGACGCCTGGGAGGCAGAGCAGGCGCTCACGGCTCAGGATGTACTCAGCTGTGTACCCCCCCGTGTGCGTGTCACGCTCCTGGTTGCGGGGGCTGGCCAGGCAGGTGGACTGGGTGGCTGGGTGGCAGGCTGGCTGCATGACTGGCTTAGTGCCTTGGCTGCTGAGCATGCCTCGCAAGAAGGGCAGTGACACCCTGGAGCGCATCACGAGGTTCCACTTGTCCCGCTGGTCCTTGTTGAAGCCCTTGTTGGCTGCGGCCACCTGTGCCCGCAGCTGCTCCAGCTTGATGCTGGTGGTGGTCAGCTGCTGCTTGGTGTGGGCCAGCTT
>JASKMD010000014.1:6195784-6225784 GCA_030144725.1 Haematococcus lacustris | reverse complement strand
GCAGGCCGGCATAACACATGGCGCTCAGCCTTACCACCACCTGCCAGACCTGCTTGCCACACCCCTCTTGCACATTTCTGCTGCAACCAAGCGGACTATGCACCAACTCTTTGTCATCACGCCTAATATCCGCTCACGGGAGCAGATACGCCGGTGTGAGGAAAAGGGCATTCACCACATCATCAGCCATGCGGAACAAACACGCGACCATGATCGCAACACTACAGCACCCGGCCCCACATATACACCGACCCACAACCCTGCACAACCCTACATGGAAGGGCAGCACGAAGAATGCTGCCTGGTACATGCATTCAACATGGCCATGGGAAAGAAATGCATAGATTTCCATGCAGCCACCAGACACTGCAAGCAACTAGCCGAGCACCTACAACATCTAGCACAAGCAGCACGAGAAGACGGGCATACGATTCGATCCTTCAATACTGATCACATCTACCACGAGAAAGGCAAGTTCTCGTCTGACACACTGAACCACTACCTACACCGCCAGCACCATGAGATGCGCACGTACCTGCACCCAGCAACAACCTACCTACCAACCCACAGTATCACACCTGAGGCGATCATTACAGCTGTTGCAAGCACGGGGGCGACACACACTGATGCTGTTATCTTGCTATCACACCACCACGCAACTGTCATTAAACACACACAACAAGGCTGGTACCAGCTGGACTCATTCAACCGTGTGCCAAAACCACTCTCCACACCTAACGACTGGGGACGCCTCCAAGGGAACTTGCTCACCATCTGCACAGGCAACGTGAGACACACAAGGTTCGTTAGGAGGGAGATCTGGATAGCGGACCCGTTGGAGGCCACCACCGCATCAGCACTAGCGGCACACTTTCAAGATCACACCGACCCGATTGATCTCACCAACAACCACATAAAGGAAGGAGAGATACTCGCCCCACCGCCCGTGACCACCATTGACGCCGACAAGAACTCTACACTAGACACCAAGCGCAGCACTACAATAGAGGACACTCCATTACACGAGGAACCTGCCCGGTCGCGACAGCGCCGGGACATTCCCACTGTTACCCTCCGCCCACCAGCCCCCTCAGGTAAGCCGCGTACCAACCGACCCACCACGCGTGTCGATACCAACACTGGCCCGTCCGCTAAGCGGGTACGAGCCACCAAGACACACCGCAACGACACGCACACACAAACCCTCATGTCCCAATACCTCTGCAAACCCACTACCGGAGCCGACACCACAAGGCTAAACCCCACCATAGCCGAGACACAACAAACCACGCCGGACAATGACCCTCGCACGAGCCAACACAACAACCCTCCAACCGAACTTCCCCAAGCAACCCTCAACAGGCAACACATCACCCTCACAACCTTCAATGTTAGAGGCCTACACAGATCTAGAAACGAGGTCCTGAACCTGGTGCTCAAACATAGCCCGGACATCTTGATCCTCACTGAGACTATGACCCAACCCAAGAGCAACAACCCTAGCTCTGGCTGGCTGAAGAGGGTTATGCCCAACTACACCGTCCACCGTCACGAAGGCCATAGTGAGGTCCTCATTGGCATCAGACACGATCTAGCTATCCAGATGCAAGCCACCATGCTGCCGCCGTGTACAGATGCGGATGTAAACACCCGTTCCGCTGCCTTTTCGGCCCCCTCCACCACCGTCCTTCTGTGGGACCCCCAACGCGGATGCGGGTCAATGGCTGTGGCGCATCGACAACCATTTCGACCTTTTCGCCATGCCTGCCCAACAACGGCTGTTGGCTGTTGCTTCCTACCTCGACGGCGCTGCCCTCACCTGGTACCGCAGCTTGCTGTCCAGCCAGGCCCTCAGCTCTTGGGACAGTTTCAAAGCCAGTTTCACGCGCCAGTTTACTCCTGTGAACCAGCAGCGGCATGCAAGGGATCAGCTGGCAGCCTGCCATCAGATCACATCAGCCCGGCAATACATCATGGAGTTCAGCAATCTTTGCCTCCTCATCTCTGACTTGTCTCCTGCTGAGAAACTGGATCGTTTCCTTAGGGGTCTCAAGCCGGCTGTGAGGCGGGAGCTGGAGCTGAGGGAGCCTACCTCCTTTGAGGAGGCTGCCGCCATGGCTGACCGCGTTGATGCTATCACCTTTGGCAGCCGCCCACGCCAACTCAAGCTCCCCGAACCTGAACCAGTGGCTGCCATGGAGCTTGATGCCCTGCAGGTCAGCAAGGGCCCCCGTTTATCAGCGGCTGAGCGACAACAACTGCGTGACTTGGGAGCTTGCTTCTATTGCCGCAAGCCTGGCCACCTAATGAAGGACTGTCCCAACAAGCCACCACGCCCAAAAGACGCTGGGGGCGTGCGGGAGGCAGCCCGCCGCTGAGCCCACCATCCCTTCTGCCACCCTCTTCCTTAATTCCTCGCTTTGAGCTGGCTCCTCGTGTTCCCTACCACCTACCTCAACTCCCCGCTCCTCTTCCTCGGGCTCCTCCTCCTCGGCCTCTTCCCCCTCCTCCTCGGCCTCTTCTCCGTGCCCCCTACTGGCTACCCACACTCCCTCTTCCTCCTACACCACAACCCTCTCTTCCCTCTCCACGTTTCCGTGCCCCGCTCTTCTGCCTTACTGCGCCCTGCCAGGCCCGCGGTGCTAACTGCCCTCCATGCAGCCCCCTTCCTACGCAGTCAGCTCAGCCCCTGGGCAGCTCCAAGTCTCCGGGACAGCCTACTCTGGATGTAGAGTCCTCCCCATGCCCATCCGCACCTGTGTGCAGTGGTACTCCGCGTCACTCCTCGTCGCCTAGCCTGCCAGAGCCCCTAGTCATGTCGTCGCTCTCCGTGGACTCCAAGCCTTTCATCCTCCATGGAACCTTCTCTGGACACCGTGCTCGTTTCCTGCTGGACAGTGGTGCCACGGGCAACATTGTCAGCAGCCGCTTCTTTCAGCAAGCCGGCCTGCGCATGGCGGGCAAGGCTGCTCCTGGCCGTCTGCTCCTTCCTGGGCCCTCCCCTTCCTACCTTCCCACCTACGAGCTTTCCCACTGCACGGTACGCCTTTCTACCTACCATGATCGGGTGCCCTTCGTTATGGCTGATATCAGCAACGCCGACTACGATGTGGTGTTGGGCAAGCCATGGCTCACAGCGAAGAACCCTGATATTAACTGGCCTCTCGAGCGCATCACTCTCCGCCACGCCGGGGCCGTACACACCCTAGCTGCTCCACCTTCTCCTGCCCCCAACCCCTCAGCCTCCCAGCTATTGTCACCTGCGCGCTTCCGCAAAGCCGCCCGCAAGGACGCCGTATTCGTGGCAGTTCTCACGGACTCAAGTCCTCCCCTTTCACCCTCTCCAGCTATGCCCTCCTCCCACACTTCAACCTCAACCTCCCCGCCGCCTGATCAACCACAGTGGCCCCCTTCTCTTCCCCCAAGCGCTACCGCCCTACTATCTGAGCACATCGAGGTCTTTCCCAAGGAGCTTCCATCCGTGCATAATCTACCACACCGCTCTGTTGATCATGTGATCCAGCTGGAGTCCGGCACCCCTCCCAACCGCCCTGTCTATCGCATGTCTCAAGAGGAGCTAGACGAGCTCAAGCGGCAGCTGGACGAACTCCTAGCCAAGGGCTACATCAGGCCATCCACGTCACCTTTTGGCTCTGCAGTCCTCTTTGTGCGCAAGAAAGACGGGAGCCTGCGCTTGTGCGTGGACTACCGGGCCCTAAACCAGCTGACCATCAAGAACCGCTATCCCCTTCCCCGCATTGACGACCTCCTGGACCAGCTGGCTGGTGCTAGAGTCTTTTCCAAGATTGACCTCAAGTCTGGGTACCATCAGATCCGAGTGGCCGAGGCTGACATCCACAAGACAGCATTCCGTACCCGCTACGGCCACTATGAATACACCGTCATGCCATTTGGCCTGTGCAACGCTCCCGCCACCTTTCAACGCCTCATGAATGACATCTTCCGCCCACACTTGGATCAGTTTGTACTAGTCTACCTGGACGACATTCTCATTTACTCCCGGTCTGAGGCTGAGCACCTGGAGCACCTCCGCACCGTTCTAGGCCTCCTTCGCCAACACCAGCTATATGCCAACCTCTCCAAGTGCGCCTTCTTCCTTCCCTCTATGGACTTCCTGGGTCACATCATCTCGGCTGCGGGCATTCACCCTGACCCAGCTAAGATTCGTGCCATGGTTGAATGGCCGGTACCCCGCAATCTCAACGACCTCCGCTCCTTCCTCGGCAGTGCCAATTACTATCGTCGCCTCATCCACCACCATGCCCACCTCATCCTTCCCCTCACCAACCTCCTCAAGGCCGAGACACCATGGTCATGGGGCCCAGAACAACAAGAGGCTTTTGAGCGTGTCAAAGCTGCTCTAGCCAGCAACCCCGTGGTTCGCCCCCCAGACTTCTCCCGGCCTTTTACCGTGAAGACGGATGCGTCGTTGTATGCCATTGGAGCAGTGCTATCACAACGGGACGACAATGGCGCCGAGTACGTTGTGGCATATGAGTCACGCAAGCTTCAGCCCGCGGAGATCAACTACCCTACCCACGATCGCGAGCTACTCGCTGTGGTGCATGCCCTTACTCTTTGGCGTCACTACCTTCTGGGTCGGCCTTTCACCATTGAGACGGACAACTGCCCGATCACTCACATCATGACCCAACCGCATCTCAGCGCTCGACAACTTCGATGGACCCAACTGCTGGCCCCTTACTCCTTTACCCTGGTGCACAAGGCTGGCAAGACACACATTGTGCCAGATGCGCTCTCCCGACGGCCTGACTACCAGTTATCATCCCTCTCCGTTGCCACCCCGGACTCTGCCTTCTTCGCTACCTATGACCACCATGCCCCACAAGACCCCGCCTATCAAGCAGCTTTCTCTCATACTCTTTCCCACAACCCCTCTGGCCCCTCCTCTTGGCACCTACGAGTCATAGATGGGCGCTTATATACAGCTTCTGAGCCCCCCCGCCTTTACGTCCCAGCCTCACCTCTCCGCTCCCAGTTGCTCCATGAGGCGCATGATGCAGTCACCTCGGCTCATCTAGGCCGTGCCAAAACCCTGGAACGCTTGCAGCGACACTTCTATTGGCCCCAAATGGAGCAGACAGTGCGCGAATATGTGAGGACCTGCGACCAGTGCCAACGGAACAAGGCCACCAACCAAGTTCCTCCTGGGCTGCTTCAACCTCTCCCCATTCCCAACCGCAACTGGCAACATGTCAGTATGGATTTCATCGGCCCCCTTCCTCCTACTTCTCACGGCTACGACATGGTCGTTACAGTTGTGGACAAGTTAAGCAAGATGTTACACCTCATCCCTACCACTGCCACTGCCACCGCCCCTGACATCGCCAAGCTTTTCTTCGACCATGTTTTCAAGCACCATGGGCTACCTGAGGCAATTGTCTCTGACAGAGATCCAAAGTTTACTTCGGACTTCTGGACATCCCTCTTTCACCTCACCGGCACTCGCCTACTCATGTCCTCTGCCTACCATCCCCAAACAGACGGGCAATCAGAGCGCGCCAACCGGACAGTGGAGGATATGCTACGACCATACCTCAACCACCACAAGACAGATTGGGACCAACATCTAGCCGCTGTGGAGTTTGCATACAATAGCTCCACCCATGTTGGTACAGGCTTCTCCCCTTTCTACCTCAATTACGGCCACCACCCCCGCACACCTGAGGCTTTGTTGCAGCCCCCCTCCACTCTTGTTCCCAGCCCCGCTGCTGACGCCTTTGTCACCACCATGCGCTCCAACATCGACATAGCCAAGGCAGCCCTGCAGCGTGCGGTTGACAAGCAAAAGCAACAGGCAGATAAGCACCGCCGTCATCTTGAGTTCAATGTGGGTGATAAGGTGCTCCTCTCTACTGCCACCCTTAACCTCAAGACGCCCAGCAACAGCGCCAAGCTACAACCCCGCTATGTTGGCCCCTTCAAGGTTCTGACCAAGATATCACCTGTGGCTTACAAGCTGGACCTACCCACCACGATGAGGATCACACCCACCTTCCACATCTCCAAGCTGCGGCCGTACCTTACCACCAGCTCCTTCCCCGACCGCCATGTTGACCTGCAACCACTACCCCAATTGGAGGACGGTGAGGAGTATTTCACCATTGAAGCCATCTTGGGCCGACGCTGGAACGACTCCCAGCATGCGTTTCAATACCTTGTGAAGTGGAAGGGCTACGACGACTCCTTCAAGGCCCCGGGGCTAGATGGACTGCCCATGGAGGTCTATGACCGGCTGTGGGTGGAGCTGGGGCGGCCGCTGCGGGCTATGTTGCGAGAGGCCCTGGCAGACACCACTGACCCTGCCCCGCTGGCTGAGTTCCTGACAGGCATCATCACCCTCGTGCCCAAGGCTGGCAAGCCGAGGGACCAGGTGGCCGGCTACCGCCCCATCACGCTCCTCAACTGCGACGTGCGCCTGGTGGCCAGGGCAGTGGAGGACCGGCTGCAGCTGCCCTTGGACCTTCGATCTCACCAACATAGAGGTAAGAGAGATACTCGCCCCACCGCCCGGGACCACCATGGACGCCGACAAGAACCCTACACTAGACACCAAGCGC
Organism: Haematococcus lacustris; assembly: GCA_030144725.1. NCBI lineage: Eukaryota > Viridiplantae > Chlorophyta > Chlorophyceae > Chlamydomonadales > Haematococcaceae > Haematococcus > Haematococcus lacustris. The sequence continues at coordinate 6,219,182 of JASKMD010000014.1, read as the reverse complement.
AGCACTACAGTAGAGGACACTCCATCACACGAGGAACCTGCCCGGTCGCGACAGCGCCGGGACATTCCCACTGTTACCCTCCGCCCGCCAGCCCCCTCAGGTACGCCGCGTACTAATCGACCCACCACGCGGGTCGATACCATCATTGGCCCGTCCGCTAAGCGGGTACGAGCCACCAAGGCACAACGCAACGACACGCACACACAAACCCTCATGTCCCAATACCTCCGCAAACCCACTACCGGAACCCACTCCACAAGGCTCAACCCCACCATAGCCGAGACACCACAAACCACGCCGGACAATGACTCTTGCACGAGCCAACACAATAACCCCCCAACCGAACCGCCCCAAGCAACCCACAACAGGCAACACATCACCCTCACAACCTTCAATGTCAGAGGCCTATGCAGATCTAGAAACGAGGTCCTAAACCTGGTGCACAAACATAGCCCGGACATCTTGATCCTCACTGAGACTATGACCCAACCCAAGAGCAACAAGCCTAGCTGTGGCTGGCTGAAGAGGGTGATGCCCAACTACACCGTCCACCGTCACGAAGGCCATAGTGAGGTCCTCATAGGCATCAGACACGATCTAGCTATCCAGATGCAAGCCACCATGCTGCCGCCGTGTACAGATGCGGATGTAAATACCCGATGCGTCATCCTAAGCCTCCGCCAACGGCAAAGCGAGGAACTCACACTCGTTGCCACGTACTGGCCGTCAGGGAACAATGACGACGCGATCCCATTAAGGAGAAAGATGCAAGAACACATACGAACAGCCACTGGACGCCTGCCCGGCTCACTCATCCTGGCGGGAGACATCAACGCCACGATGAGGGCAGAGGACCGCTCCGAACACACTGAATACCCACAAGACCACATGATGAGGGAGTTCGCCACAGAGCTGCGCCTATCCGAAGCTGACCCCGGCGACCGGGCCTGGACCTACCAGCAACCACACTGCAACAGCCGCATCGACGCCATCCTGACGCGCGACGCGAGACAAGGCCCTAGGCATCGCACGCACGTCGACACAAACGCGTACCTCAGCGACCACAGACCGCTCACCGCCACACTCACCACTACCAGACTGGGCATAGATCTAGCAGCCACACATCAACCCTTAAAACACAGCCACACCATCCTTACCACCCCCATTACCAATAAGGACAGGGAAGCCTACCGCCTGGCAGTGCAACAACCCAGCTCAGGCGCTCCACAACTGCATGCACAACTGACAGCATACCTAGCTCCCATGTACACAGATGCTACCCACTTCCTGACCACACTAGACAAGGCCAACCCACAACAACCACAACGCTTGACACTAGTGGCAGGCCTACCGGCTAGAGAAGCTGTCGACACCGCAGCCACCATGCTCACAACGCTCCTGGAAACCTGCAGGGGAACTGCCATGCAGACATGCAACACCAAGACGTTGACCAGAGGAGGCCAGCATTACCAACGCAGGAGCATGTGCAAGATCAGACAGGCACTAGGGAAAAAGCTCACAACCACCAGAGAACTCAGCCGGAAGGCTAGAATGTTATACAAACAAAACAGCGTCCACCCGTCTATCGACGACCTACTTCCAGAGACAGACACGATCAACGCGGAGGTAAGGGAGGCGGTGCAAGCACGCCAGGGCGACGGTACAACCGAAAATCACGTGCAAGCCGCGCTCGCCCAGCTGACCAACTCCTACCGCGACCAAATCCACAAGTTAGATGACGACGACTCCGCACTTGCCATCGCACAGGCGCGTCTCAGAATGCAACACCTCATCAGCACCCAACCCAAAAAAGCCAACAAATACATACTACGCCCTTCTCGCACCGACCACAAAGGCCTGCAGGCGCTAGCTGACCCTGATACCAAAACCATATGCACCGCCCCGGCCGACCTCAACCGGATTATCACCGCCGCTTACAGACAAAAGCTCACGCCGCCGACCCCCAAAACAGGCCATTACACAAACACACAAACCAGAAACTATCCCTGGACCCGCCCCAAAGCCGTGGACCCCTTCACGTTGCACACCTGCCAAAACGTACACTGGATGCACACAGCCATCATGGACAAAGCGGGATTTCAAGAATGCATCAGCAGACTATCAGGGGGCAAAGCGCCTGGCCCAGACGGCATTGAAAACGAGATCATCAAGATGTTGCCATGGGAGATGAGGGACACCATACACCAACTGTTCATCATCATGTGGGCCACTGGCTGCACACCCACAACATGGAAAACCAGTGACACCTGCCTGCTCTACAAGGACAAGGGCCAAGAAACAGACCTCAACGCCTACAGACCTGTTGGGCTGGCCAATACCATCTACAAACTCTGGACCAGCCTCATAACCAAGGCGCTGTACGAGTATGCTGAGGCAAACGGGATGTTAAGTAACTGCCAAGCAGGCTTCCGCTCCCACAGGGACACCACACAACAGCTCCAAATGCTAGTCATGGCTCTTGAAGACGCCAAGCTAGCCAAAGTAGACATCTATGCGCTACTGGTCGACTTCACTAGCGCCTTCAACACCACCTGCCAAGACAAACTGCTATGGATCATGCACGACCTTGGCTTCCCCACCGACGCCACCGACGCCGTAAAGGACCTATACACGGGCGCCACAACGCGCTTCAAAACTCCCTACGGCCACACCGACCCCGTACCCGTCGACCGGGGCACCATCCAGGGCGACTCACTCTCACCCTTCCTGTTCCTCATCTACATCGAACCCCTACTGCGCTGGCTCCAAGTAGGAGCGAGGGGGTACAAATTTACATCCGACACAACCGACAGCGCCGGGCGATTTACAATCGGCAGCATCGACTACGCAGATGACATCGCTATCCTATGCAACTCGATCAGCAACCTACGCTGTCAGGCAGACAAGCTCTCCGCCTACTCGGATTGGGGCCACCTAATCGTATCCCACAGCAAAACCCTCGCCACAACGGCGCTCCACAAAGCGCACCAATCCGGCAGATGCAGCACCATGGCAGAAGCGGAAAAGCAAGCCCGTAGAGAACTGCAAGCCGTAACGCTACAAGGAAAGCCTGTCACCTACCTCAAACCGACCTCCCCCTTCACTTACCTTGGTGTCTTACTTACCATGACGCTCAACTGGAAACCACAACACATAGCCATGGTGACACAACTCAGACAGAAACTAGAAAGACTACGACGCTCATTCGCCAGCGCCAGACAAGCCATCCACATCATCAAAACAGCCATCATCCCCAGTCTGGCCTATAGCTTTTGCGTAGCCCCATGCACACCGGGAGACCTAGACCTCTACGACAGAGCAATTAATCAATGTATTAAGAAAAAACTCAGACTCCCACTAGGCACACCCAATGCCGTCGTCAGGGAGGACATCGACAAACTCGGCCTTGGCATCAGCTCAACCGCCAAAGAGTACCATACCAGAAACACTACAGCCCTCCTACACAGCCTCCAGTCCACAGACACCACACATGCCCACATAACCAGATGCATGCTACACAAACAAATCACTTGGCTCTACGCTCAAGCTGCCAAGCATGGACACCGCATGCTCATTATGCTGCGACACACCCTACGAGCCAGACAACTCCTACATGCCACCACGGCGCAGCTCACTGCCACCCAGGAAGGACAAGAACTCTACCCTAAGGAAACCAAATTGCTTGGACAACTCATCACACAGAATACCAGCCCCCTTCCACTCGACATAGTTAGTGCTTGCATGACGTGCCTCAAAAGCCTAGGCATCCAACATGCCACAGAGCTACAACACACCATCGCTGGCCATACCTACATCATATCAGGAAAGATGCTTAAAGAGCGCTTCCACAACAAAGTCCAACAAAAGCACTATATCGCCCTCAACAGACTAACGACCATGGCGACCCAGGACAGATGCCCAACCACAACGGAAGCGAAAGACATCGCAGCCAAACGAGACACCACCCTAGACCGGCCCGCTGCGCAAAGACTAATTAAACCATGGGCCGCGGGCCTGACGGAGCTGGCACCAACCGACGTCGAGGAAGACACAAAACACCGCTACGCTGATATCAGGGCGTACGTGACTGCCAAGAAGCCCACACCGACCGAAGCGACGCACGTGACCGAACATGCAACACAACCACCCGCAGCCCAGGAGACCATCAAGAGTAGCTCCCGGCTGCTGAGGCGAGAGAACAGGGAAATCCAATCGCCCCCAACGAAACCAGCCCGACCCAAGGCGGGCACGAAACGGAACACTCAGGGCAGACAGATCCAAACCATCCCGAAGGATATAGTGCACACAGCTGGCCTTGACCTTCCAGGGCTCTCTAGCTGGAAGGTGGATAAAGCCTGCCGTTGTAAACCCAAGGACCTAGGCAGCATACTAGGGGCCATGTACGGCCACCAAGAGGCCATCACCAGCATAGATGGATGGCAATGGGACGGCATCAACAAAGAAAGCTACTACAAGGTGCATTGGAAGCCCACAATCATAGATAAATGTCTGTGGTCGCTGAGGTACGCGTTTGTGTCGACGTGCGTGCGATGCCTAGGGCCTTGTCTCGCGTCGCGCGTCAGGATGGCGTCGATGCGGCTGTTGCAGTGTGGTTGCTGGTAGGTCCAGGCCCGGTCGCCGGGGTCAGCTTCGGATAGGCGCAGCTCTGTGGCGAACTCCCTCATCATGTGGTCTTGTGGGTATTCAGTGTGTTCGGAGCGGTCCTCTGCCCTCATCGTGGCGTTGATGTCTCCCGCCAGGATGAGTGAGCCGGGCAGGCGTCCAGTGGCTGTTCGTATGTGTTCTTGCATCTTTCTCCTTAATGGGATCGCGCCGTCATTGTTCCCTGACGGCCAGTACGTGGCAACGAGTGTGAGTTCCTCGCTTTGCCGTTGGCGGAGGCTTAGGATGACGCATCGGGTATTTACATCCGCATCTGTACACGGCGGCAGCATGGTGGCTTGCATCTGGATAGCTAGATCGTGTCTGATGCCTATGAGGACCTCACTATGGCCTTCGTGACGGTGGACGGTGTAGTTGGGCATCACCCTCTTCAGCCAGCCACAGCTAGGCTTGTTGCTCTTGGGTTGGGTCATAGTCTCAGTGAGGATCAAGATGTCCGGGCTATGTTTGTGCACCAGGTTTAGGACCTCGTTTCTAGATCTGCATAGGCCTCTGACATTGAAGGTTGTGAGGGTGATGTGTTGCCTGTTGTGGGTTGCTTGGGGCGGTTCGGTTGGGGGGTTATTGTGTTGGCTCGTGCAAGAGTCATTGTCCGGCGTGGTTTGTGGTGTCTCGGCTATGGTGGGGTTGAGCCTTGTGGAGTGGGTTCCGGTAGTGGGTTTGCGGAGGTATTGGGACATGAGGGTTTGTGTGTGCGTGTCGTTGCGTTGTGCCTTGGTGGCTCGTACCCGCTTAGCGGACGGGCCAATGATGGTATCGACCCGCGTGGTGGGTCGATTAGTACGCGGCGTACCTGAGGGGGCTGGCGGGCGGAGGGTAACAGTGGGAATGTCCCGGCGCTGTCGCGACCGGGCAGGTTCCTCGTGTGATGGAGTGTCCTCTACTGTAGTGCTGCGCTTGGTGTCTAGTGTAGGGTTCTTGTCGGCGTCCATGGTGGTCCCGGGCGGTGGGGCGAGTATCTCTCTTACCTCTATGTTGGTGAGATCAATCGTGTGATCTTGAAAGTGTGCTGTTAGTGCTGATGCGGTGGTGGCCTCCAGCGGGTCCGCTATCCAGATCTCTCTCCTAACGAACCTTGTGTGTCTTACGTTGCCTGTGCAGATGGTGAGCATGTTCCCTTGGAGGCGTCCCCAGTCGTTAGGTGTGGAGAGTGGTTTGGGCACACGGTTGAGTGAGTCCAGCTGGTACCAGCCTTGTTGTGTGTGTTTAATGACAGTTGCATGGTGGTGTGATAGCAAGATGACAGCATCGGTGTGTGTCGCCCCCGTGCTTGCAATTGCTGTAGTGATCACCTCAGGTGTGATACTGTGGGTTGGTAGGTAGGTTGTTGCTGGGTGCAGGTATGTGCGCATCTCATGGTGTTGGCGGTGTAGGTAGTGGTTCAGTGTGTCGGACGAGAACTTGCCTTTCTCGTGGTAGATGTGATCAGTATTGAAGGGTCGAATTGTATGCCCTGCTTCTCGTGCTGCTTGTGCTAGATGTTGTAGGTGCTCGGCTAGTTGCTTGCAGTGTCTGATGACTGCCTGGTAGTCTATGCATTTCTTTCCCATGGCCATGTTGAATGCATGTACCAGGCAGCATTCTTCGTGTTGCCCTTCCATGTAGGGATGTGCAGGGTTGTGGGTCTGTGGATATGTGAGGCCGGGTTCTGTAGTGTTGCGATCATGGTCGCATGTTTGTTCCGCATGGCTGATGATGTGGTAGATTCTCTTTTCCTCACACCGGCGTATCTGCTCCCGTGAGCGGGTATTAGGCGTGATGACAAAGAGTTGGTGCATAATCCGCTTGGTTGCAGCAGGAACGTGCAAGAGAGGTGTGGCTGTCGTTTTCAAGGAGTCCAGTAGGTGCCATGCGCCATTAATGCATTTCATGGCCATGCTGTGGCCTGGCTTTTTGCACAAAAAGGTGTTTGTACCATACTGGCCAGCAAGGTTCCCCAGTTTGTCAGCAGTCCAGTCGCTGGGTTGGGTGAGTTGGGCAATGCTCTGCACAGCAAGGCCATAATGGGTGCGTAAATACATCTCAATGACATCGTCAGAGTAGCCGTCCACTCCTCTTGCCATTAGCCATGCGCCACGCTCGAAGTGATCAGTTATTTGAGGGAGCCTGTTCTCGTAAAAGTTGTCTATGTCTTGCATGGTGACCCATTCATGTCCCGCAGCATTGTTCAAGGAGTATACCTGGCACGCGGAGCTATCTTTATCTTGCTTAAAGTGCTGAACCTCTGGACCTGGGTTAGCTTCAACATCCCCAGCGGCTAATAAGAGCCATGCCACGTAGACAGCCCGTGCGGCAGCTATGGGGTTAAAGGTGGAGGTGGTCCAATTACTTTCACCTAGTGTTGTTTGGTAGCAACCGTAGACATGGAGGGTGCTGTTGTATTGGTAGACTGTGTATGGGCGGCCATTCTTAGCTCCATTTGTGGAGAGGTAGAATGTGTTAGAAAGCTTGCAGAGGGAGCTAGAGGCGGCTAGGGTGCCGTCTAGGCCCGTCATTAGATTGTACCCGATGATTCGTATTGTGGCTCTACAGGAGCCTAGTCGTTTGCGGTGTCGTCTTAGGCATCGTTTGGATTCTGTAGCTGTGGGTTTGTGGCGGTGTTGGAAGCTTGTGTTGCGGATGTAGGTACCTATCGCAATGAGGAGGAGTTGGGCTATTACCCTATTCTGATGGTCGATGACGCTGCCCGTGTGGGTGGGGGTATAGTGGTGCGCATGGCCGGTGGTCTCATCCCGGTACCGCTGTTGGCTGCTTGCATTTACATGAGGTCCCTGGGCTACGACATAGGCGTGCAGCATAGTACCATAACGGGGTGCCAGGGTGGTGAGGGGTGCAGGCCACTCATTCCACAGCCTCACTCGTCCTTTTCTGCTATATGGTGTTCCTACTACATTCCTATGTCTAGCTAGCCACTGATAGCTGGCCCCAAGGCGTTGTTCAATGCAGGGTGAGTGCGCAGGGCACTGCGAGCAGTCGGTCCAGTTCCCATGCCCGCAGTTGTTTGCCAAGGGGGTCTTGGCCCTCCTGCACGTTGGGGCATCAGGTGGGGCAGCTGGTGAGGCAGTTGGTGGGGTGGCAGGTGGGGTTGCGTGGGAGGTGGCATGTGAGGCGGTAGGTGGGGCTGCAGGTGTGGCAACAGTGTGGGCAGCTGGTAAGGCAGTATGTGGGGTGGCAGGTGTGGCGGCGTGGGGGGTGGCAGGTGGGGCAGGAGGTGGTGCCGCAACTGGGGTGGCAGCAAGTGGGGCTGCGGGTGGGACAACAGGTGGGGCTGCCGGTGGGGTGGGTGGGGTAGTAGGTGGGGCTACAGGTGTGGCGGCTGGTGAGGCAGCTGGTGAGGCAGCTAGTGGGGTGGCAGGTAGGGCTTCATGGGAGGTGGCAGGTTGGGCAGTAGGTGGGGCTATCGGTGCAGCGGCAGGGGGGGCAGCAGGTGAGGCAGCAGGTGGGGTGGCAGGTATGGCGGCGTGGTGGTTGGCAGGTGGGGCAGCAGGTGGTGCCGTAGCTGGGGGGGCAGCAGGTGGCGCTGTGGGTGGGTCAGCGTATGGGGCTGCAGGTGGGGTAGTAAGTGGGGCTTCGGGTGTGGCGGCTGGTAGGGCAGCTGGTGAGGCAACTGGTGCAGCAACATGTGGGGCATTAGGGGCAGGTGAGGTAGTGGCAGGTGGGGTAGTAGTAGGTAGGGCGGCTAGGTGACTTGTGTGTCTGTGTATGTTGGTGTCGCGCATGTCAGGGTAGGTTGGTGTCGTGTATGCTGGTGTGTACGAGTCCCGGTGCTGTTTTACCTCGGTGGAGAGTTCAGGCCGAGGGCCGGTCCAGCGATTGCACACCCTCCATCTCGTCCGCCATGTGCTGGAAGGAGCTGGTGGAGTTGTGGCGCTTGAGTGGGTGCTTGGTTGGGGACTGCAAGCATTAGCAAGATCCAGGATGTGTGTGGGGGGTATATGGGTGTGGCAAGTGTGGGACAGGGGAGGAGAGGGGAAGGGACATGTGGTTTCATCGCTATGGGGGGTGCACAGGTGGTGATGGTGTGTGGCAGTAGTGGTGCAGGTCAGGTGCTTGGTTGTATCAGTGGAACAAGGTAGGTAATTGTTTCCTATGTGTTTGTGTTCTCTAACCTGTCTCTCGTCACTGGTCCGGCGGTTGCTAGAGCCTGCGCCCCTTGGTGGCAGTGATGTGACGGACTGAGCGCGGCCTGGCAGTTGGGTGCTGCTCCTTGGGGCTCCCATGGGTGGCCTGGGCATGGCCGCCATGGAGGCTGGGGGGTGCTGCTGCTGCTCAATGGCGGGGTCTGTCGGGCGGGGGGTGCAGATGTCCACCATCACTGTGTAGATCTCTTGCACCTTGCGGGTGGCAACTGCCCTGGCGTTGTCAGTGCGGGAGGCTGCCACTTCCAGCATGGCTTTGACCAGTGGCTGGCACTGCGCCACCAGCCTGTCCAGGCTGGAGGTAATGACCACCCCCCTGCGGCTGCCCTCATGGCCCTGCTGCCAGTCTTCGTCCATCAGATGTTGGTTGGAGTCCAAGAAGACTTTGGCCTTGCGCTGGTCTGTGTGGGTCAAGTGGTGAGCTTCGGCCATGACAAAGCACGTAGCCCGTAGCATGTCTGCTTTGCGGTGCAGGGGCTGGGCGCTGTCCGTGCCCACTGCGACTCCGCTGCCTGTGTAGCTGTCGTCATGTCCAGTGACCGTGATGGCCCTCCTGCTGCTGTCCTGAATTGGTGTGCCCTTGCTGCTCATTGCGGCCACTGTGTACACTATAGCTGCCCGCTCTGGGCCACCACCTGGGTAGATGGTGGTCTGAGCCCTGCTGCTCTGCCCCACTGCAGCGATGATGGGCGACGAGCTGCTGCTGGCCAGGGACACATGCTTAGTGTTGGCGGTGTAGCTGCTGACATTGCCAGCTGTAGCAGCTGTGCCTTTGAGAGGCAGGGCCGCGGTGCTGCCTGCCTGGTAGGTGGCGTTCAGGGTCAGGTCTACCTCCAGGATGGTCAGCTGGGCCTGAGCGACTGCCTTGAGGACAGAGGCCAGGCCTGCCAGGCCAATGCCTGCAGCGGTGCTGAGCACTAGCGAGTGCTTGGTGTCAAGGCCGCTGACTCTGCTGGACTGAGGCTGAGTCAGAGTGGACTTGACTTTGCTGCCGCTGATCTGCAGGTCACCACTGCTCTGTATGGCAGCACAGGTTTCAGAGTCTGTGAACTCAACTTTAGTCATACTCCTGCCTGGCACGTCGTGGGCAGAGTGGACTGAGCACGCCAGCAGGAAGACAGAGTGGCTGCGCAGGGACACATCCTGGGCCATCTTATGGCGCAGGTAGCCTAGGGCTTTGATTAGAGAGATGGCTTTAGCACCTGTGGCCCTGTTTGTTAGGACAGCGTTGGCTGCTGGGTCGCTACAGAAGCCATTGCTGGTCATTTTCAGGGTGAGGGCTATGCTCGGGGAGGGTGCCTTGGGGAAGTAGATGAGGGGCCTGGCCAGTGTGGTCGTGCTGCTGCTGGCTGTGAGGGGCTGGGTGCACTGGAGGGTGGAAAGGAACCCGCCTGAGGAGATGGCTGCTCCAATCAGCCCTAGCATTCCAGCTCTGCGGATCTCCTCCTCCTCGTGTGTGGCTTCAACATGCAGCTCAAAGGTCTCCGTTCCCCCAAGCTTGTAAGTCTCCACATTGATGGTGTAGTCTTCACAACCCATGCTGCTCAGGACCTTGTCCACCTTCTCCAGTGCTTCTGCATATGAGGGCATGTGATGAGATTGTAAACTTGTGTGTTTCTGTATCAGAAGGGTGTGTGTCCAGTGTACATATGTGCATGACAAGCCATGTATGTTTCTAGTCTGTGCTGTGCGTGTATCAGGCCAGCAGGGGACATGAAGGCGATGCTTTGGGGATCGTGCCAGTTCACATATGGTAAGGTCCCTGCTGTGTGGGGCCATGTCACCTTCTCGGAATGCTAGGGTGAGGTCCTTGAGGACAACTGCCTTGGTGTCGTAGAGAAACGGGTACGGGGCCAGGACTGCATCTCCAGCGTCTGCACGCACTACAGCTGCGATGGCCTCCTCATACTCCAAGGTGCTGTAGCTGTTATGGCGCGTATCCCCAGCACGGATGCTGGAGATGGTCGGGGCGGCTGGGCTCTTGTAGCTGGCCTTAGCTTTGGCGAGGAGGCTGGCGTAGGTCGCGTTGCTGCTAACGAAGATAGCCTTCTTGGGAAGCGCTGCTCTGAGCAAAGTGTGCATGTCGGCCGAGGTCGATGTCAACTTGTAGATCGCTGCGGTCAGGTAGGAGGGGTCACGATCCGTGTTGTGACTTCCGTAGGGGTTATCAGTGTGGTGGAGAGTTGGGGTCGTAGTTGGGTTGCACGTTGGCCAGGGGCCAAAGTTGTTTGCGTAGCTACCGTGGGGCGAACCCTCCACGGCGCCGTGTTGGCCTGACAGGTGCGGAGCTGGATGGCCACTTGTGCCACCCAAGCTTACCGCACCCCAGCACCAACACGCGCACAACAACCAGAGACAGGTTAGGATGACGGTAGGCCTTCTCCTGGGCTTACCATCAACATCCATAGCCTGTGCAGCGCGCGTTGTACAAGTCGGGGTTGATGAATCGACGCTCATTCGGCAGCTCCTGGCGTGCTCAGTAAGACTCTGTTGTTGGATTGTCTAGAGCTTGCTTCGGTGCTGCGGGAATTTGCGTTGAAATTTTCAAACCAGAATTGTCCCTCCCCGAGCATAGCCCTCACCCTGAATATGACCAGCAATGGCTTCTGTAGCGACCCAGCAGCCAACGCTGTCCTAACAAACAGGGCCACAGGTGCTAAAGCCATCTCTCTAATCAAAGCCCTAGGCTACCTGCGCCATAAGATGGCCCAGGATGTGTCCCTGCGCAGCCACTCTGTCTTCCTGCTGGCGTGCTCAGTCCACTCTGCCCACGACGTGCCAGGCAGGAGTATGACTAAAGTTGAGTTCACAGACTCTGAAACCTGTGCTGCCATACAGAGCAGTGGTGACCTGCAGATCAGCGGCAGCAAAGTCAAGTTCACTCTGACTCAGCCTCAGTCCAGCAGAGTCAGCGGCCTTGACACCAAGCACTCGCTAGTGCTCAGCACCGCTGCAGGCATTGGCCTGGCAGGCCTGGCCTCTGTCCTCAAGGCAGTCGCTCAGGCCCAGCTGACCATCCTGGAGGTAGACCTGACCCTGAACGCCACCTACCAGGCAGGCAGCACCGCGGCCCTGCCTCTCAAAGGCACAGCTGCTACAGCTGGCAATGTCAGCAGCTACACCGCCAACACTAAGCATGTGTCCCTGGCCAGCAGCAGCTCGTCGCCCATCATCGCTGCAGTGGGGCAGAGCAGCAGGGCTCAGACCACCATCTACCCAGGTGGTGGCCCAGAGCGGGCAGCTATAGTGTACACAGTGGCCGCAATGAGCAGCAAGGGCACACCAATTCAGGACAGCAGCAGGAGGGCCATCACGGTCACTGGACATGACGACAGCTACACAGGCAGCGGAGTCGCAGTGGGCACGGACAGCGCCCAGCCCCTGCACCGCAAAGCAGACATGCTACGGGCTACGTGCTTTGTCATGGCCGAAGCTCACCACTTGACCCACACAGACCAGCGCAAGGCCAAAGTCTTCTTGGACTCCAACCAACATCTGATGGACGAAGACTGGCAGCAGGGCCATGAGGGCAGCCGCAGGGGGGTGGTCATTACCTCCAGCCTGGACAGGCTGGTGGCGCAGTGCCAGCCACTGGTCAAAGCCATGCTGGAAGTGGCAGCCTCCCGCACTGACAACGCCAGGGCAGTTGCCACCCGCAAGGTGCAAGAGATCTACACAGTGATGGTGGACATCTGCACCCCCCGCCCGACAGACCCCGCCATTGAGCAGCAGCAGCACCCCCCAGCCTCCATGGCGGCCATGCCCAGGCCACCCATGGGAGCCCCAAGGAGCAGCACCCAACTGCCAGGCCGCGCTCAGTCCGTCACATCACTGCCACCAAGGGGCGCAGGCTCTAGCAACCGCCGGACCAGTGACGAGAGACAGGTTAGAGAACACAAACACATAGGAAACAATTACCTACCTTGTTCCACTGATACAACCAAGCACCTGACCTGCACCACTACTGCCACACACCATCACCACCTGTGCACCCCCCATAGCGATGAAACCACATGTCCCTTCCCCTCTCCTCCCCTGTCCCACACTTGCCACACCCATATACCCCCCACACACATCCTGGATCTTGCTAATGCTTGCAGTCCCCAACCAAGCACCCACTCAAGCGCCACAACTCCACCAGCTCCTTCCAGCACATGGCGGACGAGATGGAGGGTGTGCAATCGCTGGACCGGCCCTCGGCCTGAACTCTCCACCGAGGTAAAACAGCACCGGGACTCGTACACACCAGCATACACGACACCAACCTACCCTGACATGCGCGACACCAACATACACAGACACACAAGTCACCTAGCCGCCCTACCTACTACTACCCCACCTGCCACTACCTCACCTGCCCCTAATGCCCCACATGTTGCTGCACCAGTTGCCTCACCAGCTGCCCTACCAGCCGCCACACCCGAAGCCCCACTTACTACCCCACCTGCAGCCCCATACGCTGACCCACCCACAGCGCCACCTGCTGCCCCCCCAGCTACGGCACCACCTGCTGCCCCACCTGCCAACCACCACGCCGCCATACCTGCCACCCCACCTGCTGCCTCACCTGCTGCCCCCCCTGCCGCTGCACCGATAGCCCCACCTACTGCCCAACCTGCCACCTCCCATGAAGCCCTACCTGCCACCCCACTAGCTGCCTCACCAGCTGCCTCACCAGCCGCCACACCTGTAGCCCCACCTACTACCCCACCCACCCCACCGGCAGCCCCACCTGTTGTCCCACCCGCAGCCCCACTTGCTGCCACCCCAGTTGCGGCACCACCTCCTGCCCCACCTGCCACCCCCCACGCCGCCACACCTGCCACCCCACATACTGCCTTACCAGCTGCCCACACTGTTGCCACACCTGCAGCCCCACCTACCGCCTCACATGCCACCTCCCACGCAACCCCACCTGCCACCCCACCAACTGCCTCACCAGCTGCCCCACCTGATGCCCCAACGTGCAGGAGGGCCAAGACCCCCTTGGCAAACAACTGCGGGCATGGGAACTGGACCGACTGCTCGCAGTGCCCTGCGCACTCACCCTGCATTGAACAACGCCTTGGGGCCAGCTATCAGTGGCTAGCTAGACATAGGAATGTAGTAGGAACACCATATAGCAGAAAAGGACGAGTGAGGCTGTGGAATGAGTGGCCTGCACCCCTCACCACCCTGGCACCCCGTTATGGTACTATGCTGCACGCCTATGTCGTAGCCCAGGGACCTCATGTAAATGCAAGCAGCCAACAGCGGTACCGGGATGAGACCACCGGCCATGCGCACCACTATACCCCCACCCACACGGGCAGCGTCATCGACCATCAGAATAGGGTAATAGCCCAACTCCTCCTCATTGCGATAGGTACCTACATCCGCAACACAAGCTTCCAACACCGCCACAAACCCACAGCTACAGAATCCAAACGATGCCTAAGACGACACCGCAAACGACTAGGCTCCTGTAGAGCCACAATACGAATCATCGGGTACAATCTAATGACGGGCCTAGACGGCACCCTAGCCGCCTCTAGCTCCCTCTGCAAGCTTTCTAACACATTCTACCTCTCCACAAATGGAGCTAAGAATGGCCGCCCATACACAGTCTACCAATACAACAGCACCCTCCATGTCTACGGTTGCTACCAAACAACACTAGGTGAAAGTAATTGGACCACCTCCACCTTTAACCCCATAGCTGCCGCACGGGCTGTCTACGTGGCCTGGCTCTTATTAGCCGCTGGGGATGTTGAAGCTAACCCAGGTCCAGAGGTTCAGCACTTTAAGCAAGATAAAGATAGCTCCGCGTGCCAGGTATACTCCCTGAACAATGCTGCGGGACATGAATGGGTCACCATGCAAGACATAGACAACTTTTACGAGAACAGGCTCCCTCAAATAACTGATCACTTCGAGCGTGGCGCATGGCTAATGGCAAGAGGAGTGGACGGCTACTCTGACGATGTCATTGAGATGTATTTACGCACCCATTATGGCCTTGCTGTGCAGAGCATTGCCCAACTCACCCAACCCAGCGACTGGACTGCTGACAAACTGGGGAACCTTGCTGGCCAGTATGGTACAAACACCTTTTTGTGCAAAAAGCCAGGCCACAGCATGGCCATGAAATGCATTAATGGCGCATGGCACCTACTGGACTCCTTGAAAACGACAGCCACACCTCTCTTGCACGTTCCTGCTGCAACCAAGCGGATTATGCACCAACTCTTTGTCATCACGCCTAATACCCGCTCACGGGAGCAGATACGCCGGTGTGAGGAAAAGAGAATCTACCACATCATCAGCCATGCGGAACAAACATGCGACCATGATCGCAACACTACAGAACCCGGCCTCACATATCCACAGACCCACAACCCTGCACATCCCTACATGGAAGGGCAACACGAAGAATGCTGCCTGGTACATGCATTCAACATGGCCATGGGAAAGAAATGCATAGACTACCAGGCAGTCATCAGACACTGCAAGCAACTAGCCGAGCACCTACAACATCTAGCACAAGCAGCACGAGAAGCAGGGCATACAATTCGACCCTTCAATACTGATCACATCTACCACGAGAAAGGCAAGTTCTCGTCCGACACACTGAACCACTACCTACACCGCCAACACCATGAGATGCGCACATACCTGCACCCAGCAACAACCTACCTACCAACCCACAGTATCACACCTGAGGTGATCACTACAGCAATTGCAAGCACGGGGGCGACACACACCGATGCTGTCATCTTGCTATCACACCACCATGCAACTGTCATTAAACACACACAACAAGGCTGGTACCAGCTGGACTCACTCAACCGTGTGCCCAAACCACTCTCCACACCTAACGACTGGGGACGCCTCCAAGGGAACATGCTCACCATCTGCACAGGCAACGTAAGACACACAAGGTTCGTTAGGAGAGAGATCTGGATAGCGGACCCGCTGGAGGCCACCACCGCATCAGCACTAACAGCACACTTTCAAGATCACACGATTGATCTCACCAACATAGAGGTAAGAGAGATACTCGCCCCACCGCCCGGGACCACCATGGACGCCGACAAGAACCCTACACTAGACACCAAGCGCAGCACTACAGTAGAGGACACTCCATCACACGAGGAACCTGCCCGGTCGCGACAGCGCCGGGACATTCCCACTGTTACCCTCCGCCCGCCAGCCCCCTCAGGTACGCCGCGTACTAATCGACCCACCACGCGGGTCGATACCATCATTGGCCCGTCCGCTAAGCGGGTACGAGCCACCAAGGCACAACGCAACGACACGCACACACAAACCCTCATGTCCCAATACCTCCGCAAACCCACTACCGGAACCCACTCCACAAGGCTCAACCCCACCATAGCCGAGACACCACAAACCACGCCGGACAATGACTCTTGCACGAGCCAACACAATAACCCCCCAACCGAACCGCCCCAAGCAACCCACAACAGGCAACACATCACCCTCACAACCTTCAATGTCAGAGGCCTATGCAGATCTAGAAACGAGGTCCTAAACCTGGTGCACAAACATAGCCCGGACATCTTGATCCTCACTGAGACTATGACCCAACCCAAGAGCAACAAGCCTAGCTGTGGCTGGCTGAAGAGGGTGATGCCCAACTACACCGTCCACCGTCACGAAGGCCATAGTGAGGTCCTCATAGGCATCAGACACGATCTAGCTATCCAGATGCAAGCCACCATGCTGCCGCCGTGTACAGATGCGGATGTAAATACCCGATGCGTCATCCTAAGCCTCCGCCAACGGCAAAGCGAGGAACTCACACTCGTTGCCACGTACTGGCCGTCAGGGAACAATGACGACGCGATCCCATTAAGGAGAAAGATGCAAGAACACATACGAACAGCCACTGGACGCCTGCCCGGCTCACTCATCCTGGCGGGAGACATCAACGCCACGATGAGGGCAGAGGACCGCTCCGAACACACTGAATACCCACAAGACCACATGATGAGGGAGTTCGCCACAGAGCTGCGCCTATCCGAAGCTGACCCCGGCGACCGGGCCTGGACCTACCAGCAACCACACTGCAACAGCCGCATCGACGCCATCCTGACGCGCGACGCGAGACAAGGCCCTAGGCATCGCACGCACGTCGACACAAACGCGTACCTCAGCGACCACAGACCGCTCACCGCCACACTCACCACTACCAGACTGGGCATAGATCTAGCAGCCACACATCAACCCTTAAAACACAGCCACACCATCCTTACCACCCCCATTACCAATAAGGACAGGGAAGCCTACCGCCTGGCAGTGCAACAACCCAGCTCAGGCGCTCCACAACTGCATGCACAACTGACAGCATACCTAGCTCCCATGTACACAGATGCTACCCACTTCCTGACCACACTAGACAAGGCCAACCCACAACAACCACAACGCTTGACACTAGTGGCAGGCCTACCGGCTAGAGAAGCTGTCGACACCGCAGCCACCATGCTCACAACGCTCCTGGAAACCTGCAGGGGAACTGCCATGCAGACATGCAACACCAAGACGTTGACCAGAGGAGGCCAGCATTACCAACGCAGGAGCATGTGCAAGATCAGACAGGCACTAGGGAAAAAGCTCACAACCACCAGAGAACTCAGCCGGAAGGCTAGAATGTTATACAAACAAAACAGCGTCCACCCGTCTATCGACGACCTACTTCCAGAGACAGACACGATCAACGCGGAGGTAAGGGAGGCGGTGCAAGCACGCCAGGGCGACGGTACAACCGAAAATCACGTGCAAGCCGCGCTCGCCCAGCTGACCAACTCCTACCGCGACCAAATCCACAAGTTAGATGACGACGACTCCGCACTTGCCATCGCACAGGCGCGTCTCAGAATGCAACACCTCATCAGCACCCAACCCAAAAAAGCCAACAAATACATACTACGCCCTTCTCGCACCGACCACAAAGGCCTGCAGGCGCTAGCTGACCCTGATACCAAAACCATATGCACCGCCCCGGCCGACCTCAACCGGATTATCACCGCCGCTTACAGACAAAAGCTCACGCCGCCGACCCCCAAAACAGGCCATTACACAAACACACAAACCAGAAACTATCCCTGGACCCGCCCCAAAGCCGTGGACCCCTTCACGTTGCACACCTGCCAAAACGTACACTGGATGCACACAGCCATCATGGACAAAGCGGGATTTCAAGAATGCATCAGCAGACTATCAGGGGGCAAAGCGCCTGGCCCAGACGGCATTGAAAACGAGATCATCAAGATGTTGCCATGGGAGATGAGGGACACCATACACCAACTGTTCATCATCATGTGGGCCACTGGCTGCACACCCACAACATGGAAAACCAGTGACACCTGCCTGCTCTACAAGGACAAGGGCCAAGAAACAGACCTCAACGCCTACAGACCTGTTGGGCTGGCCAATACCATCTACAAACTCTGGACCAGCCTCATAACCAAGGCGCTGTACGAGTATGCTGAGGCAAACGGGATGTTAAGTAACTGCCAAGCAGGCTTCCGCTCCCACAGGGACACCACACAACAGCTCCAAATGCTAGTCATGGCTCTTGAAGACGCCAAGCTAGCCAAAGTAGACATCTATGCGCTACTGGTCGACTTCACTAGCGCCTTCAACACCACCTGCCAAGACAAACTGCTATGGATCATGCACGACCTTGGCTTCCCCACCGACGCCACCGACGCCGTAAAGGACCTATACACGGGCGCCACAACGCGCTTCAAAACTCCCTACGGCCACACCGACCCCGTACCCGTCGACCGGGGCACCATCCAGGGCGACTCACTCTCACCCTTCCTGTTCCTCATCTACATCGAACCCCTACTGCGCTGGCTCCAAGTAGGAGCGAGGGGGTACAAATTTACATCCGACACAACCGACAGCGCCGGGCGATTTACAATCGGCAGCATCGACTACGCAGATGACATCGCTATCCTATGCAACTCGATCAGCAACCTACGCTGTCAGGCAGACAAGCTCTCCGCCTACTCGGATTGGGGCCACCTAATCGTATCCCACAGCAAAACCCTCGCCACAACGGCGCTCCACAAAGCGCACCAATCCGGCAGATGCAGCACCATGGCAGAAGCGGAAAAGCAAGCCCGTAGAGAACTGCAAGCCGTAACGCTACAAGGAAAGCCTGTCACCTACCTCAAACCGACCTCCCCCTTCACTTACCTTGGTGTCTTACTTACCATGACGCTCAACTGGAAACCACAACACATAGCCATGGTGACACAACTCAGACAGAAACTAGAAAGACTACGACGCTCATTCGCCAGCGCCAGACAAGCCATCCACATCATCAAAACAGCCATCATCCCCAGTCTGGCCTATAGCTTCTGCGTAGCCCCATGCACACCGGGAGACCTAGACCTCTACGACAGAGCAATTAATCAATGTATTAAGAAAAAACTCAGACTCCCACTAGGCACACCCAATGCCGTCGTCAGGGAGGACATCGACAAACTCGGCCTTGGCATCAGCTCAACCGCCAAAGAGTACCATACCAGAAACACTACAGCCCTCCTACACAGCCTCCAGTCCACAGACACCACACATGCCCACATAACCAGATGCATGCTACACAAACAAATCACTTGGCTCTACGCTCAAGCTGCCAAGCATGGACACCGCATGCTCATTATGCTGCGACACACCCTACGAGCCAGACAACTCCTACATGCCACCACGGCGCAGCTCACTGCCACCCAGGAAGGACAAGAACTCTACCCTAAGGAAACCAAATTGCTTGGACAACTCATCACACAGAATACCAGCCCCCTTCCACTCGACATAGTTAGTGCTTGCATGACGTGCCTCAAAAGCCTAGGCATCCAACATGCCACAGAGCTACAACACACCATCGCTGGCCATACCTACATCATATCAGGAAAGATGCTTAAAGAGCGCTTCCACAACAAAGTCCAACAAAAGCACTATATCGCCCTCAACAGACTAACGACCATGGCGACCCAGGACAGATGCCCAACCACAACGGAAGCGAAAGACATCGCAGCCAAACGAGACACCACCCTAGACCGGCCCGCTGCGCAAAGACTAATTAAACCATGGGCCGCGGGCCTGACGGAGCTGGCACCAACCGACGTCGAGGAAGACACAAAACACCGCTACGCTGATATCAGGGCGTACGTGACTGCCAAGAAGCCCACACCGACCGAAGCGACGCACGTGACCGAACATGCAACACAACCACCCGCAGCCCAGGAGACCATCAAGAGTAGCTCCCGGCTGCTGAGGCGAGAGAACAGGGAAATCCAATCGCCCCCAACGAAACCAGCCCGACCCAAGGCGGGCACGAAACGGAACACTCAGGGCAGACAGATCCAAACCATCCCGAAGGATATAGTGCACACAGCTGGCCTTGACCTTCCAGGGCTCTCTAGCTGGAAGGTGGATAAAGCCTGCCGTTGTAAACCCAAGGACCTAGGCAGCATACTAGGGGCCATGTACGGCCACCAAGAGGCCATCACCAGCATAGATGGATGGCAATGGGACGGCATCAACAAAGAAAGCTACTACAAGGTGCATTGGAAGCCCACAATCATAGATAAATGGGCACTACCACTATGTGCAGAAGAAGGCTATACACCCACACACACAGAACCCATCAGCAGGGAAGACGCTAAAGACGTATGCACATGTGAGCTATGCTGGCTACCAAGAGGAGACAGCCCAATGTGCCACAACTGCAAGAGGGCCTACCACCCAGCCTGCCTTGAGGAAGCCCTCTTGTCGGGACACAAAGAACCAGGCCACTGGCTGTGCCCAATATGCAAGTTTGGCAGCAACGAGTTCAAAACGACTATGCGTCTGTCAGCGCACTCGGACCTTATACGAGTTCATTGGCGCCCCACCCTCGAACCGGCACCTCTCATCACGGCACACCTGGACTACCTGGCGCGACGCAGTGACTATGAAGAGGAGAATAAGAGGATACAAGAAGCTAGATGCGCGCGGCCTGATACGAAACTACCAAGCCACACCCGGCAGGGACTGCCGGACCCGCACACCTGGCTACCCCGGTGCACCAACCTTCACTCGAAGGCCACCTTCCACACATACCCCATCAACCCGCAGACGGACATCGTCGGGACGGGCAAATGCGAAACCTTCCTCCAACTCCACCCCGACATGACCACCCCAGCGATGAGCTTCAGCACGGGGGAGCCCATCATGCCCAAACACGACCTAGTGCAACACGTAACGGTCCACGACGAGTCGGGCCGCACAGTAGGCCTCCTGACCAAGCAACAACACCAACACCTACATGCTTGGTTACAACACACACCACACACACGCAACCTGGCCACAGAACTGGTGGCCCTCCTAAGGAGACGGGACACACAGAGCAGCCGCCACCCCATGAGACTGGCACAAGACAAAGCCCTCACCACCCTACACACCACACGATCCTTCACTAGCACTGTCCAAAGGTGGGCTGATCCACTTACAGTTAGGCCAGAAACTACTACCTACTGGAGCCCTGACATCAATGACACGGCCTTTGGGGCACACCACAACTGCCTATTAGTACGCCACACTGGGCTATCCACATGGAACGTACCAGCCGATGATGCGATGGCACTGAAATGCGTCAACCATGCTATACACTCAGCACACCAGGAAGAGGCCATGGCCACCATTATGCTGATCCCTGGTAAGAAGGGCATCTCTTACCCCAAACACATTGACACCCTGAGACGCTACCCAGAGTACTGTCAGCACTTGGCCAGCATACCCCTCAACAATACCAACTGCTCCAAACTTGGCAAGCACGCCACCCTCCTCGTGTACGTCATATGGAATGAAGCAGGGCAACTACTCACCACCAAAGGCAACCCACAAGGATGGATGGCTAGCACAGCCACTGCCCTACACCCGGACAGGGAGACACACCCTCTCCTTCGTAGACCTCACAATCAAAAACAGCCAGCCGCCCTCCCCAGTGGCCACAAACAACACCTCCGCCTCCCGCTGGACAGGGCTCTACCCACGCTGGGGCACACACGCAGCCAACACCAGCTCACGCACCACTCCACCACGCTACCGCGGATGGCCATCACCGAATGGACCACGATAGCGTACACTGACGGCAGCTGCATTAAGACATCCGAGCCAGACCCGGCGCGCGTCGGGGCGGGGGTCTATATTCCGGAAAGCAACGCCCTACTTACCATTGCGATGAACGACCCAGAGAACAACACCATCAACAAGGCAGAACTCACAGCGATACACGCGGCACTGAAAGCGGGGGCCAGACGCATCGCCACCGACAGCCTATGCTCTCTCTATCAGATCCGCCGAGCCCTGGCTAACCCGATGTCCCTCATTAATCATAGACACAACGACATCCTGACAGACATCGCCACCCTCATCATCGCTAGCCCCGTCACGACCCAATTCTACAAGGTCCGGGCCCACTCGGGCATCATCGGCAACGAAGGCGCTGATGCCCTCGCTAAACACGCAGCGCTACACCCGGAGCAGGCAAACACACTAGAGTACCACCCGACCACACCCAAGGAGAGAGGTATCTGGCTCAACCACGGGACCGATAGCGAAACCCTCGCCCCGCTGCCGGACTGCCGACAAAGCGTGCGAGCACACATGCACAGCAAGCACAAGTTAGGTCTCGCCAACCAAGACAGCATCTACTACCAGATGACCCAAGATATCACCAAAGCCGCGGCAAAAGGAGCGGGCGAAAGAGTGATGACCGATGCGACCATCTCCATCCCCGCGCAAAGGACCGCCCTACTCTACCGTACCGGAGGACTATACAACCAGAAACTAGCTATGCGCTGGAAGCAGGCGACAGACGACCGCTGCCCCCTCTGTGGGGAGGCCGACAGTGCCACACACCTGCTCTCGGGATGCAACGAGACCCTGCCACTCGTGCAAGAGAGGCACAACGGAGCTGGCCGCCTCATCGCCAAAGCCATCAGCAAAGGAACCCTGGGCGGATGCATCCGGTTTGCGGACACCGGCAGCTGGGAGAAAGGCGCTAGAGAAAACCTTGACCTCCCTAACGACACACTACACACCACGCTACGGGCACTCGGCATGAAACCAACAGCGACCAAAAACACTACCAGACCGGACATTATCATGGTGACGCCTCAAAAGAAGACGGGCAAACGCGGCAAAGCCACTAAACAAATCACCATCATAGAAATCAAATACTGTGCGGACTCGAGGTGGATGGAGCAACTGGACAAGGCCCTAAACCAACACACAAAACTGGCACACACCATGCGCAAGATAGGCCACATGGTTGAGATCAGACCAATCCTACTGGGTGTAGGCGGTATTACCTATGAAACACACACACGTCAACACCTCATAGCCCTTGGGGTCACTCAAACCAACGCCACCAAGCTACTAAACAAGCTCACGAGACATGCGGTAGAAACAGCCCACACCATTGCCAAAACAAGTTACAGACTTAGAGCTACTAGAAAGGGGGGGGGGTAGGGGGTCGGCTGCTTCTCGAGCTTGATGGTGGGAGCAGGCCGCGCCCC
>JASKMD010000014.1:6167447-6195284 GCA_030144725.1 Haematococcus lacustris | reverse complement strand
ACAATGACATACCCATCTCTGGTCATCTCGGTAGGGACAAGACATACCATCGTCTATCCCGCCATTTCTTTTGGCCGCGCATGTCAGCATCGGTGCATGACTATGTCCGCACCTGCAACAGCTGTCAGCGTAGCAAGACCAACACATGGTCACCCCCGCCATTGGCTGCACCCCTGATAACTATCCGACTGATCTTTACGACTTTTTCACCGATTCTTGCTCAGGGCCGTGCAGCTCACGAGCGCGAGGCTAGCGGGCTGCTCGGGCTGATATGCACCTGTGCCGGGGCGGGCGGGGGTGTTGGAAGTTGGGGTCGCGTTGTGACGGGAATGGCCTGCTTAGTGGGGCTAGGACCAGCGAACAGCTATCGCGCTCAGCGACCCAGCGGCATGGACGGGCTCAAATTTCTCGTGTCACGCCACAATCAAGTCTCCCGGTAACTCTTCCACCTGTGAGGTAGATTTACTAGCCGCTGTCAGGTGGAATAGCGCAACCGCCAAACCGCTGCCCGCACAGGTCGTGTTGCTCTATCTAGAGCCATCTACAGCTCTGCGGACAAGACGACTGCGCAGCAGGGTAAAGAATGCCCACGGTAATCCTCTCCAGTAGCCTCAGCGCCGGCAGCTCCTACCAGCACCAGTGACTACCATCGTTGCAGCATCAACGGAAGCAGCGCAAGCGGATGCAGCACCAGCCTCAGGAGCTGGGTCAGCGCACAGATGCAGCTGTAACCCCTAACCGCAAAGCAAAACCCAAAGCGAGTGCGTCCCCCACGCACAGCTAAAGGACAGCAAGAAGACACGCGTGGAGCTGAGCTAGGCGCGGGCCAGGCGAGCTACAGGTGAGATGGTTAAGGTAATACCTAGCCACTAACACAGTAGGGGCAACACCAACAATTCGCCCCTTGCAGTACTCTTGCCATAACTCTGTTGTTGTGTGCCTATACATGCAGGCCATCCACAATAACAGTTCAAGGGGACCACAACAACATAGAACGGCAAGACCGGCGGCCCGCCGCCCAGCCCCACCCCTCGCCGCCGCAGCCCAGCCCTGCCCCACCGCCTCCCAGCCCTGCTCCACCCCCTCCCAGCCTTGCGTTGCCCCTCCCTGCCCAGCCCTGCCCCACCCCCTCCCAGCCCTGCCCTACCCCCTCCCAGCCCTGCCCCCTCCCTGCCCAGCCCTACCCCCACCCCTCCCAGCCTTGCGTTGCCCCTCCCCTCCCTGCCCAGCCTTGCCACACCCCCTCCCAGCCCTGCCCTACCCCCTCCCAGCCCTGCCCCTCCCTGCCCAGCCCTGCCCCACCCCCTCCCAGCCCTGCCCTACCCCCTCCCAGCCCTGCCCCCTCCCTGCCCAGCCCTGCCCCACCCCATCCAAGCCCCCTGCCCTGCACCCTGCCCTGCCCCCTGGCCCCTGCCCTGCCCCCTTCCCTGCCCCCTTCCCTGCCCCCTGCCCCCTGCCCCCTGCCCCCTGCCCTGCCCTGCCCTGCCTGTAGGTGTGTGGCAGTGCAGACTGCAGGTAGCAGCAGGCTGTAGGTGTGCTGCAGTGCATGAGCAGCAGCAGCAGGCTGCAGTGCATGTGTTCTAGTGCATGAGCAGCAACAGCAGCAGGCTGTAGTGCAACGAGCAGCAGTGCATGGGCAGCAGCAGCAGCAGGTTGTAGGTGTGTTGCGGTGCATGATCAGCAGCAAGAGCAGCAGGCTGTAGTGCATGAGCAGTGCATGGACAGCAGCAGCAGGCTGTAGGTGTGTGGCAGTGCAGTCTTGTATTAGCAATCAGCAACAACTTTGAGCCCATCTGAGAAGAATCTTGCATGGTGCAAAAGCTTTCAAAAGGCTGTCCCGAGCTTCCGTTCAGTTCCATGCCACATAACGTGATTTGTAAGCTGTGAATGGTCAAGATGTAATGAAGAAAACGGTGGTGGTCATATTCCGTGTATCCTCTTCTCAAATGATACCTACGCCCCTTGTATGGACAACACCACCACGCGGTGATGCGCTAATGCTGCAAACGTGGTAACCACCTGCTACATACCCCCTTTGCATGTATGCATCAGCGTCATGCTTAGCAAGTGCAAGCCCGGCAGTGATCCACACCCAATGTGCCACAGCTAGCTGAACCACGGATGGTACCTATGGTGGAGGCTCACCAGATCCAACCTAATGCTAGGGTGTCGTGCGCCACATGCCCCTTGTATGGACAACACCACCACGCGGTGATGCGCTAATGCTGCAAACGTGGTAGCCACCTTCTACATACCCCCTTTGCATGTATGCATCACGGTCATGCTTAGCAAGTGCAGGCCTGGCAGTGATCCACACCCAAGGTGTCACAGCTAGCTGGACTACGGATGGTACCTATAGTGGAGGCTCACCTGATCCAGCCATATGCTAGGGTGTGGTGCACCGCATGCCCCTTGTATGGACAACACCACCACGCGGTGATGCGCTTATGCTGCAAACGTGGTAGCCACCTGCTACATACCCCCTTTACATGTAGGCATCACGGTCATGCCTAGCAAGTGCAGGCCTGGCAGTGATCCAGCCACATGCTAGGATGTGGTGCGCCTTATGCCCCTTCTATGGACAACAACACACAGCTAGGTCCTGGAGACGTATCCATAACAATGTAGTGTGTGCATGTGGTCGGTGCATGAGGGCGACACTAGGGGTATCAGGCTTGCAGCTGCAAACCATGCTATCACTTGCGTCTCGTGAGTAGTGCATTACATTAAGGCTTGGTAAGACACGTTATGCTAGCAAGGGCAAGAACACGAGAACCTTGCGAAGATGGGTTATCCGTATAAGCGGGCCATCCATGCACTAACCGGTTGTCAGCTTTACACAAAACACCCTACCCTCCCACTATTACATTAGAAGACTAGGTATCATTGAGACTTCAAGGCTCTGTGTGACGTACGCTTGCATCAACATGATGTTGCATACTCAACATGATCTTACAGGAGCCAAAGTTATGATGCATGGCAAGTACATGACAATCCTTTTCCCCAATCCTTTTCAATGCCATTCACAAAGCCAAGCAGCCCAATGTCTCGTCATCATCTGTGGGTGCTACTATCCACACAGCAAGGAAGTCAAGAAGCCCAAGACATACATAGCGCAATTGTTTTCACTTGTCCCACAGCGGAAGGAAGAAGGAAGGGGCCAAGGGGCAGGAGGCCAGTAGGGCTGAGCCGGGCTAGGCTAAGCAGAGGCTGTATTGTGGCAGGTAAGGGGAAAATGGTAGAAAGGAAGGGGAGAGGAGGTGCCCATCAGATCTGCAACCAAGGGGCATGCACATGAGGGAGGAGGTTAGGCTGGGTATTGGGTGTCAGCCACTTGCCGGCAGGCAGTTAGCCACTTCTTAGGGGGGTTAGGGAGAAGAGGGAGAAGGGGGAGAAGAGAGGGCAGGCAGGAGAGGAAGAAGAGGAATAAGGTTGGGTAGGGAGAAAAGGGACAAGAGGGGCCTTCCTCCTGGCTGCTGTGTAGGATAGGGAGGGGACCACGATGTCCGGGGGGAGGTGAGGGGGAATGGGGAAGTGGGGGCGTAGGAGACTTGGAGGTGTTGGTGATGGGACAGGGTAGGGTTAGGTAGAAGGGACTGAGGGGTCGCTATGTGACTGTTACACCTGCAGCAAGCAAGGGGCACGCTTGTGATCAACAAACAAGGACATGCATGACTAGAAGTGGGCAGGCTGGCCAAACACCCCGACAACGCCTGGCTGCCGCTCCTGGCTGTGCTGTGCTGGGAATGCTGGAAGTGGCATGCATTGGCATAGACACACAGATAGGCACACATGATGGGACACACAGTACATGTGTACCAGTACATGTGACACGTGTACCTGGACATTTCTAGAAGATTGCTGCCATTGCTGACTTGTATCAACATTTCCGCTGCTCCTGCCGCCACTGCCGCCGCTGCTGCCGCTGTTGCCGCCACTGCCGCTGTCGACGCCTGTCGATGTCGCTGTCGCCTCTGCCACTGCTGCTGCCATCGTCCTAGTTGCATTCCTCTGGTATGCTGTCCGCTTGCCCCTGTCCCCCACTACCTGCCTAGCCATTCTGTTCTTGCCATCGTTGTTACAAGGGCCTACTCCTGTTGTGCTGCCGCCACTGCTGCCACCATTGCTGCTGCTGCTAGCACCGCCTCCCCCACTGCTGCAGCCATCACATCATGCGCCTTGGGCGGGCATCTGCACAAGCACCAGTAGGCACAAGCATGGACATATCCTTCCCTGTTGATAAGCAAAGCATGCTCTTCTCTGATGGTCTATCCCTCCTGCGTTTGCCACTGCAGCTCTGAGTGTATACTGTTGTCCTGCCTGGCTGCCGCTGGCCCTCCACCGCCTGCCTACCCAAGCTGCATGCAACCAGCATGCCCCTGCTGTTGTGCCTGCGTACTCCTGCAATGCTGCCTGCCTACCCCTGCTGCACCTGCCCCTGCTGCGCGTCATACCTGCCCCTGCCCCATGTGGGCCAGCTGTGCTTACTGCATGCTCCTCCTGTGATGCCAACATGCACTTGCCCCTTGTGAGGCAATGTCTGCTCACGGGTGGTACGCTTCTGTGTGGCCACACCTGTGGACCAGCACCACAACCAGGACGATGCCACACATAGGAGTTAAGCAATGCAGCGCATAGCTGTGCATTAAGTGAGGTGAGGTGCAACAACAGCAGCAAGCAACAGCATGTGCGGGTATACCAGCAACAACGGGCACAACGCAGCTCATACCTGGGTTGGAGAGACCGTTCCTTACTGCGCGAGCTGCGTTGGCCGCTGGGACCGCAGTCCATCCTCAGCATCCGCAGCAGCTGCTACGGACGTAGCGTTGGCCCAGCAGCTGCTTTGTGCACTGCAGCTGGTGCGCCTTGTCTGGTGCTGGTAGGAGCTGCCGGCGCTGAGGCTACTGGAGAGGATTACCGTGGGCATTCTTTACCCTGCTGCGCAGTCGTCTTGTCCGCAGAGCTGTAGATGGACCTAGATAGAGCAACACGACCTGTGCGGGCAGTGGTTTGGCGGTTGCGCTATTCCACCTGACAGCGGCTAGTAAATCTACCTCACAGGTGGAAGAGTTACCGGGAGACTTGATTGCACGCCACCCCATGTCAAATTCTTCGAATTGGCCACTTTTCCGGCCGGCATGACTGTCCAACCAGGACGTCAAATGATGAACTGCCAGCTTTGTGCGACTCCTTGTGTGGGTTTTCAACGTGTCTATTTGGCAGAAACGCGTTGCCTTCATGTGTGGGCCGTTCCATGTGTGGGTTCCATGTGTGTGTATCAGCACAATTGCTGCATCTTTTTGACCGACTGTTGATGCTCGTGGCTGCTCGGGAGCCACAGGTTCCAATGTATTGGCCGCATTGCGCAACATGCAATTCTGCGACTTGTAGGTTCAGCAATAATTCGCCGTCGCAGTCACGCCCCTAGCATGGGAGAGGGTCTCGCTGCGTTTTGGGACGCAGCAACACTGTTGCGTGTCGACCTGAAAACTTGCAATGTCCAGTCACGATGCGAAATTCACTCCGCGCTGGGTCTAGGCTGCTTACAGCAGTCGCTAAGAGTGTCTGCGAAGCCCAAGAACACGTCGCATGTTGGGGGCCAGCCACCCGGCAAACCGTTTGGGCTGGCCGCACACTCGTCAGGCCTTAGGCATCCCATCGCACTAATCGGCGGCCTCATCCGTGCAGAAATGAGTAAGAAAGTTATCTCTTGAGCCATGGGGGTGCAGCCAATGGCGGGGGTGACCACATCTAAACCAGTGTTGTGAATCTTCAGATTTTCAGATTTTCAATTTTCAGATTTTCAATGAAAATGAAAGTGTTTCATTGAAAAACTGAAAGAGTTTCATCGTCAGTGAAACTGAGCGGATGCCGCTGGTTCTCAGCCTACCCTTGCAAACGCGACTTGTTTGTATGCCTGCACTGTTTGAAATGCAGAAATACTTAGGTTGCCAAAGGTCAGACATGCAAGCCATTTTAAAAGATGCAAGCCGTCCATGCTGTCCGTGGATCCGCCATCTGTGGCGTTTTCTGGCTTGCGCTTCTTCCGCTGTGGCTGTAGCGCGCTGGCGCCAGCCAAGTTAATCACAGCACAGCCAATCA
The DNA here is from genome assembly GCA_030144725.1 of Haematococcus lacustris. Lineage (NCBI taxonomy): Eukaryota > Viridiplantae > Chlorophyta > Chlorophyceae > Chlamydomonadales > Haematococcaceae > Haematococcus > Haematococcus lacustris. The sequence continues at coordinate 6,189,182 of JASKMD010000014.1, read as the reverse complement.
CTCTGCAACACCCGATCTGCGATCTGACCGGGGGCAGCACCCGGCACTTTCAGATTTTCAGTGAAGACGTTCAGATTTTCAGATGAAAATTTTCATTGAAAATCTGAATGAAAATCTGCAATTTTCACAACACTGATCTAAACCCATCGGCTTATTGCAGCCTCCACCTATCCCCCAGCACCGTTGGGAGCAGGTCAGCCTGGACTTAATCACTCAGCTGCCTGTTTCATCTGCTGGTAATGATGCTAGCTAGGTTGTGGACAAGCTAACTAAAATGATCCATGCCGTGCCTACCACCACTTCTATCACTGCACCAGCATTGGCACGTCTCTTCTTTGACAACGTTTTCCGGCTGCATGGCCTGCCAAAGGTCATTGTGTCAGACCGAGACCCACGCTTCACATCAGCCTTCTGGCAAGAGCTCTTTCGACTGACCGGAACCCATCTCAACATCTCTACTGGTCACCCCCGCCATTGGCTGCACCCCTGATAACATCTTACCGGTCTTTGAGCATTTTACAGCAATTCTTGTGCAGGGCGGTGTAGCTCATTAGCGCGAAGCTGGCGGGCTGCTCAGGCTGATGTGCACCTTTGCCGGGGTCGGCGGGCTCAAACTTTTGAACTTTCAAATGTACGCCTTTTTGCTGTCCATTTAACAGTCCAACCAGGATGTGAAATGAAGAACTGCAAGTTGTGTGCGATTACTTGTGTGGGATATTAGCGTGTCTATGAGACAGAAACGCGTTAACTTCAAGTGTGGGCCGTTTCATGTGTGGGCGGTAAACACAGTTCTCAGCTCATTTTCTACATCTTTTTGACCGATTTTTGCTGCTCGCGGTTGCTCGGGAGCCACAGGCATCAATGTATGGAGTATCTTGTGCAACCTGAAAAGTTGCGATGTCCAGTCAGGATGCGAAATTCAGCCGCGCTGAGTCCAGGCTGCCTATAGCAGTCGCAAATATTACCTGCGAGGCTCCAGAACACGTCGCATGTTGGGGGCCAGCCACCCGGCAAATCGCTGGGGCTGGCTGCACTCTAGTCAGGCCATCGCCAGCTCATCGCACCAATCGGCGGCCTCATCCGTTCAGAAATGAGTTAGATGTTATCTCTTGAGCCATGGGGGTGCAGCCAATGGCGGGGGTGACCTACTGCCAACCACCCTCAAACCGACGGGCAGACCGAGCGATAGGGCACTACTGTTAACGTTGACATCCTGATGTTTGGGCCTGTTAACGTGGTTTAACAACTGTTTAACATACCCGTTTTGCTACCCTGGGACTGCGTCTTACTGGCCACTTCTGCCTGCATAGTGTCGCTGGGTGCATTGCCGTCTCGCGACCAGAACGACAGCAAAAAATGAGTCGTATCACGACCAAGCGGTCAAGTTTAACAAAACGGTGTAGTGGCGTTTTCACGCGTTTGGTCACCCCCGCCATTGGCTGCACCCCCATGGCTCAAGAGATAACATCTAACTCATTTCTGCACGGATGAGGTCGCCGATTGGTGCGATGAGCTGGCGATGGCCTGACTAGAGTGCAGCCAGCCCCAGCGGTTTGCCGGGTGGCTGGCCCCCAACACGCGACGTGTTCTGGAGCCTCGCATGCAATCTTAGCGACTGGTGTAGGTAGCCTGGACCCAGCTCGACGTGAATTTCGCATTTGGACTGGACATTGCAATGTTCAGGTCAGCACGCAACAGTGCTGCTGCGTCCTAGCACGCATCAAGACCCTCTCCCAAGATGGAGGCGTGACCGCGACGGCGGATTGCTGCCAGGTGCAATTTGCAGAATCGCAGTCTCGCACAAGATTATCCATACATTGATGCCTGTGGCTCTCGAGCAACCACGAGCAGCAAGAACCATTCAAAAATATGCAGAAACTGAGCTGATAACTGTGTTTGCCGGTGTGCAGGCCAGTGAAGGCCATGGTTGACAAGAAGAGGGGAGTGAAGGCTAAGTGTGCCAATGCTCTGGAAGCGAGTGAGGTTATGGCACAGCGCAGGGCTGCTGAGGCAGAAGCCAAGGCCCAGGCTGTTGCCGCTGAAGCTGAAGCCCAGTCACAGGCTGAGGCTGAGGCCCAGGCCGAGGCTGAGGCCCAGGCCGAGGCCCAGGCCCAGGCCGAGGCTGAGGCCCAGGCTGAGACCCAGACTGATGCTGGTGCTTATGAGGTGAGGCGCTGCAAACAGACCTGAAGCACAGGGAGCAGCAGCTTGCTGACAAGGAGCGCTTGCAACAACTGCAGCAACAACTCCAGGACCTCCAGCGGAGTGAGCTTCAACGCAAGGAGCAGCAACTTGCTGTGTTGGTGGTGAAGCAGCAGGCAGCAGTGCGACAGTGGGAGCAGCAATTAACAGGGCAACAACAGCAGCTGCAGCAACAGCTGAGGGAGCAACAACAGCAGCTAGATCAGCAGCAGGCGGACCTGCACTTGAGGGAGCTGCAACACCAGGTTAACAGGTTGCAGCAACAGCTCGAGGCACAAAGTAGGGCTGAAATGCAACGCCAGGTGCAGCAGCAGCTGGCAGCACAGCAACACTTGTTGCAGCAGCAGCAGGCAGACCTGCTACTGAAGCAACAGCATGTGGAGAAGCTGCTGCAAGAGGCGGCAGACCAGCAGGCTGTCAGCACCAACCACCCCCTCCCAGACCATCCACCATGCTCTTGCGCAAGGACACCAGCGCTGCACCGGTGAGGCAAAGGGTGGTGCAACAGACCTGCATCATCTGCACTGCGGCCCACCCTCAAAGTAACTCCCTGCTCGGCAAGCACATGGACAACCACCCATGTACAAGGTGCACAACACCACCCCTCTTCAAGCGCCCATGCCAGGACACCACACTCACGCCAATGCCTTCTTTGCCAGCAGGGTACGCAGTTCCCATGCATGCCCACCCAAGCACCCACCACCAAACCTCCCACTCAAACCATTGTGGGATGCATGTGTGCATGTGCAGGCATCATACTGTGGCTCCTGCATTGCACATCCCTGGGCTGCCCTACTCAGCTGTGGTTGGGGGCCACCAGCGCCTGCTGCTGGCAAATGGGCCCTCCCCCCCTCAGCCCAGGCTAGTGCAGCAAGCTCAGTTCAACTCAGCCCAGCCACTTCCAACCAGCCCTTCCTGCCTGCCACCACCTCTGCATGGGGGCACAGCCACTGGGTTGGCTGTGAGAGCCTGGGCGCGGTCACTGACCGAGTACTTCAGCGCATTACTAAAAAATGACTAAAAAAGGCATGAGTGCATTAAGCCTGACACCACCACCCCACTTGAGCCCATGCCCATGTTTCAAGACACTGTGAAGGAGGTGAGGGAAGACGAAGAGTGTTATGCATTGTTGATGTTGTATCATTCCGATTTGCTGCATGATGAGGTGTGCTTTGGCAAACTGACCAACAAACACCGTGAACGATATCGCATGCACATGGGGTGGAAGAGGCAAGAGGGACGTCGGGAATTGCGTCGTTGGGTGCTGAGAGAGCTGCAAAGTGAGCAGCTGGAGGCTGAATATGAGGCGGACAATTGTTGTGGCTGGGTGTAAGGTTCACGGGGGTCTATTTCGGAGCAGCATCAAGGGCCCAAACGTGAACATAACACGTTTCTGTCTCTTAGACACATTAACATCCCACACAAGGAAACGCACACAACTGGCAGTGCATCATTTGACGACCTGGTTGGACATTTAAGTGGACTGCAAGAAGGCCCACATTACTTAAAAAATTGACATGGGGTCACGTGACACAAAAAACCTGAGCGCGTCCATGCAGCGGAGCCACCGAGCGCGATAGCTGTTCTCTGATCACAACCCCACTAAGTAGGCTATTCCCGACACAACGCGACCCAATCTCTCAGCACCCCCGCCCGCCCCGGCATTGGTGCACATCAGCCCGAGCAGCCCGCTAGCTTCGCGTTGATGAGCTCCCCCGCCCTGCGCAAGAATCGCTGTAAAATTCTTAAAGACCGGTAAGATGTTATCAGGGTAAAAAAAAAAAAAAAAAACAAGTGCAGCCAATGGCGGGGGTGACCGTTTGAAAACGTTAGCAGCCCTCTCCTTAAAACGTTTAATACGCGGCCCCTCCCCTATTAACAGCCACAAACCAAACTTGTGGCTGTTAGTAGGGGAGGGGACTTGTTTGTGGCTGTTAGTAGCGGAGGGGACTTGTAAACAGGGCAACCACCGTCGCGATCACAGTCTTCGTCATCGAAGTCAGATGCAGGCGAGATGTGCTCGGACATCGAACAAAGACAGCAGGGAATAGATGCGCGGCGGTCAGCATCACACATGTCACACCAGATGTGAGAGACAGAGCCAGCGCGGCTCCGCCGCGCTGGCTAAAGCTTGAACGCTTTGAAAACGCCACTACACTAGATAGCGACGTTATCTACTACTTAACATTAACATTAACACGTCCGGTCGTGCCCTACCGAGCGAGCTAACCGCACGCTCGAGGACATGCTACGCAGTTTCGTATCACCACACCACGATGACTGGGATGAGCACCTCACCGCTGCGGAGTTCGCATACAACGTGTCGGTGCAAGCCAGCACAGGCTTTAGCCCTTTCCGCCTAAACTCCGGGCAGGAGCCACACACGCCATTGTCCTTAGCGGCAACCACTGCAGGCGCAGCTACAGCCGACAGTGAGACTGCACCTGCATTCCTGGAGCGCATGGCCAGAGACATCACAGCTGCAAAGCAGCACCTGCTGAAAGCTCAAGAGAGGCAGGCCCAGCACGCAAATGCCAAGCGCACAGAACACACATTCCATGCTGGTGACCAGGTTTACCTGGCTGACAGCTTCTTTGCACACACATCACCTTCCAATGCGCGAGCAGAGCATGCCACACACAAATTCACTCCCAGGCAACACGGTCCATTCAAAGTCCTGGAGGTCGTCACGCCAATGGCACTAAAGCTGCAGTTCTCAGAGGTTTGGAAGAACATCCACCCTGTCGTGCATGTGTCCCATGTCAAGCTTCACAATGACGGCTCCGCCTTATTCCCCACACGCAACCTTGCTCCACCGCCAGACCCTGACATCATCGATGGCGAGGCACATTATGAGGTGCAGGAGATCAGAAACCGCCGCTTCCAGCGGGGGGCATTGCAATTGCAGGTGAAGTGGAGATGGCACCCGGACCACGAGAACAGCTGGCTTCCTTTGACTCAACTACAAGAAGATCTCTCCAAGGGCTTCCTTAACAAGATTGTGAAGGCATACGAGAGGCGCACTAAGCAGCCTAGAACATGGATGAAGTTGAAGTCTTAGCCTGCATGCATGCTTGCCTGTCTTGCCTGTCTTGCCTGTCTTGCATACTTGCATGTTGTTTACTTATGACATGATGTTTTTCAACAGATACGCTCCGGGACGTAGCTCTTTCGGAGTGGGGGAGAGTGTAACAGTTCACAGGCCTAGCTAGGATGCATGGAACAGGCTGCAGGTCACCCCGGCCGTTGGTCCCGCCAATCCGTGACAGGCGCGACGCTCACACCACGCGCTAGTGAAGGGTAGCTGAGGCTATCGCGGTAACTCACGCGCGCTGAAACTCGCGTTTTGGACTGAAGCCTCCCAGATCACTCCGCCCGCCATTCCCGCGGAATGTGAACATGGTCGCTCGCTGCAACCTGGGGCTCAACGGGGTGCGACCGTACGTGGGTCGCAGGGCGAAGCGCAAGATTCCCTGGGTCGCTATTCACACAACCTTGTCATGGATGTCCCGGTGCCGGGACGTGTGCAATTGGCGTAGCACCGTGCGGCATGCGATGACCGCTTAGTCTTCTATACGCCCATTATGCTATGAACACCGTAGATGAAATAGTACAGCCACTAATCAGCCGGCTGCTCTCACAACATCGCGCAGCACAAGTGCATTGTGGAGGTACTTCGCATCGACGTGGTGGCATCCGAACGCTCTAAGGGCAAGTACAGCCGGCGATCCAAATTTCTCCCGGCTCGAGTAACCAGACAATGTACTCTTGATGTAGGCGCGCACCTAATGCTATTTCTGCGGGAGCCTAGGTCCTTTAGCTCATAAATTCTTCTCAGCTCCGGGTAAGGACGGACACATGTAGCCAGTACAACTTGCTATGTTGCTTGTAAGGCCTATGTTGTTTGTAGCAGAATGACCCGCCCTTGCTGCCGCTCTCAATGTAGAAAATGCAGATGTTACTAGAAAGTTATTTAAGTCGTGCATAGCTACCCCCATGGTTGACGACTGTTGCAGGAGCCAGGCACCCTATGGGTATTCCCAGCAAACGCGCCAAGGCCAGTAGGGCTAATGGGGCTCAAGGGCAGCTGCAGCAGCAGCTACGTGAAGCAGCAGCTCGACAACAACAGATCCTTATGTCTGCAGTTGCTGCCACATGCTGGGGCCATAAGCGCCCACGCAGCTGCCTTGGCCGGAGCGCTCAGCAGCAGCTCAGCATGGACCAGCAGGAGCTGCAGGGTGCCCAACATCAGCTCGGTCTAGACCAGCAGCAGCTGCTGGGTGCCGAGCAGCAGCTAGCTCTGGACCAGCAACAGCTGCATGGTGCCAAGCGGCAGCTGACCATGGACCAGGGTCAGCTGCAGGGTGCCCAGCAACAGCTCTAGATCAGCAGCAGCTCTAGATCAGCAACAGCTCTAGATCAGCAGCAGCTGAAGGGTGCCCAGCAACAGCTAGCTCAGGACCAGCAGCAGCTGAAGGGTGCCCAGCAACAGCAGGCTCAGGCCCTTGAGCAACTGCAGGGTGCCCAGCAGCAGCAGGCTCAGGCCCTTGAGCAGCTGCAGAACAGCAGGACGGGGCTGGAGCGCAGCGAGCTACTGTTGCGTCAGCACATGGACGCATGCATGAGGTGAGAGCTTGACATGCTGTGACATGCTGTGACCTGCTATGCCCCATGCGCTACTGACCTGCTGTGACATGCTATGCCCCATGCGCTACTGCTGACCTGCTATGCCCCATGCGCTACTGACCTGCTGCGACATGCTGTGACCCATGTGCTATTGACCTGCTGTGACATGCCCCATGTGCAGGGCACACACCATGGACCTGCCGAGCCTTGCAGCCATGCAACCTGAGATGCGGCACATCTGTTTCATGCGCAACTGTGTCCCCAGAGCTGCAGCCCAAGCTGCTTATTCTCCGGCTCTCCCACCCGTGAGGCTGCACAACCGCTTCAGCACTCTGTCATCCCGTTGTCCAGGAGATGACAACAGCCCTCTTGCCTGTGCCTGTGCCATCTTTGCCTGTGGTCTGAGACTGCATGTGCGTGTGGTCTGAGACTGCATGTGCATGTGGTCTGAGACTGCATGTGCGTGTGTGAGGCACATGGGCAGCAAGCCACAGCAGTGCATGTGTCATGGAGCATCTACTCTGAGCAGCATACCCATGTTTGGACGTGTGACACTGGCAAGTGACAAGAAGGAAGATGCTGAGTGCTTGAGGCTTTTGCATGCACGGGCACCACACATTGCAAGCGCCCACATGACCTTGAATGTGCAGCTGCTGAAGGAGTATGCACGGGAGTGCTTGGGCTGGAAGGGCAAGAGGTTGACGCAGAAGAAGCCATTGCTTAGGGCTGACATCCTAGAACATCTGAGGTGGGAGGAAGAGATGGAGGAGGATCAGTTGGCTGAAGTGGGGGTTGACGAGGCAGATGAAATGTAAGGCCAAGTACTTTCGATTGAAACCAGCAGCACCAACTGAGCCAGAATAGCACGAACTGAGCCGATAAAGCCGATTAAGGCAATGACCAAAAAATTAACAGTGCCATGCGCCCAACTTGCACAGTTTCAGCTAAGCGTGGCGTGACTCAGTCTCGTGGTGTAATGACATGGCTCGGTAGCATGGCGCACTGCGATGGCCTACTCCGCAGTACTGCGAGGCTGCCTCCATGGTGCGAACTTTGCTACGGACGCCACGGAGCGCCTCGCCACCCTGCTCTTGTAGGTGGGTCGCTGCTTGTTTGCGCTATCTCAAGTTTCGACCTGGTGGCGGGCGGTGTACTGGGACAAGGCTTCAGTCCAAAACGCGAGTTTCAGCGCGCGTGAGTTACCGCGATAGCCTCAGCTACCCTTCACTAGCGCGTGGTGTGAGCGTCGCGCCTGTCACGGATTGGCGGGACCAACGGCCGGGGTGACCTGCATATTTTCATTGTAGGATCTCCATGCAGGATCTTGTGAGATTTGATTTTGCATCGTCTTGAGAGGAGTCCAGATGGTTTTCAACACTTGTTTACAGAGTGAACAACAGACCCACATTGTAAGCACAGATATCTAACCCTGTCTCTACAGAACATCGAGTTGCAGCCTCCCGGCCGCCATCGCATCTGATCTTCCCTGGACGAGTATCGTTCACCGCGTCGCGTCTTTAGAGAGTACGCTACCAATAGTAGTAGCCTAGCAACGCGTCAAATCAGCTACTGTTGTGCTGTCGCTGTAGTGCCGCCAGCCGTGCAAGCCGCTATTTAGCCATGCACCCCAGCGACCCAGTAGCACTGTTACACCAGACATGCTCTATCACCTTGTGTGGTACAATCAATGACAAAATGTAGCAGAGGGTGAATGTAACATGGGGCGAACTTATCACCCGGGGGCGATTGGCGACGTTCTTGGGCACATCCCCGATTGGTTGGACCCTTTGCTGCCGCTGGGCGCCCTCATCGCCGCACTCGTCGCACTGTGCGCGAAGTTGATACCGACAAATGCGATGAGCCCTCCTGGACCCCGACGCCGCGCTGCCCTGGCACGCGGACATGCGATACGTGCCAAGCTGGTAAGCAGTGGCAGTGGCAGTGTCGGAAACCTACATTGCCCCGACCCCGAAGCCGCGCCAAAAAAATGATAGTGCCATGCACCCAACTTGCACCGACTTGCACCAACTTGCACCGACGTGGCGTGACTCAGTCTCGTGGTGTAGTGACATGGCGTGGTGGCATGGCGCACTGCGATGGCCTGCGGCGCACTACGAGGGCTGCCTCTTTAGTGCGAAGTTAGCTACGGACGCCACGGAGCGCCTCGCCACCCTGCTCTTGTAGATGGGTCGCTGCTCGCTATCTCAGTTATCGACCTGGTGGCGGGCGGTGATCTGGGACAAGGCTTCAGTGCAAAACGCGAGTTTCAGCGCGCGTGACTTACCGCGATAGCTTCAGCTACCCTTCACTAGCGCGTGGTGTGAGCGGCAGGCCTGGCACGGGTTGGCATGGCCAATGGCCGAAGTGACCCATGGTCAGGTCCCACAAGGTCAGGTAAAATGGCTCGAAAAAATGTACCGTCACTTTTTGTCGCGTATACTGCACTCCAAGAGGTCAAACCGCGACGCCCCGCTGCGGCGTGGTGCTCCGCAGCTTGGCCTGCGAGGGACGGGCTAAAGTCAACTTTGCCCCCCTCCGCGGTATCCTTGCACCAGTGACTCCTTGCATCCTGACGGTAGTGCACGTGCATACAACAACGCCGCAACGACGAGCGAGGTAGAGCGGTCACTAGTCGGTCGGTCGGCGTGCCGTGATGGGGTGCTGGCATGCAAATTTGCAGTGCTATTTTTGAGATCGATTTGTTGCTTGTTGCTGCTACGCATCCGTCTAGTTTTTGCGCCCTAGCTTTGACGTATGCTCATAGCTCCCACGGGAAGGAATTGCAATCACAAAGCTCTTAAAATCACAGCTCTTAAAATCACAGTACGTAGAAACCTTATTTTTGGGCAGGAAGTGCATCAAACGCCGTGCTAACCTCCTGTAGAGCTGCAAACGGCGTGCCCCGAGAATCTCGTACACTTTGGGTAGCGTTATTCTTAAGATTAGCACCCATAGATCACCCAGACATACCTACCATGCTCGTGTCTAAATTACCCCATCATCTCGCGCTCACTAGGCTGCGAAAGTGTAAGAGGTTGTTCTAATTCCTCCAAGCTACCACCAACGTTCATCAGCGGCACAAATGATGCAGACTGGCGGCCATAATTAGCGATGGGCCGACGCAGTCAGCGTAGTAAGAATAGGAAGGATCGAAAAGCATAGGACAGCAAAGGGAAGCATAGGGAAGCATAAGAAAGCATAGGAAGCTCTCGTCGTTCATCAGCCCTCTCAATAATGTCGTCGAAGGAGAGACCAGAAAAAAACAATTCCTTCGGACATGCTGCCTGCAGCTCGTAGTATATGCTTTGATGTGGTGGAGGAGTAGGGCCATTGCAACGCTTAGGCATGTTGCGAGCGAACTGCGGCAGCCCGATGCGAGATGCGAGCCACCCGGTTAACCGACATAACCGCCGGCCCTCGCGCTAGCGCTGTTGTGTACCGTACCTACCAGCACCCGCTTAGAAAAAGAACGCCGCATCCATCTACAGTAACCTTGCCAGCTGGACACTTGGCAAGGGTTGGTGGGCGTCGGGGGTTGCAGGCCCTTTGATGCAGTAGGCATATCGGGAAGGCTCGCTGATCAAGGCTGTGTAAGCGCGGCATCAAATGGCTCACGGTACATTTTGCCAAGAGACCTTGTGGGACCTGACCCATGGCTCAAGAGATAACATCTAACTCATTTCACGGATGACGTCGCCGATTGGTTCGATGAGCCAGCGATGGCCTGACTAGATGTGCAGCCAGCCGCAGCGGTTTGCCGGGTGGGTGCCCCCCAACCTGCGACATGTTCTGGAGCCTCGCAGGCAATCTTAGCGACCGGTATAGGTAGCCTGGACCCAGCTCGACGTAAATTTCGCACTTGGACTGGACATTGCAATGTTCAGGTGAGCACGCAACAGTGCTGCTGCGTCCCAGCACGCATCGAGGCCGAAAAACGTGCCCGGTTTTGTAAATTTGACATGGGGTCACGTGACACAAAGAAACTTGAGCGCGTCCATGCAGCGGAGCCACCGAGCGCGATAGCTATTCTCTGATCACGGTCCCACTAAGTAGGCTATTCCCGACACAACGCGACCCGATCTCTCAGCACCCCCGCCCGCCCCGGCATTGGTGCACATCAGCCCGAGCAGCCCGCTAGCTTCGCGTTGATGAGCTGCACCGTTCTGCGCAAGAATCGCCGTAAAGTTATCAAAGACCGGTACCAAAGACCGGTACCAAAGACCGGTATCAAAGGGTGCGGCCTATGGGTGACCTATTGCAGTGTAGTTAAGCTATGGCCTAGGGGTGACCTATTGCGGTGTATTAAAGCGACCCTGCGCAGGTTGGGAAGCTCTTGAAATTACATTGCGTTGAACCCTTATTTATAGGCAGGAAGTGCATCAAATGCCGTGCTGACCTCCTGTAGAGATACAAGCGGTGTGCCCCGAGAATCTCTACCACTTTTGGTAGCGTATCCTTAGGTGTAGGCACGGCATCAATTGGATAACGATACATTTCGCACCTGACTACCAGCCACCTCATTTGGCCCCACATTTGCTGGCCTCACTGCTTGCACTAGGATGGGCGGCACGTAATCCTACTAGTAAGGTAGTTACACTGGTTTCTCTCAGGCCGCGCAACTCAAACGATCACACCTACAGCCGCAGTCCTGTTGATGCTCCAGCTCTGACAACTCGACCGCACCCTCCCCTTTGCGCTCTGCCCGCGGCCATCCATCACCCCCTGTACAACAGGCCCGAAGCGCTGCCCACATAAAAGGTGCCGGGCCGCAAGCTGCCTGCCTGGGCGTGCCAATGCTGGCGGGGGTGGTCCGGGTGATCGCAGCAGATGACATCGCTCGGCCGCAGGGGATGCTCGGTGAAGTTGGTGCCTGCAGCCGACATCCGGGCTCAGCAGCAGGAGGAGAAAAGCAGCAGGAGGGGGGCAGCAGGGGCAGGGGTTCAGGGCTAGCTACGGAGGCAGGGTAGCATGAGGGGCGCCAGGAGCGGGCGGCAGGGGCAGGGCCAGCAGGGATGGTACGACGTACGAGCAGGGGCAGAAGGGACGGTAGGGGCAGGTGCAAGGGCAGGAGGGGTGGTACGAGCAGGGGCAGCAGGGGCGGTAGGGCCAGTGTTGAAGCCATGTTGGCAAGGGGGCTTCCATTGCGGGTGTGACGCGCGGTGTGGTGTGGGCAGTAGGCGCATGGTCGCACCGTATGTGGTGCTGCCAGCGGTGTTTCTGGATGGCAGCAGGGGCTGCGAGCGCTTAAGGCGGTGCGGCAATGGCTTCCGCACGAAGTCGTCGGTGTAGGTGGTTGAGCCGTCGAATGGACGGTGAGGCCACGGCGCAACCGGGGCGCTGCGGCGCACCAGAGCGGCACGCGACGGGTTCGGTGCAGAGCCAGCGGGGCAGCGGCAGCTGGGACTCTGCCGGCAGGCGCGGTGGAGATACGGCAGGCGCAGCAGTGGGCGCAGCTGCAGAGGTGCCCTGGCCGGCTCTGCCCACCAGGGCAGTGATTCAAGTCAAGGCGCTGTTAGACCTGAGGAGGACCCCAGGCCGATGCAGCTGGCAGGCCGTTGACCCAAGCTGCCACTGCCTGCCTGCCCGCCTGCCTGCCTGCCCTGCCGCCTAGCACTCACGAGAAGGGCCTTGCCCCTGGGCCCTTTGGCACGTAGTCGTCGCGCTGTGTGGTGCTGCCCACAAAGGGCACGTGGTAGTCCGGGATGCTGCGGTCCAAGGGGGTGGAGGGCATGCCTTGCTGCAGGTCAGGGGCAGGAGGAGGGCGGGAGGGGTCAGGGGTCATAGCCCAGCGCACAGGGCATCATCCATAACCTGGCTGGGCCTGAACCAGGGAGCTTGATCTGGCCTGGCCCACCCTACCCTGCCCTATCCTTCTCTGACCGCCCTTCTCTGCCCCACCCTGCCCTTGCCTGACCTGCCCCACCCTGCCCTGCCCCACCCTACTCTGCCCTGCCCCACCCTACCCTGCCCCACCCTGCCCTACCCTGCCCCACCCCTTCTCTCAACCGCCCTGCTCTGCCCCACCCTGCCCTTGCCTTGCCTGATCTGCCCTCCCTGCCCCACCCTGCCCTGTCCCACCCTACCCTGCCCTTCTCCACCCTATCCTACCCTGCCCTGCCCTACCCTGCCCCACCCTGCCCTGCCCCACCCTACCCTGCCCTGACCCTGCCCTGACCCACCCTGCCCTGGCCTAGCCTGCCCTGGCCTGGCCTGGTTCAAAGAGCTGAGCCACCTTGCGGTCGTGGAAGTAGTCATAGGTTGTGCCAGCGATGAAGGGCAGGCGTGGCATTGGCCCCTCCGGCGCCCTCACACTGTCCCCAAGCCAGCAGCAGGCCGGCAGCAACCAGGGCAGGGCAGGGCGGGGTGGGACGAGGTAGGGCAGAGCAGGGCGGGGCGGGGCTACACTGCATTCCCTTCAGCCCGGGGAACTGTTGAATGGCACACCCCAACGACTGCCTGCGGGCCTGCACATCTATAGATGCTCCTGCGCTGTATGCTTCATGGCAAGGTACGGACGAAGACAGCCAGACTAGAGTAGCACTGTAACGATAGGGATGGTTGGCTGCCCCCCCTGGCTGGCCCCCCTTGGCGGTACTCACAGGGGGCTGGATGCCTTGGGGGTGTAGTCAGCCCGCTGGGTGGTGACGCCGCTGAAGGGCCGGGAGGGCAGCAGCTCCTGCTCTGCGGGCGCACAGCTGGGTGGCCTCATCACTGCTGACACCACCCCTGACCACCCTGCCTGAGCGTGACCATGACGGCCACCGCGCTGGCCCTGAACCCCACTCATCACTCTGTGCTGTGGGGCTGTCAACCAGGGGGAGGGGGGGTTGGTGTAAGGGACAGGGGTGTCTAGGGGTAGAGTAAGGGTCGGTGAGGCCATCAGACGAGTGGGGCAAGCAGGCCTAACGAGGCCATGTGCAGAGTCCTCGCGGGCGCAAGCAGGCAGGTGCCGTGTGCAGAGAGAGGCTATCCCTGCGTGACATGCTCTTCATCAGCGTGTTCCACGGCTGGTGCTGTGACGCAGGGTCCAGCCCCCTCTACAGCCTTCACCGTGATCTCCACACCCAGTACCACGTCCTGGCTGCTGGGGGCTGCCTACAGGACTGCCTGGGCCAGGGTGTGGGCTAGGCTGTCAGGGTGGGGGCGAGGGGTGGCCCCAGCTGTTGGCTGGCTGCAAGGTCAAGCGCATGGGGCAGAGCACCAGACCTGGGCCCAGTGCTGCTGGCTGGGCGCTCAACTACCAGCGTGACACCTGGCCGCGCTTCTTGTCGTAGTCACGCTGGTAGCTGGTCTGGCAGCAAGAGCTGGTGGCGGACGAGGTGTAAGAGTGAGGTGACATCGCCTCCTGGGTATAAGTAGGTACGCGCAGATATGAGAAGGTATGAGCCTAGTGGCGCAATGCATCCGAGGAAGCGGCCCAGTACCGCGGAGCAAGAGCCGCATCCGATTGAAAGCCCGCGAAAACAAGGTTCGTCGAGGTCGTAGTCGTGGTGTGGCCCGCTGCAACTGTGCAGTCCGGTGAGCTCCGCGCTGCTCACATCGCTACTGTTCATGCCAGCGCTGGTCCTAGCACCCCTCCAGGCAAACAAAAGGGCTGGATGGAAGACCCAACGACGACAGGTACGCACCCACCCCCGCCTTATATGCCCCCGCACTGTTTGTGTCCCCGCATTGTGTCTTGGCCTGTCAATGTTGCCTGTCAAAATGCGGATTGTGCTTGGCCACAGGTCATCAAAGTCCCGGGTGACGCTGTGCTGCGCGGGTGCAAGAAAACCCGATGCAAGTTGAAGGCGCACTTCCAGCTGCGGGCTGAGGTGCACTCCCAGCTCCGCGTCATCGCATCGCTATTTGGTCAAGCATGCCAGCGGGCTGAACAATGCCCGCCATGCCACTGACCGGTGGCTGGCTCCAATCAAGCCCCACCTCCAGCACCTGGCAACAGCAAGCTCAGATGGTACCTCCCTGGTGGCCAACCTGAAGCACATCACTGTCACCCTGGCCACCTGGGACGCTGTGTGGGAGGTGTACCTGGACCCCAAGTGGGCACAGCAGCGGCTGCGGCTGTACGAAGCCCAGGACCGGGCGCTGGAGCACTTCCTCAAGAAGGTGAGGGAGGGTGGGAGGGAGGGAGGGTAAGGGACTGAGAGGTGGTGGGTTAGGCATAACGTGAAAGAGGTAGTTGCCTGTGCCATGCCTAACCATGGTGCCACCATGTCAGCCACCCTGTGTGTGCCTTGTGTGCATGGCTGCAGTTGGAGGAGGACATGGCGGAGGTGTCCATGGAGCGCCATGGGCATGCCAGGCAGCTGGTGTTGTTCTTTGGCGCAGCTGGCATTGGCACAGCGGGAGGGTGGGGTGCTGATTGCGGTGCTGCGTGCCTGCTGCAAGGTGGTGTGCAGGCCCAGGGGCGACAGGCCAGCGGCGGGCCAGGTGGTGCTTGTGGATGAGCACCGCACCACCCGGGTCAGCTCAGCAGTGATTGGCAAGGCAGCCATGTGAGGAGGAGCTGAACACACTCAGTGCCACAAGGCCTGCAGGCTGGAAGCCCCCAGCAGGGCAGGTGGAACAGCGCCTGGTGCGCCCAGCCTGGAGCCAGCAGCGTGACCAGCCAGTGCGGGGCCTGATGTGGTGCCCAGTAGTGCCCCCCCGCAAGCCCCCACAGGCCCCACGCAGCAGCCAGGCAGCCACACAGCCAGCAGCCTCAGAGCCTGGGCCCAGCACTCCCCCGCCAGCCAAGCGCAGCAAGCGCACCAAGGCTGAGCAGGCAGCTGAGCCCACCCAGCCCACCAAGGGCACAGGCCAAGGGCAAGGCTGCCAAAGCCAAGCCAGCCACCACAGCCAGGCAGGTGGCTGGACAGGGACTGCAATGCAGCTCTGAACATGCAGCGCATTGGGGAGAGCAGGTGGCGTCCACTGGAGCTGTGCTACTGGCCAGACCAGGGAGCTCTGCCAGCCAGGGGCAAGGAGTACCCAGGCCTGGGCTACAAGCGGCTGCAAGACAAGCCACCCAAGGCCCAGGAGCAGCAGCAGCCTGCTGTGGCACCGTAGTGTGTGCCCCCCTTTGTTGAGCTGTTATCAGCTTACATTAGCGCATGTTTTGTCATGCCAACTCTACACAATAGCCCTCTGGGTCAGGCAATAGTGTAGGTGGTAGGCAACCATGACCATGTGTATGCCATGTATAAGCCATGCCATGTGATGGGAACTCCACACAGGAAAAACACCGTGTTGTAGGGGTCCACAATGAGTGTTCCACTGCAACGAAGGCTCAAGGTTGAGGGCCAAGGTGCTGGCTGGACGCTATCAGGTGTCATGAAGGCAGGCTGAGCTGCCCACTACAGGCGCCTTGCATGCCATGACTTTGGACAGCTGGGGGCAGGCCTTGTGACCCCCGGCAAAGACATTGAAGGCTTGGAGTGCTGGCATAGGCTCCTGCTGCTACATAGGAAAACGTAAAAAGTTGAAGGCGGCCTGTGGGCTATGGTATGTGGGCTATGGTATGAGGTTGCTGTGGTGGCCAGAGGGCCTGGCCCTAGCGCTGAGAGAGGCTGGGCTGTGCCAGGGGTGTGGGTGCTGTAGCTCCTGGGGTGGGAGCGTGGGACTCACGTCTGGGTTCACGCCTCAGGCCGCGCTTCTTGTCGTAGTCACGCTGGTAGCTTGTCTTGAGCTGCAGCAGCAAGAGATGGCAGCGGACGAGGAGGGAGGAGATGTGGCGTTGTGTGCAAGCGTGTGCACCAGGTCAGGTCAGTTTAGTCCAGTTCGGTCCAATTCAGGGCAGGGCGATTCAGGGCAAGGCGGGCCGGATCAGGTCAAGTCAGCGAAAAGATGCGCAGGTCAGGCCATGGCAGCCCAGGGCAGGGAATGGCAGAGCAAGGCAAGGAAGGGGCAGGGTCACAGTGGCTGTCAGCCACTTCGATTACCGCGTCTAGGAAGCGTGCAAGCTAGTATAGGAATGTCCATGCAGAAAGCAGGGGTCGTGATGAAGGGCCACAGCGCTGTCGGGGAAGGGCGCAAATGGGGCGCGGGCCGCGGCGTTATGCAGTGCTACTCAATCCTGCCTTGTCTCCTACCGCATCATCTGTCCATTGCGTGTCACGAATGGGTGCGCAAATAGGAGCGCGGCAGATTGGGCACCAATTCTTTTTGCACGCGCAATGGTCCTCTTGAACCCCGTGTGTATGGCCTGTGTCTCTCATCTGCAGTTCATTTGTAAGATTCTTGAGGGCTGCGGTGTGGGGCAGGAAGTGCAGCAACCTGTACCGTAGTTTGCGTCGAAGAGCGCGCCATCTACAGCCGTTGCACCTGTTTTGTCGAGCCTGCGTTTGCCTTATGTTACTTCAAGGTGGGAGGTGCGAGCTTTCCAACGGGGTAGCGTTGCGGTAACAGCTAGCGACTACCTAACAAGAGCGGCAGCTGGGATGCTGTACCGCGGCTGCAGTTGACATGTAGACATGGAGCAGAATAGTTACTTGCCACATGAAGGGGCCCGGGTAAAGCGCAACTGTTGCTAGTTACTTAACATAATTGACGTTATGGGGCCTAGACAGAAGCTGAAACAAAGTCTTTACACAACTGTAACAGTCGAGCATTAAGACGTCAGGGGCTCAACACCCTAGAGCCTCAACACCCTAATGTTGTCAGCGTGACGGGGTGATGGGATTTTGGCCAGGTTCCAGGTTATAAAGATAGAAGATTTGGCGCAGAGGGTGCAATGTTACAGCCGCCCTGCTGCCAAGGTTGGCTCCTTGTCAGCGCCTGACAACCGAATGAGGTCCCCCTTTGCAGGTTAGTAAGTGTCTCTGACCGCCAAGCTGCGCGGCACATACCCACTGCTACTCTCAATAGCTTACTAACCTGAGACTGGTACTACTGACCAGTCACACCGGCATGGGGCATAGCCTCCCTGCTAGCGCCCTGAGTGCCCATGTTCGTTGTGGTCATCTACGGCACCAGGTTCTTACCCACACTCGCATACGTGACTGGTGTGCCAAAACCGTATGCCGTGCCCTAAACCGCCCACTGCAGCCCCTTGGCATGACACACAGATGCCAGTGGCGTGATATGTGTGACGGTGGCCCGGCCGTCAGACCGGACGAGGCGGTACTGCGCAGCCAGAATGCGGCTCGCGGGTGTGACAGGTCGCGTGTTTGGCGACCAGCTTGACATCATAGCCGCCAGTGCTCCTGGAGAGCCTTGCGATGCCGGCGATCCGTGTGTCAAGTCTGCCGATAGAAACCAATGTTGTATGCTATTGACCCGCCTTACATCAAATCAGCGTCTCCGCGATGGGCTTCCTGTCCATTCCCTTCATAGCCTCCCGCGCAGCTTCGCGCAAGTGAGGCAGCAGCGCATTTTGATGCGTGATTTGCTTGAGCAGGTCCACGGTGCGGATCAGCAGGCGCGCGATGTCGCCGTCGTCCATCCCGCAATCAGCCATGATCTGCGGAGCATCGGCCAGCCACAGCGGCGCTAAGTAAGAGTGCCGGCGATGCCAACGCCGCGAACCAGCGCACCTGTCCACCATCAAGGTCCGGGTGCAACCTGCCTTGCAGCATATCACAGCCAGCTGATGCCTGCTCAGTTGCCCACTCTGCCCTGGTCCGTTGCCCCACCATTGACACTTGCAACTGCCCCGCTGCTTACCCCACTGCCCTGCCTGGCCCTGCTGCCCGACCGACCCTGCTGCCTGGATCGCTCTGCTGCCTGCCTGGCCTGTTTCCACTCCTCCCGCCTGGCCTGCCCCGCTGCCACGTGCCTGCTGCCAGGTAGCCCCTGCGGCCCAGGCCTCCACAATGCCTGCCAGGCGCAGGTCCAGCAGCAGGGCGTCGTTCCAGTAGCCCAGCCCCGCGTCTGCCTGCAGCTGACTCAGCAGCTGGCGCTGCTCCTCCAGTGCGTCCACAGCCATCACCAGCTGCACACCCACACCAACACAACACCAGACTGTTGGCAGCAGCAGCAGCCGCAGCAGCAGCGGAAGCAGAGGTTGAACAGCTGCAGCATAGCAACTGCTGCCCGTGCTAGTGCTGCCGCCCCTGCTGCTGCTGCTGCTGCTGCTGCCCCTGGCTGCTGGCCCTGCCGCCTGCACCACTGCCATTGCCCCTCGTCACTGGCCAGGCCAGCCCCCTGCTGCTGCACCTCATCACTGGCGGAGTATGCAGTGAAGATGGCGGTGGACTTGCGCAGCACTTCAGCCGACAGGATGGCCCCCAGCAGCCCCGCCAGCTGCGGCCCACTGAGCTGCATGATGACGGGGTGGGTCAGCACCAGCGCCAGCCACAGCTCGTTCTGGCCCTGCAGCCAGCAGCACAGCACACACCCACACACCTTATATGCACGACCAGGCCACTGCTGCAGCCGCTGCAACACCAAGGGCACTGGCAGTGGCAGTGGCAGGGGTGGGGCGGTGGCGGCATCACCAGTCACAGTGCCACCGCCACCACGGCCACACCACCACCCTCACCCGCCACCACCGCCACCCCCCACCTTGCTGGCACAGACTGGGTGCAGGATGGGTGCCTACCCGCTGCGCTGCTGACGCCCCTCCCCTGACAACCTCAACCCTACCACCAGCTGCCCCCATCACCATCTGACCCTGAGGGCGGCGCTGACAGGCGCCTGGTGGAGACACTGGGAAGCAGGCGGTCGAGAGATGAAGGGGGCTGGGGAGGATGCAGCCCCCCCCGCCAAGAGCAGCTCTGGCATTCTATTGCCAGGTGGCATGAGCTGATGAAGACACTCCTCATCCCCCTACTTGGACCCAGTGCCTAGCCACTGCACTGCTTTCCCTCACCCTTCATCACCACACCCAACCCTGACATGAGGCGCATTTGCCTGTTCATACTTGGCAGGCAGGCAGGCAGGCGGGCGGGCGGGCGGGCGGGCGGGCGGGCGGGCGGGCGGGCGGGCGGGCGGGCGGGCGGGCGGGCGGGCGGGCGGGCGGGCGGGCGGGCGGGCGGGCGGGCGGGCGGGGCGGGCGGGCGGGCGGGC
The DNA here is from genome assembly GCA_030144725.1 of Haematococcus lacustris. Classification (NCBI taxonomy): domain Eukaryota; kingdom Viridiplantae; phylum Chlorophyta; class Chlorophyceae; order Chlamydomonadales; family Haematococcaceae; genus Haematococcus; species Haematococcus lacustris. The sequence goes on along the minus strand of JASKMD010000014.1, from coordinate 6,169,367 downwards.
GGGCGGGCGGGCGGGCGGGCGGGCGGGCGGGCGGGCGGGCGGGCGGGCGGGCGGGCGGGCGGGCGGGCGGGCGGGCGGGCGGGCGGGCGGGCGGGCGGGCGGGCGGGCGGGCGGGCGGGCGGACGGCGGGGGGGCGGGCGGGTGGGGGGGCGGGCGGGCGTGTGCACATCCTCTGACCTGCAGGCTGCGTGCCGCCAGGCCCAAGGGGAGGATGCTGAGGGTGCCCGCCTCCACTGCGTTCATGGCTGTCAGGATGTCCACCACCTCCTGGTCACACCAAACCACACCACATCATATGTTACTGGTTCCACACCTGGGCTTTGCTGCCATAGATGTGACAGCATGCATATCTGCCTGTTGTCATTATAAACATTTTTTACCCCTGTCATCTGTCATAGTCAGCGAGTCCTCTACTTGCCGCCCCCCAGCCCCCCCGGCCTATGAAGCAGGTGAGGCTGACTGACTGACCGTGAACTTGCGCCAGGTGTCCTCCCCCACCACGCTGATCTCTGCCTTCAGCTTGGCGGCCTGGGACTGCAGGCGCTGCGCTTGCGCCAGCTGGGCCATGGCAACCCTGGACAGCCAGTACGCCAGGAGCACGAACAGCAAGGGCAGGGATCATGGCCAGCATCCTCGCAGCATCAGCATGAGCATGAGCATGAGCATCCCCCTGCGCATCCGCCTGCCCCTCCCCCTCCCCCTCCCCCTGCGCCTGCGCTCCCCCTCCCCCTCCCCCTCCCCCTCCCCCTCCCCCTCCCCCCTCCCCCTCCCCCTCCCCCTCCCCCTCCCCCTCCCCCTCCCCCTCCCCCTCCCCCTCCCCCCTCCCCCTCCCCCTCCCCCTCCCCCTCCCCCCTCCCCCTCCCCCTCCCCCTCCCCCTCCCCCTCCCCCTCCCCCTCCCCCTCCCCCTCCCCCTCCCCCTCCCCCTCCCCCACCTGTCAGCGTGTGTGCTGGTGCTGAGGCCATTGTTGACAGCAAAGGACTTGCGCTGTGACTCCAAACTGCTCATGGAGCTCTTGTGCTCCTGCGCCACGGCCACAGCAGGCAGGACACCAGGCTACACCACCCAGCAGGACCCGCAACACTGCACTGCTGCACCGTCGCCACACCACTTACTGCCCCCTACCAGCCCTTCCCCCTCACCCTCCCATCCTTCTCCTGACCTCCCTGTTGACCCCCTCCCTTCAACCCCTGCTGCCTTCCCCGCCTTACTTGCATCCCCCCTCCTTCCCCTAGCCAGCCCCCTGGCCCCTCCCTGAGCCCCTTGCCTGCCTCCCTGCCCCTCCCTGCCCCACCCCTTGCCCAGCCACCTGTTCCCCTCGCTGCCCTGTGCCGTGCCCCTCACCGCCTTGGCCTTCATGATGGCTGCCAGCAGGCTGGGCTCCACAGCCAGCGCCTGCGCCTGGGTCTGCAGCTGCAGGGCCACCAGTGCCGTGCCGCTGCCGCCCACTGCAGCCAGCCCGGAGCTGTGAGCAGCTGCAGGGCACAAGGGGGGAAGGGGGGGAGGGTTAGGGGGGGGCAGGAACACAGGATTGAGCCAGAGGGGGCGCTTGCAGCCTGGACATACTCTGTGGTATCCAGTAGCTGCTGTGATGGGCGAGGTGGGGGGCTCCAGGTGGCAAGTGTAGGGGAGCAAGAGCATGCTCTAATGCAGCCAGGGCTGAGAGGGCTCCCTCAGGTCCTGAGCCTGACATGCGCCTGGCAGGGCTCCCTCAGGTTGTCCTGCCCCTGCTGCCCCTGCTGCCCCTGCTCCTGTTGCTACCTTGACTGGAAGCTTGCCCCGCATCGCATTTGCCTGCCATCAGTCCGCTTTGAGTCAAGGTAGCAGCAGGGGCAGGGGGGCAGGGGCAGGGGCAGGGGCAGGGGCAGGGGCAAGGCGGCAGGGGCAGGGGCAGGGGGCAGGGGCAGGGGCAGGGGCAGGG
>JASKMD010000014.1:6134234-6166947 GCA_030144725.1 Haematococcus lacustris | reverse complement strand
GGGAGAGGCACACCAGGGGGCGGCAGCAGCAGCTGAGGTGCCGTTGACCGTGACCTTCCCCCTGACCTCGGGTCAGGCCCAGGGCGCTCACCTTCCTGGACATGATGAACCAGATGGCTGGCAGCAGCTCTTTGCTGCGCAGCCGCATGATCAGCGAGTCCATGTTGGGCACACGCTTGGTGCGCAGCTGAGCGCCCAGGTCCAAGCAAGCCATGCACATGCAAGCACACACACACACACACCACAGGAAAGCAGGTGAAGTAGGGGAGGGACACAATGTGTGAGGTGGTGTGACCTGCTCACCCTAGCTCAAGATCTGTGAGGGGTGTGAGGGGTGTCAGGGGTGTCAGGGGTGTCAGGGGTGTCAGGGGTGTCGTGTGCCCTGCCTCTTGCACCCCTTGTGCCCCCTGTGCCAGCCCTGCTGCCCTGCTGCCCCTGCCTCACCCTCTTCCCCTGCCACCAGGCTGCCTGAGCTGTTCACCTTCTTCAGCGCCTCTGGGTCGCCCTCGATGGTCTTGATGACGGAGGCCACATCAGTGGCGGGGGTGCGGCCATTGCGGGACTGACGCTCCATCAGGTTCCTGTAGGGGCAGCAGCAGGGTGGGGGCGGCTGGAGCTGCGGCAGAAGGAGGAGCAAAGGCGGGGCAGGGGCAGGGCAAGGGGCAAGGGGCAAGGGAAAGGGGTCGGGCAGGGTCAGGGTCAGGGTCAGGGGAGGGGCAGGGCAAGGGAAAGGGGTCAAGCAGGGTCAGGGGCAAGGAAGGAAGGTCAACAAGGTGCCTTCTGTGCCTGCCTGACAGCCTGCACACCTCTGCCTGACAGCCTGCACCTTGCCACCTCTCATCCTGCCACCCTCCCACCCCACCTCGCCTCCTCCTGAAGCACAGCAGTTTTAGTGAGCCGCGGGTTCAGGTTCTTGTTCTTGTTGATCAGCAGGTCGATGAGCTGCACACCCCGGGGGGGCGCAGCCATGTAGGCGTGGCGCCAGTGCAGGGGCACGGGCCGGAACCGCGTCTTGATGGTCTCACAGGCCATGTGCTCCTGGGGGGAGGCGGCAGGGCAAAGGGGGGTGCCGCCAGCGCCTGATCACACTGCCGCCGCCACAAGCTCCATGCTGGCGAGTGCAGGCCAGGGGAACGGCGATTGGACCTCTACCCACCTCATAACGACGCGCGCTTAGAATCCCCCCTCCCCCTCCCCCTCCCCCTCCCCCTCTCCCTCCCCTTCCCCCTTCCCTACCTTGCAGATCCATGCTCCCAGCTCGTCTGGGTTCTTCACTGTCGCACTCATGCAGACCAGCTGGATGTGTCGCGGGCAGTTGATGATGGCCTCCTCCCACACACTGCCACGGTGCGGGTCGCCCAGGTAGTGGACCTGACGCACGCAACACCAGCAGCAGCCAGGCCAGCAGACATCAGCACCACCCTCAACATCCACACACCAACAGGGCCCCCCACAGATCCCTCCCCCTTCCACCACCACCACCACCACCACCACCACCATCAACAAGAACAGCACCACCAAGCCTATAAGCAGCAATCTTAGCAGCAGCCATTGATGCCGCAGCCCCCCCCCTTCACCCCCCTCACCTCATCCATGACGACCAGGCCCACGTCCCCCAGCCGCTCCTCCCTGGAGGACTGCGTCACGGACCCATCCCCCCCGCTGCTGCTGCTGCTGCCGCCCCTGCTGCTGCTGCTGCTGCTGCTGCTGCTCCCTTGGGTGATGCTGTTGAGCATGCTGCTGCTGTACTCACTCCCAGAGCTGTCCCAAGAGCCCTGGCTGCCTGCCATTTCCCACTGACCACTGCTGCTGGCATAGCTGGACGCAGCATGGGCGGCCCCCCCCGCCCATGCATCCCCCCCCATGCTGCTCATGGATGGCGACCAGCTGCTGCCATTGAATACTCCATTGCCATGGGCCCCATGCAGGGCGTCATGCAGCCCCGCAGAGCCGTCTGGGGTCAGGGGGGCCATGGGGTCGCTGCCCAGGGGGTTGGCCTCTGCTATGCGGTACATGATGTTGCGCAGGATCTCAGTGGTCATCACAACCACCTGTCAGGCCAGGTCAAATCAGGTCAATTCAAATCACATCAAGTCAAATCAAATCAAATCGGGTCGGGTCGGGTCGGGTCGGGTCGGGTCGGGTCGAGGTCGGGTCGGGTCGGGTCGGGTCGGTCGGGTCGGGTCGGGTCGGGTCGGGTCGGGTCGGGTCGGGTCGGGTCGGGTCGGGTCGGGTCGGTCGGGTCGGGTCGGGTCGGGTCGGGTCGGGTCAGGTCAGGTCAGGTCAGGTCAGGTCAGCCTGCATCAAGGCCAGTCCACCACCTGCGCCTCCGTGTTCAAGCTGGTGTCGCCAGTCTGCAGGCCGCAGCGCGCGCTGCCGAAGCGCTTGCGCATCTCAAACAGCTTCTGGTTGCTGAGAGCCTGCACGTCAGGGCAGTCAGGGCAGGCTGGGTGGGGGGGAAGGGAGTTGATGATGGGGCTGAGGCGTGGCTGTGGGCTGGGTGACGTGAGCCTGGTGGTAACAAGTAAGAAGAGGTGCGAGCTAGGCCACAGCAGGCAGCTAGGGCCACAGCGGGATGGAGTGTGCTGTGATGCGGTGCGACCTGGGTGCAGACCTGTGGCAGAGGGGGACGAGGAGCTAGCTAGGCCACAGCAGCACTGTTGCCAGGGTCTCAAAGCCGTGCCTACATGATGGTGGGTACACAGGGGGGTAGGGGGACACAAAGGTGGTGCCTGCAGCAGTGTATGGGGGGAGGTCACCTGGGCGACTGTCCCCAGGTTTGCTGCTGGACATGAATGCTGGCGCATGCATCCCCCACTCCCCACCCCCACCCCTGATGTTGCTGCTGCGGTGGCGGCTAGCTGCTCCTCCCCCCCCCCCTGCCACCAGCCCCTCTTGCAAGCAGCCTGCCCCACTCCCCCCTGCCGCCATCATTGCTGTCAGCCAATGCATGCTGCCGCCACTGCTGTTGCCTCCCCCGCCTCCCCCCCCTGCCACTGCTGTTGCCTGCCCCCCCACCCCCCAGCTGCTGCTGTTGCCTGCTCCCCCCTTTCCCCCCCTGCCGCTGCCGCTGCCGCTGCCGCTGTCGCTGCCGCTGCTGCAGCCTTGCCTTCAGTGGGGTGGTGTAGATCACACGCTTGCCGCGTGCCAGCGTGGCCGCCGCCGCCGCCTCCGCAATGGCTGTCTTGCCCGCCCCTGTTGGCGCACACACCACCACGCTCTTGCCGTCAAGGAACACTTGCAGGGCCTGCTGCTGGAAGCCGTCCAGCGGGTGGGGGAAGATCTGCAGCGGCCAGAGCCAGCAGCAGCAGGGGTGGGAGGGAGGGGCGGGGGCGGCGGCTGTTGCCAGGGCTGGGCAGGAGGTCGGGTGAGAGCAGCACAGTGGTCAAGCCTGAGAGGCGCAGCCTCGGTTGTAGGGGGAGGGCAGCAGGGGTGGGTGAGGGCGGGGGCAGGGGGGGGGGGGCAAGAGGGGGGGGGCAGGGGTGTCAGCTGGGGGCTACGGCGCCCACCTGGCACACTCTCTCTGCACTGAGGTCCTTGCCGCCCTCTGCCACCAGCCGCTCCAGCTCTGCCTCTCCCCCAAGGCTGTCCGACACCTCGCTGCAGCAGCCCATGGCAACAGAGCGGGCATGGCTGGCAGGGCAGAGCAGCAGAAATGCCACACGGCATGGGGTGGTGCTCTGGCTGTAGAGCTGCAAAGTCGTGTTCAGCCGCGGGCGTCAAGGTGGACCATGCTGTCACACTAACACGCCAGGCTTTGCTCTTGGGCTAAACTTGTGTCCCTGCGCTGAACTTGGAGCCAGGAGCCAGGAATAGCAAGCCAGGTCCACAGACTCGGCATGTGTTTGCTGTACTGTGCTCAATTTGCCTGGGCTGGACATCACCTGGCTAGATTGATAGCTTGTTGGCTCTAATGACGGAATCAGAGGTAGCAGCAGCAGCAGCAGCAGCAGCAGCAACAGCAGCAGCAGCAGCAGCAGCAGCAGCAACTTGGCTTACCCGGTTGCATATTCCACTCCCTCAAGAGTTACAGCCTCCACCACCTCGCTGGCAACTGTGCATTGAACACGTCGTGGACCAGATTGGGCCTCGCTCGTGAGGATTTCGCGCCGGCAGCGCACCGCGGGATGCACGTCAGTAAAGTGTGGGACCTGATGCTGTGCTTGCTGGCGGCTTGGCACCACCGCCTGCTGGTGACATCGCGTCAGGCAGGCTGGCGGACTGTGACCCAAAAACATTTCACACAAGCGCGGGGATGACAAGAAGGTGCTCCAAACAGAAAAAAACAGCACGCGGTGTCGTGAAAGATATACAAGCCATGAGGGCAATCCATGTGGCACATTAATATTTCTCAATCGTCTTATCGTTTGAACTCCGTTTTCACCGTTTTTCAACTTTGGCATACTAAAGAGGCTACATCTTCTAGGTGATGAATGGGAGCACTCTCCATCGCACTATTCATTGATTACAGCCGTTGTCATTGGCAATTTTACGTTGGTGTGAAGACATCATCTGGGTCGACAACATATTCTGATGAATGCACATGATGCAAATACTATCCTGCTGCACACTGGGCGATGCAATCTTAGTTGGCAACATCTGGAAGCAGCAGCCGAAAGTGCATCTCCAGCACCTTCTAACAAGCCCCAGTGACACAATCACGCCATATACGTTACAGTACAGCATCTAGTGGCAGGCTGTGGCCGGCTGTGGGCAACCTATCGTCGGGCACCTGCCTGCAGGCTCCGCCGCCTGAGCAACAGGACAATGAACAAGCAAGCTGACAGCAGCACCAACAGCATATCCATATTGCGCTCCTCTCGTGCTACAGTCACACTGCTGGCTTTTGAAGGATCTTGTACCGACTGCAGTTGTTCAAGCTGTGGGTGAGCCTGGGCTTGTGGGCTCTGTGCGGCTGCCCGGCGTGACAACACACGCGTGTACAGCCACTGCATCAAGCGCGTAAGGGCATGTTGGCCTGCCACAGGTTGGAGCAATGCGTCCAGATTTAAGCTCAGCAGCGCTAAACGAGCGGGCATAGCCACATGCCAGCGGGGCGATTGTGAGATGGACTGCCTGCAGCATCAAGCAGGTGAGAACAGCTGTCTGCTACAATCATGGACCCAATAGAAGCAGTATCTCTCGTGGCAGCACCTGATGGAGTGTGATGCTTGCTGCTGTGGTTGAGATGCGCACCAGTCGTCAGTTGCGCACCAGTTATCAGGTCATGCCAACTATAGACTATAGCCCTATAGCAGGGGTCAGGCAATGGTGTAGGTGGTAGGCGCCCATGCCATGTGCATGGGAACATAACTCGACACAGCCCATAACACCATCCTGAGTGGTCCCTAGTGGTCCGACTTAAATGGAGGCCCTAGTGGGGGACGAGAGGGCTGTGATGCTTGCGTGGGTCAGGAGAAATGGTGTGCACAGGCAGCACTGATAGCGCCCAGCCACGCTTCAAGCAAAGTGACTCACCGATACAGTTCTTGCGCCCTAGTGACATTGGGCAGCCCGTGCAGTGATCCCAGACCAGCTTGATGTGCCCATCCTAGAAGGAATGAGCCCTCTGGGTTGCCTTTGTCAGCCGCCACACTCCACAGCTGCACAACTTGTTTGGTTGCATCAGGCTTCGACAGGCCCAGGGCCTCTGCCTCCAACAGCAGCTGGCCATACTCGATAGCTGCTGCTGTGTTATTGGCAGCGGAGGCCCTGCAGGTCATTGTCACAAGGCATCACACAACAACAAGCCCCAGAGCATATCAGGGAAAGGTAGACATTCCATTACATACCTGAGCATTACATACATGGCCCCGCGTGGGGGGTCCTCAAACCTAGCAGTGCTGGGCAGCTAAGAGGGCTGTGAAGGGCGCTCATCCACAGTGCCCACACACCTTTCAAGCAATCGTGCAGCCAGGTCCAGCTGCTCGGGCCCAGAGTAGCCTACAAAGTGTTGCACATCACATAGCGAAGCAGTGTAAGGGTGACAATTGTGACATAGGAAGAATGGGGCACTGACCAGGAGCTACTTGGCCAGACGGCCAGCAAATGCACAAAACACACAGCTGCCAAGATCGCCCCTTCCCCATGGCCAGGCTGAGGTGCTTCAGCATCAACAATGCCAGGGTCGGATTCCCTAAATTCTACAGAGCTCGACATCCCTGGGGCACAGCTGCAGGTCATGTTCGTACATCAAGACGATGCAGTGCTGGCTGCGCATTCCTTTGCTTGTGACATTTACTGCGTCCTTGCGCAGCTCAGCAGGGTGCACGCACCTTGATTGTTCCGTAACATGAACGCGGCATTGGTGGCAGCCACGTCAGAGCCCTGCTCGGCCAGGAGTAGGTACTGCACCAAGGCACCCCAGTGGTCACCTGTGGTCAGGGAGGGTGGGCGTGTTGGCACTGAGGACAGATGTAGGTGGCAGGGGCGCGCCAGGGGTACCACCACGGAGTGATGAACCTGATCAGTGGGCACGAAGAGCCAGGCAAGGCTGGAATGTGTGCGAGTGTGTTTTTAAATCCTGTAGACCCACCCGCACTATGTGCTTTGGCAGCTGCCCGGAGAGGGGCCGCCCACCGTCCTCGTTCTGCGATGAACTTGCGGATGTAGTGGCCAGCCTTCTCACAGTCCTGTAGGCCAAATGTGGCACATGCCATGCAGTCAGCAGGGTGCAGGATGCGATTGATGGAGGGTTGCACACTGCTGTTGCTGCCACCAACTGCACATGCAAAGCAGGCTGGGCGACCTGGCGTGTCTTTACTGAGAAACAGTGCAAAGCTATTGCTCCTGCCTAGAGGCCCCACCGGCTGCACGTCCCCAATGCCAGTGTGTAACAGCTCTGCCAAGTGGAGTGCGGCCCGCCAGTGCCCAGCGGCTTCAGCTTGAACAAACAGCTCCATGGCTGCAGGCAGCATTGTAAGCATATGCATGCATATGGTGCCTCGGGTCATCAGTGCAATGTTGCGCAGGGCTGCATGCACGCAGCGCTCCTCACAAGTGACGATGCTTACAGCATGACAACTGCAGTACCGACTGCTGTGGTTGGGTACAAATCAACAGTCTGACAGGCCAGTGCAGGGCCAGACGATGTATCGCTACAAGCACCCAACACCCTTAAGGTTAGCAGCTCCAGGTCTTCTCCACCAGCACCTGCCCATACAGCCCCCACGCGGCCAGGCAGCCGCACCCTCACCAGCCAAGCGCGGCAAGGCTCAGCAGGCAGCTGAACCTAACCAGCCCACCAAGGGCAAGGGCAAAGCTGGCAAATCTATTCCAGCACCACAGCCAGGCAGGTGGCTGGACAGGGACTGCAATGCAGCTCTGAACATGCAGCGCATTGGGGAGAGCAGCTGGCGCCTGCTGGAGCTGTGCTGGTGGCCAAAGCAGACAGCTTTGACAGCCAAAGGGCAAGGAGTACCCAGGCCTGGGCTACAAGCAGCCGTGAGAACAGCTTACAATCAGCGCATGTTTTTCATGCCAACTCTACACGATAGCTCTCACGGTCAGGCAATAGTGTAGGTGGTAGGCACTCCTGCACCATGTCCATGTGCATTGGGTATACTCCTCACAGCCCATTAACACCATTTGAGTCGGGCTACTACTGGTCCCTTGTATTCCCGCTAGTGGCAGCTAGTGGCCACTACTGCTCCGGCTCAAATGGAGGCCCTAGTGATGGACAAGGGGTTTGCAACAATGACTCACCCTTGGTTACATTCTTGTCGCATGCAATGCCCTGCGTGTACATCAGCCCAAGGTTGTAGAGGGCATCACCTGCATCACCAGAGTGAGGCATCGGTCACACCCACTCAGCCAAGCTATTGGTGCCTGTAGGAGCCACGACGAGCAAAACATGTGCAAAGTGTCACAAATGAAGGACAGCACCCCTTTGGGAGTTGTAGTCAGTGCAGCTGCCACACTGTCTGTGCCATCCTGGCCATCGCATCCGGTGCACTAAAGTAATTGAAGCAGCTCCTAGTAGTAGGGGAATGCACTGAAGTAGTTGAGGGATGTAATCAGATAATGGGTATGCAAACTCTGTGAGAGCCCTTGTCGACCCCTGGCTCAGACCAAAGCAACGATACATAGGCCTCATGTCCTCACTGCCCAGCCGGCATGAGTCTGCTCCCACCGGAGTTCTTCAGCTGGGCTCCCCGTTCAAAGGCAGCGAAGGCCTCAGTGGTGTTGGCTTCGCCTGTAAGCTGGCCCTGCCAGTACATCACTCCAATACCTGCACAGTGAACAAGTAAGCAACCTGGGGGAGGGCCAGCATCCATTCTAGGAGAGCCCTTTGACATAGGAACTGTGAGTGACCATTGTGAGTGAAGTGCCCGTATTGCTGTAGATGGGCGATCACACAAGATACCAGCTTGCCTTCTAACTGATGTCACCGTCCCATGGCAATGCCCTTCAGTGACGCAGCATGCACAGGTGCAGGCTATCTGACAGAACTGGTGTGCACATGGCTACATCTTGGCAGGGGCTGGGCGGAGGTGTTGGGCGGAGGCGGACCCTGTGACAGGCCCAGCTGCCACATGTGCATGGATTGGGTGGGGTATATGACCGCCAGCTGTTCAAGCGTGCCAAGTCCAGGCACCGCACTGGTGTGAGTCCCTGGTGAGCGCACCATTCCAGCCTGCTCCCATGCCCGCGAGAGCAGCGGCCTTGAAGTACTTGTGTGCCTCCTCATAGTCCACAGGGACACCCATGCCACGCAGGTGCATGTAACCAAGGTTGAAGGTGGAGAAAGTGTCCCCCTGGACAGCCACATGATAGCCAGGCATGACTTAGCGCAATATTCTAGCTTGGCCTCAGCTTGGAAATGAAAGCCGACACACAACTTTGTACACACCACCATGCAGGATCATAACTTGCCATTGTGCCTACCAACTGTGAGTGGTTGGCTCAAAGATTTAACCATGGCCTCCTCCCCTCCTCATCCTTTCTACCACGTACCCCATGGCAGCTGCCTAACCCTCAGGACGTGTTCATGGGCATGTTCATGGGCTCTCTTCTTCCGGCACAATTCCCCCAATCATCAGCATTATGCGTTTATAACCACCTGCCTCTAAGCTTATATGGCTTACCTGCTTTGCAAGCTCAGTGAAGGCTGTATAAGCACGCTCTGGGTCACGAGCTACGCCCTTCCCCACTAGGTATCTGTAAGCCATTCTTCGTTGCGCGTCCTGGCCACCCCTGTCAGCATGATCTTCACACACTGCTGAAGCCAAGGCATCAGGAAGCAAGCCTGATATGTCACAGCATGCCAGAAAGGATGATGTCAGGAGGCAAAGGCATTAAAGAGGGGAACGTCCAATAGAGGCAGAAACCTGGTCTATCCACAATTGACTCCATAGCAAAAGCAATGACCTGGTGATGTAGCTGCCTATAGCACTAACTATGATTCCTAGGCTATCAACAGCCTACCGGTCGCTCACCGTGCAGCCATGTCTTCATCCATCTGCAGAGCCTGTGTTGAGTTGTCCAGCTCATCGGCAGACACAAAATCAGCCTGATGCTCCTTGTCCCTCAGGTTCACAGGAGTGGGTGCTATTGTAAACCGCTTCTCCTGCAAGAGGCAAAGAGATGCGCCAGGCACTGAACGGTGAGCGTTGCAGGATTAGAAGTGGCAGCATGCTCATTTCAATGCTGGGCCTGCATCCTGCCTGCTTGGCAACTGCAGTACACTCACTGTCTCAACCTCTGGCAGCAGGGTGTGGGTCGCCAAGAAGGCATAGTGCAAAGCCACTTTGCAACTCTTTGAAACTCCTTGCCCCATGTAAAAGCGGTTTGAGAGCGCTAGGCTTGCTTCAACTGATCCCGCCTGAGGAGATGCAGGGCATGTTAGGCATGTATAGGTGTCAAGGTCACCCTGGAGAGATCTACAGCTGTCGCTGCCACATCCACACAGGATGGAGCGCTTGCGCAATAGTGAGGGTGGTGGGCACTCATGCACCATGTCCATGTGCACTGGGTATACTCCACACAGGCCATTAACACCATTTGAGTCGGGCCACTAGTGGTCCCTAGTAGTCCCGCTAGTGGCCGCTAGTGGCCACTACTGGTCCGGCTCAAATTCAGGCCCTAGTGAGGGACAGGGGGGCTGGGAGCATGTTTCACCTGGGCTGCACGATGCAATTCAATCATAGTGGCTTGTGTCGACTGCTGGGGGGCCACAGAGGGGGGGAGCACTCCCGCCGCTTGCAGGGCGGCAAGGGTAAAAACAGCCGTGGAGGCTGCGCCGACTCCTGCACAGCAGCAGGACCTACCGTTTTGACAGATGTGAAGCACTAAGGAGCCAGGAGGGGAGGGTGACTAACACAGGGCAAGCAGAGCCTACCCACTGCATCTGGACTCATGAGACGAGGGCATTGAGCTTACCTGTGTCCTTCATTGCCAACGCTCGAGTCGTCAAGGGCACTGTGGGTGCAGTCTGCTTGGTAACCGAGGAGCTGTCTTGTGTGCTTGAACTAGCAGTGGTGGAGACTGCCTGCTTGCCTGCTTCTGGCGTGTGCAGCTTGCGGCTCTGCGTACAAACAGTGATGAACATGCTGTTATGACTTCATGTTAGGTGAAGGTTTGGCGAAGTCTGAACTGAGCGGGTTCATGCCGGCTGGACACGGCACATCAGCCATCGGCCTGTCACGGAGCCATGTGCTCACTGCTTGGTTCCAGCTTCGCTTGTCAACATGCACAAGTCGTCAGAGTTGCGCACCAATCCACACACTTGGCATGTGCTCACACTGACCTCCTCTGCCATGGGAAGTGATCCATACACCAGGCCAGCCAAAGCCTGCAGCTGCTGCACGGCTTGCACCACATCTCTTTGATCGCGGCGGGAAAAGAGCATAGCCTGGCTCGTAGATAAGCTGCAATAGCAAGCACCCAAGCAGTTGCAATGGAAGTGAGGGATAGGGAGGGAACATTCTTGACATAAATGTGTTATGGTCATTGATTTCAGCAATGCATCACACAGTCAATCGACAAAGCGACAATCAAGTGGCAGCTCACATCGCGCTATGGCTAAGAAGAAGCGGAGATCTATAGCTGTTGCTGCCACATCCACACAGGATGGAGCATCATGCGCAGTGATGTAGGTGGCAAGCACTCATGCACCATGTCCATGTGCACTGGGTTTACTCCACACAGCCAAATAACACCGTTTGAGTCGGGCCACTATTGCCCACTAGTAGTCCCGCTAGTGGTCCCTAGTGGCCACTACTGGTCCGGCTCAAATGGAGGCCCTAGTGAGGTACAAGGGGGCTATACTAGCAACTCACATTTCTTTTACAGTGGGTAAATCATGCTGAATAAGGGCTGGGGCGGGTTCCTCACTCCGTGGCGATGGAAGTGGCTCAAGAGTGGTTGCCACTAGTGCTGGAGCTGAAGCTGTGCCCTGACTATTGTCTTGGGAGGGAGCATGAGAAGAAGGTGGTTTGGATTCCGAGGTGGTGATGTTGTAATCTGAGCTGGCAAGAGAGTCACTGCAAGACCTGTCGGCCTCACCACAAGTAGTGAGCCTTTGATGTGGGGCATGAACTGCGGGCAGACAACCGGTGATGTAGGATGGTAGATATTGGGTTGCACTTGCTGGCTTGCACAGTGGCTTGCATGTTGACACTGACTTGCTTGTTGTTCTGCCTCGGACACGAGAGAACCGGGCTCCCCAGTGCTGTGTTGCGCAGTGTGAATGTCTGTGTGCAGTAGCAGGAAGAAGGGAAGTGATAGGCAGACGAAGATGTACAACTGGGCCGATGAGAGCAGCTGATTTGGTCCGGTACATTTGCATCCGCACCAGCAAACGCAAGGTTCGCCAGCAGCAGAGCTGCTAGCATTCGAGTCGCTACGCTGCTCCCCATTTAGGCTGCGTCTGGTGGCATGCCTTTGACTGTGTTGTGCCACAGTGTCCGCAACTCTTCTTGAGTCCATGTCAGTGGTATAGTGTGACGTGTAGCTTTCATAGTTGGACGAAGTAGGCATGCGGGCCGCAGGGCAGATCCTTGCCTTTCGCCGTGGCTCCGATGGGAAATGTGTCAGTCTGCCTCCTACTAACTGCTATCTCTGTCTTACTTGTCTTTGCGAATGTCTCACATGGTTTAGATAATGGCGTGGGTTTGGTGCCTGCGATGGGGTGGAATAGCTGGAATTACTTCAGATGCCAGGTAGGCATGAACCGTCACATGACTAGACCACCAAGCTGTCACATTGTGGCTGGGTGCCTCTCTTGCACGTGGTTGAAACGAGCTATCACATTCAGCTCATTGAGGGTTTCCAATCGTCAATGACAATGTGACCTGATGAACACAGATCAATGAAACCCTAATCCGGGAAGTGGCTGACGCAATGGTGTCATCTGGCCTGCGGGATGCTGGTATGTTACCTGGGTTGTACAAAGTAAAGGACAGGTCCAGTCATTCCACTCTGCACCTGCTTGCATGCACCAAGTTGTTTACCCGTCTCAGCCCTAACCCTTGGCCCTCACTGGGGCCTATATTTGAGTCTAGGGACCACTCAGGATGGTGTTATAGGGCTGCGTGGAGGTATGTTCCAATACTCTTCTCAGCCTGCCACCATGCCAGGCTACAAATACGTAAATCTGGACGACTGCTGGATGCAAAAGCGGGATGGGGACGGCCGAATCGTTCCCTTTGCTGACAAGTTTCCCAGCGGCATGAAGGTGCAGCCAGCCATCAAGTCCCCTGCTTGGCCCTTCATGCACAACCAGCCTCACCTCACAGCTCAGCTGTACATGTGGCCCAGCACGCATGGAGCTAGCTGTCAGACATGGCGCAGCGCCTGCCCTGAGCCAGTGCTGCCCGTCACGCTGTTGCCCCCACGGGGCTGCAGGCTGGTGCTGGTGCTGGCACTGTGGCAGACTGTAGACCTGCTGCCGTGTGCTGAGCGCAGGCCCTGGCGGACTATGTGCACTCCAAAGGGCTGCTGTTCGGTGTGTACAGGCAGGTGGTGGTGGGCAGGGGGCAGGGAGCAGGGAGCAGGGAGCAGGCGGCGAGTGGTAGGTGGTGGGCAGGTGGTAGTGGGCCAGCCAGTGGGCAGGCAGGCAGGCAGGCGGGCGGGCGGGTGGTGTTCCCCCCTACACCTGGTCTCACCCTGCAGCTGTGCCTGCCTTGCAGCGACACTGGCAACCACACCTGTGAGGGCTACCCTGGCAGCTGGGGCTATGAGGAGCTGGTGAGGAGCTGGTGCACACATAGCCCCCACAACTTCGCCAGGGCTGCGTCGTCTGAGCATAACTAATGCCCTTACCCCAATGAGGCAGGGGCAGGGGCAGGGGCAGGGGCAGGGGCAGGGGCAGGGGCAGGGGCAGGGGCAGGGGCAGGGGCAGGGGCAGGGGCAGGGGCAGGGGCAGGGGCAGGGGCAGGGGGCCTGCTTTGCCCTGGCCAGCGGTAGCCCTGGGGGCGTTCAGGTCAGGAGCAGGTTAGCTGTGGTGCAGGATGCGCGGACGTATGCCGAGTGGGGCGTTGACTACCTGAAGTATGACTACTGCGGCATGGAGAAGACCACGGTGTCGGTGCAGGTGGGCTCACAGCTGGCCTCAGGGCTGGGCAGCTGGTGGCAGCTGGCGGCAGCAGCAAAAGAGTAATCAGGAAGCAGCAGCGTGCATTCAGGGATGAGCTGTCGCCTTCCACCTAACCACCACCTAAGCACCACCTAACCACCACCTAACCACCACCTAACCACCAGTGGCGGTAGTGGCGGCAGGCCAGGCTCAGTGCTGTCACCAACTGTGATAAGAGCAGCTGGTAAGGTGCCCAGCAGGCTATGGAGTAGGGGCGGGTGTGGCCGTTTGCCTGACAGGCGTCCTACGAGAAGATGCGTGACGCTCTGAATGCCAGCGGACGGCCCATCCTGTACTCCCTGTGCAGCTGGGGCTCAGGCCAACCCTGGCAGTGGGGCAAGCAGGTGGGTCAGGGGGAGGCGCGGAGCAGGCCAGCTGCAGAGCTGTGCCCGGTGCGCTAGGGGCAGAGCAGCAGGTCGGAGGCAGGGCGCAAACCACCCGCAAGGCCTCGCTCACACCAGTGGGTGCACTGTCTACTTTGTAGCAGTGGTCCCAACACCTTTATACACAAAGTATATATATATGTATCTACTTTGTTGCAGGTCAGCAGGCAGGAGCTAACGAACCATGCTTTCAGCACTCTCCTCATGCTTGACTGCATCCCTGAGCACAGCCGGAGGAGCTTTGTGGCCTGTTGCGGTTGGCTGACTCCCGGCCCCCCCACCACCCCACACCCACACCCTACCTACACCGGCCCCACCTCTCCACACACCATTGAGTCCCCCCCCTACTTCCTCAACACCCCCTCACTTCCCTCTGGCCTGGCCCCCGCCACCCCCCCGCCTATAGACCCACCAGGCATAGCTCCACACACCTGCCTCCACACAGGTCACCCAGTAGCCCCCGTTTAACCCTCCCCGCTCCTCGCTCCTTGACACCCTACCCTCAACCCCCACCCTGGCCCCCCTCCTGACCCCCCACCCTGGCCCCCCTCCTGACCCCCACCCTGCCACCCTCCTGACCCCCCACCCTGCCACCCTCCTGACCCCCCACCCTGCTACCCTCCTGACTCCCCACCCTGCTACCCTCCTGACCCCCACCCTGGCCCCCCTCCTCACCCCCTTCTACCCCCACCCAGTTGACCCAGTGGGGGTACGGCCGCGCAGGTGGGCAACAGCTGGCGGGTTGGCATCGACCTGTTTGCGGTGTGGGACGACAGCCAGGCCCGCAGCCTGATGCTGCCCAGCTTCCTGCAGCCAGTGATGGGGGCGCTGCATGCGGTGGAGCAGCTGAGCCAGCACGCAGGACCAGGTCAGGCCAGCTACTGGGAGGGGAGAGGGGGGAGAGGGGGGAGAGGGGGGAGAGGGGGGGAGGGGGAGCCAGCACAGGGAGGGCGGATATAAGGCAGGAGAACGGTGGCGGTGGGGGCTAGGGCAGGGAGGGTGCCAGCCTGACGTGCGCCTGTCTCAATTTGCCAGCCTCACTCTGTCTCACTGTATTCTCACTGTATTGAGATGTACGTCACTGTATGTCAGCCTGTTGGGATGCAGGCTGCCTGGCCCCCGCGCCCTGCTGGCTGCAGGCGGCTTTAACGACCCCGACATGCTGGTGGTGGGCCTTGAGGGCATGTACCCGTATGGGGTGGTGCAGCAGTGCCCCCCGCACATCAAGGGCTGCAAGCCGGGCGACTACATCAGTAAAGAGCGGTGGGGCAGGGTGCGTGCAGCAGGTCAAGTCAGGCCAGGCGGCAGGGCAGCATTTAGCACACAGCATGAACCACACAGCACCTTGCAGGGCAGGGGCCGGCAGGGGGGCGCAGGGCAGGCGGCCAGGTAGGGTGCTCAGCGGCTGGCTGAGGGCTGAGCTGAGGGCTGAGGGCAGAGCCGGCCGCAGTCAGGCTAGAGGAGGGTGCCACCACCCTTGCCTGCCACTGTGCTATGCTGTGCTGTTGCTGCTGCTGCTGCTGCTGCTGCTGCTGCTGCTGCTGCTGCTGCTGCTGCCGCTGCTGCTGCTGCTGCTGCTTGCCATACCAATGTGGTCATTGCTGCTGCTGCTGCTGCTGCTGCTGCTGCTGCTGCTGCTGCTTGCCATACCAATGTGGTCATTGCTGCTGCTGCTGCTGCTGCTGCTGCTCCTGCTGCTGCTGCTGCTGCCGCTGCTGCTGCTGCTGCTGCTGCCGCTGCTGCTGCTGCTGCCGCTGCTGCTGTGTCCAGGTAGGTGGCCTGACCCTGACCGAGCAGCGGACCCACTTTGCCTTCTGGTGCATGCTGGCCTCGCCCCTCATCCTGGGCAACGACCCCCGCCACATGACCAAGGCCACCCTGGCCATCCTCACTGCCCCTGACCTGCTGGCCATCAGCCAAGACCCGCTGGCACAGCAGGCAAAGAAGGTGAGAGAGGGAGCAGGAGCGAGGGTGGCGGGAAGGTGGTGAGAAGGTGTTGAGAAAGTGAACCTCAGCCCCAGCCCCTTCACCCCTCTCCTCCCCAGCACTCTCCCCCCCTGCTGCCCCAGGTTTGGTCCTCGGCCTCCACCTCAATCTGGACCAGGCCCCTGGCTGACGGGCGCCAGGCAGTGCTCCTGTTCAACGCCGGGCCCACAGCCGTGGACATTACCTGCAACTGGGCCGCTCACTTGCCCCAGCAGGCCCGGCAGTGGGCCCGTCAGCTGCCTGGCGCTGACCCTGAGTGCAGGGACAGCCTGGATGGCTGCAAGGTCTGGGCGGCGGCAGGGGAGTGTGAGAAGAACCCAGGTGGGCCAGAGGTCAGGGAGTGTGAGAGGGAGTGTGAGCGAAAGCGTGAGAGGGTGGGAGAGATGGAGTGTGAGATGAATACAAATGGGCCAGAGGTCAGGGAGGGTGAGAGGGAGTGTAAGAGGGAGGGCAGTGGCAGGAGGGAAGCGGGCATGGGAGGGAGGAGGGAGGAAGGGGGAGAGGGATGTTGAGCATAGACCGCTGACATCTGGTGTGCCACAGCCAAGACATTGATGTCCAAGGTTCCATAGCTGTCAGGAGGGGCCTGACCTGACCGACCTGACCGACCTGACCTGGTCTGGTGGGGCTGCAGGCTTCATGCTGTCCAAGTGCCTGGCCTCCTGCCCTGAGGCCTGCCCCCGCCCCCTGGGGGACCCCGGCCCCAAAGCCACCGCCCTGGTGCGTGGCCACAGCCCAGGCCCCTCCTGCACTGCAGCCTCCAGCCACAGCGGCTGCCCCTGCCCAGCTGCCCACCCTTCACACGCCCCAGGCCACTCTGCAGCTCAGCACGTGCAGGACCCTGGGCTAGGGGAGGCAGCAGGGGCAGCCGCGCCCCTCCCTGACCCCAATGCCTGCGCATCCCCCTGGCCATGGCTGAGCCCCCTGTGGCTAACTACCTTGGTCTGGAGGCCTCCTGGAGGCTGGGCACCCAGCCCCTGCCCCCCAGCCCCTGCCCCCCAGCCCCTGCCCCCCCGGCACGTGTATGGCCGCATGCCTTGTCCCTGCAGGTGCGTGACGCCTGGCACCAGGATGACCTGGGCCCCCACGTGGCCCTGTTCACCGCTCACCTTGTGGAGCCGCATGAGGCAAGGTGCGGCGCTGACCTGCAGCAGCCGGCCCACAGCCTGGCAGGCGCTGCTGCCGCCGTCCCACCCCCGCTGAAAGTGGCGTTCAGCAGGGCCGTGTCAGCCGCACCACCACATGCATCAGCTGTAGAGCCAGTGACAGCAGCAGCAGAGGCAGCAGCAGAGGCAGCGGCACAAGAGAGGGAGCCATGTGGCTGTCCTGGGTGCAGCTGCAGCGGTCGCTGCCCTGTGCCACTGCCACTGCAGGGTCCTGCTGATCACCTTTGTGGAGCCAACAGTGGCACAACAGTGGCAGGCACAGGTGGGGTGAATGGGGGGGGCTGGGGATGGGTTCCTGTTAGGGTTCAGGATCAGGGTCAGGGTCAGGGTGCCACTGCCACCTGTGTTGTGCACAGCTGCACGACGGGGGGGGATCAACGCAGCAGTGCGCTGCACAGGCTGGTCCTCCTGCGGTCAGTCCGTCCAGGCACTCTGGCTGCCGCCTCCATGCGACACCAAATGCATGCACAGCCACTGTCACACTCCCACATTCTGGTGCAGGGTAGAAAGAACATGCCTGGAGGCTACTCGTCTTCCTTTCATGCACGCTAACGGGCGTAGTCAGAGTTTCTTTGTTTCACTCCCCCACTTTTGGTCTCACTGGGTTTTAGCACATACCTCATTTTCAATAAGGGGCTACGGTAGCTGCAATCTTGCTGTCGAGTGCTTCATCATGGGCAACCCAGTAGGCCCGCATGTCATGGACAGGACGGAAGAGGCAAGCAGGAGGAGAGGACATGCGATAGGCCCCTCGTCTCCCACTAGGGCCTCCATTTCAGTCGGACCACTAGGGACCACTAGCGGGATCAATCAAGGTGGTGTTATGGGGCTGTGTGGAGTTATGTTCCCATGCACATGGCACTACCACCTACCACCTACCACCTACCACCTACACCATTGCCTGGCCCCTGTGACAAGGCGATAGTCTAGAGTTGGCATGACTGACATGAGTTATTTGTGAGCTGATGACAGCTCATAGGGGGACACACACTGCTGCTGCTGCTGCTGCTGCTGCTGCTGGGCCATGTAGACCGCTTGTAGCCCAGCTCAGGGTACTCCTTGCCCTTGGCTGGCAGAGCTGCCTGGTCTTGCCACCAGCACAGCTCCAGCGAGCGCCACCTGCTCTCCCCAATTCACTGCATGTTCATCGCTGAATTGCAGTCTCATTTTACCCACCTGCCTGGCTGTGGTGCTGGCTGCCTCTTCATTGTGATCAGCAACAGCTGCTGCGCCTGTTGCTGCAGCGGACTGCAGGGTGGTGCTGTCGGCCACACTTCAGGGTGGGGGTTGCTGGGTGCAGAGTGAGGTCAAGAGAGCTGCCCTGTGTAGCCCCGTGTGCTGATGTTACGGCTGTTGGTCTGGACGTACTGCAGTGCTGTTGCGGGCTCAGCAAGATGATGTTTGTGATGGCCGCCTCAGGCACCTCCAGGCACCTCCACCCTTGCTTGCAGACTTCTCTACGGCGCAGCATGCTGGCTGCGCAAGGATCTGGAGCGAATGGCGACGGGCCACTGCCGCGCATTGTGTTCGGACGGTCTGGCAACGTCCTGGCGGCATGGCAGGGGCAGGTCCTGCTTGCGTGCAATGTTTTCAGCCTGCTGATGCTGACCTTGGCCCTGAGACGGGGAAGGCGGGTGCCCAAGCCCAGCCATCACTTGAGTTGACATGGGTAGGGCTGTCTGGGACGAGGCTGACAGCTGACCTTCGTTTGACATGGTGTAGATAAGGCGATATGAGGGATGCAACCTAATGGGCCTACAGTCAGGTGTCCCCAACATTCAAAAAATGGCTGGAAATGATAGGAAACCGACCCCTGGTAATCAAAACGACGCCGCGTCTCAGCCACGTTGTTTCTATTTAGGTTTCGCACATCCCTGGATAGAGGACTCTGTCAGCTATGCGGTGCAGCTTGTAACATTAAATACTGTGCACTGTGCTGAGTGCTATGGCGGCTCGAATCTTGACATTCAAATTCATGCCAGTTTTGCTCATGCGGGCCTCGCCGCGACCGACCGCCGCGACCGACGTGGCCCAGTAGCCTCTGCAAACAGTCAGGGACAGTCGCCGCAGTCAAAACAATGCACATGGCACGCAAAACCGATGTAACGACGCCCCTCCACCCATGCTCGGAAGTATACAACGCTGGTGCATTGCTTGACCGCTTCGTGAGTAGTACCTACTACCTGGCCACTCTGTAAGGCCACACAAGGTGTGTAGGCCATTGCTACGTTACCTTGCTCGACTTGTTGGGTCCGGTCCCTCCCGCCCGCCCTCCGCTTGCGTGTCGAGCTGGTGTCCAGCTCCGCCCTGACCCCCTGCTGCTCAGCTGGAGGGGTGGGCAGCCCAGGGGCAGCACCAGCACCAGCTGCCTGCTGCTGCCAGGGGGGTGCAGCAGGAGGGGGGGGCAGCCCAGGGGCAGCACCAGCACCAGCCGCCAGCTCCTGCCAGGGGGGAGCAGCAGGAGGGGGTAGCAGGTCAGGGGCGGCACCAGCACCAGCTGCCTGCTGCTGCCAGGGGGGTGCAGCAGGAGGGGGGGGCAGGTCAGGTGCGGCACCAGCACCAGCTGCCTGCTGCTGCCAGGGGGGTGCAGCAGGAGGGGGGGGCAGGTCAGGGGCGGCACCAACACCGGCACTTGCTGCTACCCCCAGCTCATCGCCATGCAGGGCGGCTACTGTGTTGCAGATATGGGCCATGACAAGACCCTTCAGCTTGGGCTTCAGCCACCCCTTCATAAGCTCCTGCTGGTGGAAGCGAAGGTAAGCTTGCAACTCCCTAACAGATAGCTTCTCAGCCTCTTCGACAGTGGTGTGGCTGTAATCGCGCCCATCATAGGTCAGAGCATATGCTGCTGACAGTCTATGCTGCCCCTCATGGTCCCCCACATCAACCACCACCTGTCCCACTCTATGAGTTGCTGCTGCTGCTTTCATCTCCGCCTTTGCTATCCGTCGGGCCATAGCTGCTGCTGCCTCCTCACGCCGCACTTCCTTGCGTAGCTCTGGCAGCCGCTGTGCAAAGTCAGGCACGTCCACGCCGCCAATGGCATCGATGTGGGTACGCATGGACATGAGCTCAAGCAGAGCTGGTAGCTCCATGAACATGCCCGTCCCATGCTTGAGTAGTCTGCACAGCTTGGGTATGCCGGTACAACTCAAAAGCATGCAAGCCATCATGCTGACTTGCCCACAGGAGCTCCGGCTGAAGCAAAGAACTGCCCACTACCGCCACCACGCAAATCTTCAGCAGCAGGTCGGTGTCCTTGAAGTAGCCACTGAGCGTGACCGCCCAGGGTGGGGACCGCTCCCTGTGGCTCTCCACCACACGTGCCACAGCCTCCCCGGCAAGCCGCCATACACGCATCACCGATGCAGCAGCTGTGGTGTAGCTAGCCCACCGCGTATCACAAGGAGTCTCAGGCTTGGCACCTGACCTAGCCAAGGATAGCTCACCCCAATGTTGAGCTAGGAGGCTGGCCATGTCCTCAATTGCTGCCTTGATGCCGGCACCTAGAGCTGTCAACCCTGCCAGGAGGGTGTTGTGAAGGCCATGGCTGTAGCAGGGCTGTGCGCGGATGGCTGTGTTCTGCAACGGCATGCGCACATCACTGAGCTGTGCGATCACTCCGCTGTGACCCCCCATGTTGACAGATGCGCTGTCTGCTGTCATGCTAGCAATGTGGACGCCCTGCAGACCATTGCGTTCAAGCTCGCGCATGATGACCTGGACGTGGGCCTCAGCTGTGGCACAAGGGAGGGGGACGATGGCCAACACGTCTGTGACCTGGGCGGTGAGGCGCTGATGCTGGCCTGCTGCTCCAATTGCTGCATCTCTTGCTGGTCCTGAAGCTGAACCCGTTACGGGGCTTGCATCCGTGGGCACAGCAGCTGTCACTCTGATGACGAGCACCTTGCCATGCTTCTTGCATGTGCAGCCATCAAACTGCACGTGGATCGCTTCGGCTCGTCGTAGCTGATCTGCATGCACAATGCATGGTCAACAATGCTTGACCTTGCTGACCCCGGGCCTGCACCATGCGCCTACCACCTTCCAGCCCAGCCCAGCCCAGCCCAGCCCAGCCCAGCCCAGCCCAGCCCAGCCCAGCCCAGCCCAGCCCAGCCCAGCCCAGCCCAGCCCAGCCCAGCCCAGCCCAGCCCAGCCCAGCCCAGCCCAGCCCAGCCCAGCCCAGCCCAGCCCAGCCCAGCCCAGCCCAGCCCAGCCCAGCCCAGCCCAGCCCAGCCCAGCCCAGCCCAGCCCAGCCCAGCCCAGCCCAGCCCAGCCCAGCCCAGCCCAGCCCAGCCCAGCCCAGCCCAGCCCAGCCCAGCCCAGCCCAGCCCAGCCCAGCCCAGCCCAGCCCAGCCCAGCCCAGCCCAGCCCAGCCCAGCCCAGCCCAGCCCAGCCCAGCCCAGCCCTTACCTAGGGTTCGTTGCCGAATGTATTTGCAGACCACACGCTGCTGCCGGCCCATAGTTGTGTGCTCGCCAGGCCGGTGAGTGTTGGCCACCACACACTGCTCTTTGATGAACAGCCGCCGGCATGTGGGAAGCCGGCGACGGCTGACATGTGTCTTCAACATCAACTTGGCTGTGCTGAGGTAGTGCTGAGCTGTGAATGCTGCTGTCCTTGCTGCTGGCTTTCCAGGTGGGGCCTCTTGCGTGGGGATGAAGAAGTCAGAGGGCTCAGGTGGGCTCGGCCCCGGTGTGGGCTCAGGTGGGCTCGGCTCCGGTGTGGGCTGCACTGTTGTGCCACCGGGTCTGCCATGGGTGTCAAGTCGGCTGCAGTTGCTGTCAGCCCACCGCCGCAGGACCTCAATAGAAACACCTGTTTGCTTTAAGATCTGTAGTTGCTGCCTCTGCTTGCGGGTTAGCTGGGGCCGGCGCTGATACTTGCGCAGCTGGGCCTCGAGGCGGTGCTGAGCACGCTTAGTAGTAGTCATAGCCAGTTCCTGTTGCTTGACCACAGCCTCAAGATACTCATTCTCCAACCTCAGCTGCCGTTGTGCTGCCTGCTGGTGCTGGAGCTTTTCCTCTAGGTCGTGCACTCTGGCATCAAGGACCTCCTCAACCGCCAGTTGCAACTGGGCCTCGGTCACCAGCAACGCATTCTCGGCCTGCACCTCCTTAGCGATAGCCTCAGCCTTCCTTGCTGTGGCTGTCAAGCCACTGGGACTGTGCAGATGAGCAGCCCTTGGTGATACTATTTGGGCTACGTATTTAGCACGCCGCCGGCTGCAAACCATAGGGGAGGCACTAGCGCAGCTGTGCTTCTAGGCTGGGGCTGGGAGGGGCTGGGAGGGGGTGAGAGGGGTGGGGCTGGGGGTGGGAGGGGCTGTGAGGGCGGGACTGGGGCTGGGAGGGGGTGGGAGGGGGTAGTAGGGGTGGGGCTAGGGGTGGGAGGGGGTGGGAGGGCGGGGCTGGGGCTGGGAGGGGGTGGGAGGGGCTGGGAGGGGGTGGGGCGGGCTGCAAGGGTTCCGGGTGGGCTGCTCAGCACTGCAAGGCAAAGTTAGGTCACGCCAACTTATGTTTCCACAAGCCTGGTTGATGGAATGCTTTGCTTTCTTCTCCAACAGCTGCTTCGTTGGGTTAGGAACAAAGTTGACACGGCAAATTCTGGAAGGTCACAGTGGTCGGTTCACAATACGCCGGTTTGTGCAAGGGGGGCCCTTTTTCTGTATAGCCGGCTAGAGAGAAGCGAACATTTTCGCACCTCGCTGCAATGTCGCGTGTCAACTTGCCCAACGACGGTCCTCCGACAACGCCTGCACCAATGAAAGGTTCGCGGAGTGAGCCTGGCGGGCTAAACATTGATTGTACTTCCTGCTCGATAGCAGGCGCAGTTCTACCACTGATGCCGCTACATATCATTAATGCAATTGATGGTGAGCAGCTGAGGTGTGTCCGCGATCGCTTGCGCCGGCATGGCCTCACTTGCAAGAGCTAACGCGCCGCTTGCCAGTAGACGCGCAGTAATTCGCTGGTGCCGATGTGTCAAACGCTATCGAAAACGGTGCAGTATAGAGTGAGTATTTGCATGAAGATTACCAACCCCATGTTGGGGGCGCCTGACCTACAGTCAGGCGCTCCCAACTGTTTAAAAATGACAGGAAACCGACCCCTGGTAGTAGGACGGCTGTAACTCTGCACTCACTGCGCCAAATATTATGCTAGATGGTTCACATTGTAGCCAACCCAGCCAGCTACCTTTCACCCATCCAGAATAAATATAGACTGAGTAGGCCGTGCACAGCAAAGCGTCAAAGTTAGTGATTCAAAATTGAGCCGTTGCGGGGCATGCAGTCATCGCTGCGACCGCCCGCGTCGCTTAGGCTGCTCTACACGAGCACGCGCATCAGCAGCAGCAGTCGGATCGGAAAGCGGTTGCGGCAATGTGGCAATGAGCCCACCTCCCCCCCATGCCTAGAGGGCAATGCCTCAGCTCGACCATTTAGACTTACAACATGCTACTGACTAGGTTACGCTCCTCTTAGACATTGTTACAAACGCTCATACTCAGCTAAGCCAAAAGCTCACTTTGGTCTGTGACCCCCAACTCCCTTAGCCGATCTCAGGGCCAGAGCCATGCAGTCAGTCGCACAACTCCACACCATGAACTCCACTCCACACTCCACTCCACTCCACTCCATGGACACCATGAACTCCACTCCACACCATGAACTCCACACCACTCCACACCATGAACTCCACTCCACACCATGAACACCACTCCACACCATGAACACCACTCCACACCATGAACTCCACACCACTCCACTCCATGGACACCATGAACTCCACTCCACACCATGAACTCCACTCCACTCCAACTCCACTCCATGAACTCCACACCATGAACTCCACTCCACACTCCACTCCACTCCACTCCATGGACACCATGAACTCCACTCCACACTTCAAGAACAAACATTTCATAGCCATTTTCTTGTGAGTGCAGCGGGTGCAATACAGTGGATGACACAATAGAGGAGGGGGGGTGTAACCCGGTGATACCTTAGTGTGCGCCGAC
Source organism: Haematococcus lacustris (assembly GCA_030144725.1). Taxonomy (NCBI): domain Eukaryota; kingdom Viridiplantae; phylum Chlorophyta; class Chlorophyceae; order Chlamydomonadales; family Haematococcaceae; genus Haematococcus; species Haematococcus lacustris. The sequence goes on along the minus strand of JASKMD010000014.1, from coordinate 6,142,816 downwards.
CCAAATGGTGTATTCGACGAAAGGGAGTATGAACATATGCTTCAATCACCCCGTCTAGGTGCCCTGCACGCCCGGCAGGCATCGCGTTGGGTGTTTGCCGGACATTCCATTTGTGCACAACCCGCTCACTGCGCCAGATAGATGGCGCCACAGGGATGTGGCTCACCGTCCCAAGGATACCCGTCTCGCCGCTGTTATTTGTTCGCGGGCACATGTGGCAGTACGCGAGCAGAGACTCCAATGGCCTGCGCTGATGGTCAAATGATGCGCATTGCTTTGCAGATACCAATGTGATGAACGCTATCGAAAACGATGCACTATTGAGAGAGTACTTGCATGCATATTACCAACCCCATGTTGGGAGCGCCCGACCTACAGGTGTCAGCTGTAGAGACAGCAGGCTCAACAGGAGTTGTTTGTCACAGCCACTTCAGGCACCTCAGAGTTAACGCAGCGGTGTGCACCCCATTGTGCAGTGTTGAAGTATTCAAGTTGAGTCTCAACCCCGCCCCTTGCCCGCCCGTAAAAATCATATTGATGCATGCATTTTTCTAGCTTTCATGGTGAGAAACTACGGGTGGGGTTGTGGCTATCATAGGCGTGCGCGTTGGTGGAACTCTTCGTATCGGTAGGTCCTCGCACTGGATGGTGATCATCGCACTGCTCTTAAATTGCATCAATAGGCTACTGGTGCTCGCTCCACTCCTAGCGTAGCGGCGAGGCGGGTGCAATAGCTGTGGATGTGTGGCACATGGAGCGGGGAGCGGGGAGCGGGGGAGGGAGCGGCGGCTTGCAAGCGCCGGAGGGAGTGCCAGCAGCTGCGTGGAGCGTTGTGGATGCGAATAATCATTGTTGGAGCTTGGGCGAAGCCACTGGCAGGATGACAGGTCCCTGTTGCCTGGTGGCAGCTCGGAGATGGCTGAACGGGATGGCTGCACCAGCAGGCGTGAGATCCAGAAGGTTTTGAATGTCGAGCTCTCGTGTGTACGTGGGCAACCTTCCACTTGACGTTCGTGAACGAGAAATAGACGATCTGTTCTACAAGGTAGGACAGCAGTTTCTCTGTGTCGACTGGAACACAATGCACAACATGCAGGGACATAATCCGCTGACGTGCTGTTTGAATTGTATGCTTGCAGTATGGACGCATCCGTGGCATAGACTTGAAAACACCTTCTCGCCCCCCAGCCTTTGCGTTCATTGACTATGGTAAGCGAGCAAAGGCAGCTCCAGTGCACCATTCATCATTGTTGTGCTGCTTACAACCAGCAAGCATACACTTAAGCATGTGCATGTGCATACGCAGAGGATCCTCGCGATGCCGCTGATGCTGTGCGCGGACGGGATGGCTATGATTTCTATGGCAGTCGCATTCGAGTGGAGCTGTCTCACGGGGGACGAGGTGGCCTCAGCAGTGACCGCTATGGTGGTGGTGACCGCTACGGCGGTGGTGGCAGCAGGGGCAGGGACGACTACCGGGGGGGCAGCGCTTCTGCTGGCCTAGGGCCCAGCCCCTTTGGCCCGTCACGCAGGACAGACTTCCGTGTCATTGTCACCAACTTGCCGCTCAGTGCCTCATGGCAAGATCTGAAAGACCACATGCGCAAAGCTGGAGACGTAACCTTCACCCAGGTGTGAGCAGTGCGTCAGCCAGCAGCTGGTGTGCGATTACCAGCATACCTGTTGCCAGCAGGTTGTGATGTAGCATAGAGCAGCAGCCGTTGGCATACATCACAAACTGAGCAGCGGTGTGACTAACATCTGTTGCTAGCAGTCAGTGGCTGTGTTGGCAGGTATGGAGTCATTGGCGCTGCGCGTTATGGCCCTGGCTATTTCACACTATGGTGCAGGTCATGAAGGACGGCAGAGGCGGCAACATGGGTTTGGTGGACTTCAGCACCATGGATGACATGCAGACGGCTTTGCGCAAGCTAGACCAATCGGAGTTCCGCAACCCGTTTGATAAGACCCTTATTCGAGTGAAGGAAGACCGAGGTGGCGGTGCTGCTGGCGGGGGGAGCTCTGCAGGGCGAGGGCGGTCTCGCAGCCGCAGCAGGTGAGCAGATTGTCAACCCCAGTAGACTAGAATTCACTCTTGCAATGGATGGCTGGCATGACTTTGCTATGTGTTGTGTAGTGCGCTCCTGCTTCACTGAGCAAAGTGCATGTAGACATGCCAGTTTCACTTAACCATTTGTGGCAATGTGTGCCATCTTGCCATGCACACTGCTGCGCACTGCGCAGGTCCCGCAGCCGTAGCCGGACCCGCAGCCGAACCCGGTCGCCTGTCAAGTCTGACCGCAGCCGCAGCAAGAGTCTGAGCAAGAGCCGCAGCCGCAGCAGGAGCCGCAGCAGATCTGCAGAGCCGGCAGGGGCCAGCCCAGCCAGGAGCGATTGAGTCACCAGCCAGGCAGGGATGTGGCAGTTGCTATGTTTGCGCCTGGAACCTCTAGGCACGACTGCCAGGGAGGCTGCCAAGGCTAGCAGTGGGTCAGGGTCACCCCCAGCAAAGGGGTTACAGCAGCAACAGCAGCAGCAGCAGCAACTGAATGATGTCGAGTTCACCCAAGGTCCTGCCGCACCATTCTGAGTGGTCCCGCTAGTGATCCCTAGTGGTTCCTAGTGGTGCGACTCAATGGAGCCCTGGTGAGGTACGAGGGGGCTGAATGATGATGAGGCCATTTGCGGGCCTTGATATTGTCAAAAAACTATTGAGCTCTTCTGCGCTCAGTGTGTTTTCTTCAATTTCAGTACACAATTGCTGCGTGGAGGTGTTGCGATTGATCTGGTTGACTGTGTGCCGGATTTAGTAGCAGTAGATATTTCACACCATATTCGCCGTTGACTAACGGTGCCCCTTAGGTGGTGATTTGATACCCAAAGCAGGCGCCTGAATCTGACTGGTTTAAACGCGAATAACTCATGTCTTGATTGCTTCATCACATTCGTACAGCTTGGATAGCGTGGGACAGTCTCCCGAAGCCAAGGATTATGAACAACTGCAGAAAGGTGGTGCAAGAAATCACTCAGTGCCAGAAGCTGGCACCCGAGCTCCATTATGCGGGGTGCAAGCTATTGAGGAATACCACTCCGTCTTCGAGGACACAGTGCAGGTACAGTGCATGCGTCATGGAGCATGTAGACATATCCTCGTCGCCGAGTGATGGTTAAATTTTGCTCCAAGAAGCTATTGTGCCGTAGCCACTGCTTGCTACTCGTGCACCACAGCGATCAGCGGAACACTTCTTCGCACGCACGGGCCATTCTACTTGCCTGCACACACCGCATCGCCTTGCAAACCCGTCAAGGCATGGCGGCGTCACCGTCCAAGAGACGGGAGCAGGATTTGATGAAGCTGTCAGTGTGGCAAAGCTGTGTGTGAAGCCCTAGCTGCACGGCTCTCATTTTTATGGGCTCTGACTGCTGCCGCACCAGGGTCATGTCTGACTGGCCCGTCGAGTTATGCGACGACAATACCAGCGAATTCACCGTGGTATTCCACGGGCCGAAAGATAGTGAGTGGCACTCTTCAGTAGCGAAACAGACGCGGGGTGTCCAAACTGGACTCTGGCATGGTGCGTGGTCTCCCTGACTGGGCAAGGTTCGGTGCTCAACACATGGCGTGCTGATATGCAGGCCCATACGAGGGAGGCACCTGGAAAGTCCATGTGGAGCTGCCAGATGCCTACCCTTACAAATCCCCTTCCATAGGGTTTGTCAACAGAATCTTCCATCCTAATGTTGACGAAACGTGAGCAACAGATTACTGTCACTGATTTTGCACCCCAGCTCCCACTAGAGTCTGACAAATTTCTGGTCGGTGTGTGTTGCAGGGCAGGTTCTGTATGCTTGGACGTAATCAACCAAACATGGAGCCCCATGTTTGGTGAGACTAGCTGCACACATGTTTCAGCACTGAGTGCCACAACCTATGCTTTGCACTTGTGTAGAGTGCAGTGGCTAGATTGGTTGCCGTCCCCCGGCCCCCCTGCCGCTGCTCCCTCAACCAAGCTTGCCACTTCCTCTCCACCCCCTCGTAGCCTCGCAGCATGCCCTCAGCCCTGATGGTGTGCTGCATGTCTGCCTGACAGACTTGCTGAACGTTTTTGAGGTGTTCCTGCCCCAACTGTTGCTGTACCCCAACCCTACGGACCCTCTCAATGGGGAGGCAGCTGCGCTGATGATGCGGGAGCCGCAGGCATATGCGCAGCGCGTGAAAGGTGGGCAGGCAGCCCAGCTGGTGCAGGGCACCAGGGAGGGAGCCAGGGAAGGGTAGAGGAGGCAGTGCTAAGGGTGCAGGCCAAGGCCTTGTGTGTGATTGGTGGGGGGCATGGGACTGGCGCTGTCGCTGTGACGCACCAGAACACACAGTGGGACTGGCGCTGACGCACACGTGTTCTGGTGACAGGAGCAGCCCGCTGTGAACGTGTATGAAACAGGGCTTGCAGCTCGCAGCATTGACTCATCACATAGCAAATTACATTGATGCATGAAGCACACAGTAAAGAACAGGCTAAGACGGGAAGGCAGCCCAGTCCCTGCAGCTCTGCACAGCACACAGCATGCCTGCCTGGATTCCTCGCCTGCTGCTGCTGTCCTGATGACCTTGTCTTTTCTTGTCGATCTGCAGACTATGTGCAGCGGTATGCGCTGCCCGAGGTCGTGCTGGGCAAGGGTGCAGCGGCAGCAGAAGCGAATGCAGCAATAGCCAAAAGCGGCAGAGAGGATGAAGCCATGGGTACAGCAGGGGAAGCAGAGTCCGATGGCTTTTTGTCCTCCAGCGATGACGAAGATAGCTGAGCACAGCAGAATGAGGCCTGGTCATGAGTGCCGAGGCATGAAGCTGGCCCCCCACCCCCCCATGTCTGCAGATGTGCCGATGATGGGCAGCCCGGGGTTACGGGATGATGATGGTGGCTTACACCAGTGACGCCGTCAGTCGTTAGTCTGCGAAGATTAAGGGGAAAGTCAGCATCAGGCAGTGGAGAAGGGATGCAGCACTTGGCCCAGCTGCAATTGTGTTGATGTGGTTGGTTGGACGCAGGCAAAGAGGCCTTGGGGACATGTACATCACAGAGGGCAGGGGTGGGGCCAGGGATATAAACGAATGTGTCGTTGATAGGCTGACAGCCCAGCAGCCTGGGTTATTCTCGATGTCGCAAGCTAAGACTCCGTTGCATGCAACACTAGTGCCCCGTTTTGCCTCACAATGATGAATGTGACATGCGTTCCTGACGTGATCATCATGCAAGTGTTGCGAGCGGCGCTGGTTTGGTGCACCTGCCCATGCAATAGGCACAGCGTATGTGACTATCAAACTTGGACAGTGCGCTACTGCTACCAATGTCTCTTGCATAAGCGGCTTTTGTTATCACCCTCAGCAAACTAAGGTGCGAACCAAAAAGCTGCAAACTCTGTAAGTCCAGCCAGACAGCTCAGACAGCTGCTTAGCCTCCGGCACCATTTGCAAGGCATGAATCACCGGGTGGTTTTGTGACACCGTTGGCTGCTCTTCCCCATGCCACCCTAGAGCTACTCCTGCCATGACAATAACAAGGATACATACAATCATACGTGTGTGTCTTGACTTGGCCGTGTTGAAGTCTTTGGTCCATGTCGAAGTCAAGACGAACTTTGATCAAGAACATCTTGAAGAAGCCGTCACTGTTCAACTGCAACAATCGTCAACCATGGTAACATGGTATCATATGCTATGTCTACATTCACAGCGGTAGCAAGGGCGGGTCATTCTGCTACAGAAAACATGGTCATCACAAGCAACATAACAAGCTTCTTGTAGGCAACACGGGCTTGCACATGTCACAAAACTTGAACAAAACTCATTCAAACATGGAACGACATGTTTGACTGTGGGTAATATCACTCAGCTACTCCAAATAAGTTGAAGCATCCTCGGTCGCACCCCTGATGACTGCCAACCCCACACCGATGACACTATCCCCCTAGACCACTGGGCACCTTATCAAAACTAACAGCTTGACGCCTTTAAGGCACGGGACATAGGGCGGGGCGGGGCGGGGCGGGGCGGGGCGGGGCGGGGCGGGGCGGGGCGGGGCGGGGCGGGGCGGGGCGGGGCGGGGCGGGGCGGGGCGGGGCGGGGCGGGGCGGGGCGGGGCGGGGCGGGGCGGGGCGGGGCGGGGCGGGGCGGGGCGGGGCGGGGCGGGGCGGGGCGGGGCGGGGCGGGGCGGGGCGGGGCGGGGCGGGGCGGGGCGGGGCGGGGCGGGGCGGGGCGGGGCGGGGCGGGGCGGGGCGGGGCGGGGCGGGGCGGGGCGGGGCGGGGCGGGGCGGGGCGGGGCGGGGCGGGGCGGGGCGGGGCGGGGCGGGGCGGGGCGGGGCGGGGCGGGGCGGGGCGGGGCGGGGCGGGGCGGGGCGGGGCGGGGCGGGGCGGGGCGGGGCGGGGCGGGGCGGGGCGGGGCGGGGCGGGGCGGGGCGGGGCGGGGCGGGGCGGGGCGGGGCGGGGCGGGGCGGGGCGGGGCGGGGCGGGGCGGGGCGGGGCGGGGCGGGGCGGGGCGGGGCGGGGCGGGGCGGGGCGGGGCGGGGCGGGGCGGGGCGGGGCGGGGCGGGGCGGGGCGGGGCGGGGCGGGGCGGGGCGGGGCGGGGCGGGGCGGGGCGGGGCGGGGCGGGGCGGGGCGGGGCGGGGCGGGGCGGGGCGGGGCGGGGCGGGGCGGGGCGGGGCGGGGCGGGGCGGGGCGGGGCGGGGCGGGGCGGGGCGGGGCGGGGCGGGGCGGGGCGGGGCGGGGCGGGGCGGGGCGGGGCGGGGCGGGGCGGGGCGGGGCGGGGCGGGGCGGGGCGGGGCGGGGCGGGGCGGGGCGGGGCGGGGCGGGGCGGGGCGGGGCGGGGCGGGGCGGGGCGGGGCGGGGCGGGGCGGGGCGGGGCGGGGCGGGGCGGGGCGGGGCGGGGCGGGGCGGGGCGGGGCGGGGCGGGGCGGGGCGGGGCGGGGCGGGGCGGGGCGGGGCGGGGCGGGGCGGGGCGGGGCGGGGCGGGGCGGGGCGGGGCGGGGCGGGGCGGGGCGGGGCGGGGCGGGGCGGGGCGGGGCGGGGCGGGGCGGGGCGGGGCGGGGCGGGGCGGGGCGGGGCGGGGCGGGGCGGGGCGGGGCGGGGCGGGGCGGGGCGGGGCGGGGCGGGGCGGGGCGGGGCGGGGCGGGGCGGGGCGGGGCGGGGCGGGGCGGGGCGGGGCGGGGCGGGGCGGGGCGGGGCGGGGCGGGGCGGGGCGGGGCGGGGCGGGGCGGGGCGGGGCGGGGCGGGGCGGGGCGGGGCGGGGCGGGGCGGGGCGGGGCGGGGCGGGGCGGGGCGGGGCGGGGCGGGGCGGGGCGGGGCGGGGCGGGGCGGGGCGGGGCGGGGCGGGGCGGGGCGGGGCGGGGCGGGGCGGGGCGGGGCGGGGCGGGGCGGGGCGGGGCGGGGCGGGGCGGGGCGGGGCGGGGCGGGGCGGGGCGGGGCGGGGCGGGGCGGGGCGGGGCGGGGCGGGGCGGGGCGGGGCGGGGCGGGGCGGGGCGGGGCGGGGCGGGGCGGGGCGGGGCGGGGCGGGGCGGGGCGGGGCGGGGCGGGGCGGGGCGGGGCGGGGCGGGGCGGGGCGGGGCGGGGCGGGGCGGGGCGGGGCGGGGCGGGGCGGGGCGGGGCGGGGCGGGGCGGGGCGGGGCGGGGCGGGGCGGGGCGGGGCGGGGCGGGGCGGGGCGGGGCGGGGCGGGGCGGGGCGGGGCGGGGCGGGGCGGGGCGGGGCGGGGCGGGGCGGGGCGGGGCGGGGCGGGGCGGGGCGGGGCGGGGCGGGGCGGGGCGGGGCGGGGCGGGGCGGGGCGGGGCGGGGCGGGGCGGGGCGGGGCGGGGCGGGGCGGGGCGGGGCGGGGCGGGGCGGGGCGGGGCGGGGCGGGGCGGGGCGGGGCGGGGCGGGGCGGGGCGGGGCGGGGCGGGGCGGGGCGGGGCGGGGCGGGGCGGGGCGGGGCGGGGCGGGGGCGGGGCGGGGCGGGGCGGGGCGGGGCGGGGCGGGGCGGGGCGGGGCGGGGCGGGGCGGGGCGGGGCGGGGCGGGGCGGGGCGGGGCGGGGCGGGGCGGGGCGGGGCGGGGCGGGGCGGGGCGGGGCGGGGCGGGGCGGGGCGGGGCGGGGCGGGGCGGGGCGGGGCGGGGCGGGGCGGGGCGGGGCGGGGCGGGGCGGGGCGGGGCGGGGCGGGGCGGGGCGGGGCGGGGCGGGGCGGGGCGGGGCGGGGCGGGGCGGGGCGGGGCGGGGCGGGGCGGGGCGGGGCGGGGCGGGGCGGGGCGGGGCGGGGCGGGGCGGGGCGGGGCGGGGCGGGGCGGGGCGGGGCGGGGCGGGGCGGGGCGGGGCGGGGCGGGGCGGGGCGGGGCGGGGCGGGGCGGGGCGGGGCGGGGCGGGGCGGGGCGGGGCGGGGCGGGGCGGGGCGGGGCGGGGCGGGGCGGGGCGGGGCGGGGCGGGGCGGGGCGGGGCGGGGCGGGGCGGGGCGGGGCGGGGCGGGGCGGGGCGGGGCGGGGCGGGGCGGGGCGGGGCGGGGCGGGGCGGGGCGGGGCGGGGCGGGGCGGGGCGGGGCGGGGCGGGGCGGGGCGGGGCGGGGCGGGG
>JASKMD010000014.1:6094363-6133734 GCA_030144725.1 Haematococcus lacustris | reverse complement strand
AGCAGGCCACAACGACGTTCAGTAATCACCACAGGCTGATTTGTTGCGGTCAGCACTCTCAGAGGTTCCATCATGATCTTTCTTTGTAGTGCAGCAGGGTTAACGTTGCCTTCGTGTCTTTCCAACCACTCCTTGCTGATTATGGTGCAACTGGCACCTGTGTCCAGCATGGCTCTGCACGGCTTGTTACCTAGCCGGCCCTCAAACAGAAAAGGTAGCTGCAGCCTTCCAGGCTGTACTTCAGCAGCATGCGGCGGTGCACCCATAGCCATAGCCAGTCTCTTACACGTTGAGCTGGCTTCAAACATAGGCACAGAATTGCTTCTCCCAAGCCAAGTCGGCGCAGCATTTTGGCTTGCACTAGCGTCCACTGTTTCCGGAACCACTACGCCTCTCGCGCTCCTGGGTCACGCAACTTCTTCGCAGCCGACTGAGCCATCACCGGCCTCTCGACGACTACTGTCACCTCCATCGCCACTCTCGCAGAATCAACCTCCGCCGACTGGTTGTACCGCACAAAGGCTCAATAGCCACTGGTTTCAGGCTCTCTAGCCTCTTCGCTCAGCTCAGAGCCCACACACAGCCGTCGCTTCGCGACAATCCCACAACTGGCGCACTACAGCCAGCTCCGACTCAAGCGCGTCTTAGACGCCAACCAGAACGTCCTCTGCCGCTCATCCTCAGGCAGATACGTGGCAAATAGATCCAGTCGGACGGCATAGGTCGGAAACCAACTGTTACGAGACGTCCGGTGACGGTGACAGAGTTCTCCATGACAGACTGGGCGTTGTCAGGAAGTCTGCCCGGGAATCGAACCCGGCCTCAGATCACCGCACCACGTCACACTTCTCATAGGGGCGTTACGAATATTGCCTCAGCATTACATCATCACGTAACAGCGGCTGCCCCACTAGTGAACAAATACATATGTGGACAATGTGCTATTGCTAGGTGTTGCACTTGGCAGCCTCTGGCTTCGTTGATCTAATAAGAATAGGGAGTCACCAAACATGTACCACTTCAATGTTTGAGCCAGGCGCTGTCACCAAATATGTGCCAATAGGGCCTTTGGGACCCTTTTTTCGGGTTTCACCAAATCAGCATATCACCAACAGGGCGTATCAGTAGGGTGCGTCAATCTATATTAGATCTATGTAGTAGATAACGACAAAACCGCCAGTGCTAAAGGGTTTAAACACGCGAGGCCGAGCACCGGTGCTAAACAGCTCGAGACCGAAGCCAGCGGCCGCGGAGCGTAGCGACGCGGCCGCTGGCTGAGGTCGAGAGCTGTTTAGCACCGGTGCGAGGCCGAGCGTGTTTAAACCCGTTAGCACGCAGCGGTTTTGTCGCTATCTAGTGTAGTGGCGTTTTCAAAGCGTTCAAGCTTCATTTAGCGCGGCGAAGCCGCGCTGGCTCTGTCTCTCACATCTGGTGTGACCGTTTGAATACTCAACTCTGCCTAAACTCAACCCTTTCCTAGCTTTTATTTCTTGATGTCGGGAGTTTATCTAGGGCCCACCCCTACACCTTCTGACGACGACGACGACGACGACATCGACTACGACGATGACATTCCCGGAGATGTCGACATTGGGGTATTTAAGCTCTTACCTTCCTTGCCTTTTCCCGCTTGCCCTGCTGGCGCTGGATCCAGTGGCGCTGGACCCAGTGGTGAGACATCTGAGGTTACTAACTTGAACCGCTAATTTCGCTCCTTGGTATTGCTTGTAACTTGCGTCCGTGTCATATTTGCAGGTCCATCTTTGGTCGCGTTACGAGCTCCGGTTTCATTGGGCCCTCCGACCGTAACTCCACCTCCAGGTAATTTGCGTGTTGCTGAAGACGTTGTTGCTCCTTCTGCTTGCGTACTATCGTTCAGCCTATGTCGAAGCTCTTTTCGCAGGTGTATTGCTATCTGCACCATCCGGTTTCCAGCTCTTGCAGGCGGACGAGGCCATTGCTAAAGCCTACCAGCACAGCCTGGTTAATCCTAAAACTGCGACAACTCAGCGAACTATGCTGAAGGGCACCGCTGCATTCTTTGTTGATGCCGAAGCGACCAAGAAGTATCCCGATGCCACGGATGTGCCTGCCTCCTTCCTGCCGCTCATTGCTGAGTTCGTCACCCACCCCTTCTCTACTATCCCTGAACAGACGCAGCGTATGTACGATTGGGTCATTGGGCGGGAGATGGACTTGTGCACGCTCTTCTGTGTTTACGCTGCACGTAAGCATGATGCGTGTTTGCTAGAATAGGCATTCCTGTTCTCTGCTGCTGTTTACACTCACCACAACTTGTGCTACTGTTTGTGATACAATCTGCGTTATTGTTTGTGTGTTGTTGCAGATGTGCGTAACACCAAATCTAAAGGCCCTGATGGCCTTGGTGTCAAGTTCTCGTCCAAGTCCTTTGTGCACAGGTTCAATTGCTTGTCCTCTCTCCTACTGCTTCATCACAAGGAGCTTCAGATGGCGGGGCGCGGTGTGGCTGGATTTGTGCGTCCTCAGTTTCTGTCTCAAAATCACAGCGTGTGGGGCCGGCTGTGGAACACCATCGATGGTGTTACAAAGCTGGCTGCACGGGCTGGTGAGGTAAGATTTAGTGGTTGTAGATTGATGCATTTAATAACAACTACAGTTTTTAAAGCTTGTTTAAGGTGGCGGTAACATGTGACTCTTGAATGCAGATTTCAATGGTACCACGCCAGGCTCCCACCATCAGCCCTGAGGCTATTGAGGACGCCCAACCATTGCTGGACACTTCTACCCCGGAAGGGCTGCAGAACCAGTTCCTGCTGTTAGTTGGAGTGAACGGCATGGTGAGTGATTATTATATATAATTGTTACGATGAATCTACAATGCTTGTATCTTGTAATGCAATCATTGTGTAGTGGCGTTTTCACGCGTTTAAAAACGTTAGCAGCCCTATCCTTAAAACGTTTAGTACGCGGCTCCTGCTGAACTAAGAGCCACAAACTGAAAAAGTGCATCTCTGTTTACAGCCTCTTAAGCAACTAACAGCCACAAAGCAAAAAGTGTGCACTAAAAACACATAATCTTGTCCCCCTCAACTAACGACATTTTTCTCATGAATCTTTGGTGCTAACTACTTTCCATGACAATAACATGACCTTGCACGAGCTCCTGCCTGTCTTCCACTTCAATCAAGTTTCCGAGCAAGCATGATTATCACTCCTTCTTAGACTTATTATCACTCCTTCTTAGACAATTGCTGCAGCTGCATGCTGAAGCTGCTCATTTGAAGCTGCAGCTGCATGGTGGTGAGCTGCTGCGAGAACTGACCCATTTGCTGCACCATTTGCTGCATGGGTGCTGACATGGCTGACTCATTGCAAATGGGCGCAGGCGGAACAGGATACCAAGGTGCATGGCCAGTAGGCATAGCTGGGTAAGACCAGGGAGGAGACACAGGGCTAGGAGGTGGTGGATAGCTGCCATGCCAAGGAGGAGACATAGGCACACCAAATGATGCAGGAGCACTGGCGCTTGAAGGGAAGTGGAACATGGCTGGTGCCTGCCCAGCGCAAGCAACCCCCTCCCATCCCATGGGACTTGACCGAGCACCACCCTCACCCATAGGAGCACCCACATAGGGCGCATGGACAGCAGAGTGGGATGCCACCAGAACCGGCTGCGCCACTGATGCTAGCTGCGTCACCGGGGCAGGCTGCGCCACCGGGGCAGGTTGCGCCACCGGGGCAGGTTGTGCCACCGAAGCAGGCTGCGGCACCGGGGCAGGTTGCGCCACCGGAGCAGGCTGCGCCTCCCGTGCAGGCTGCGCCACCAAGGCAGGCTGCGCCACCTGATCAGGCTGAGCCACCAGAGCAGGCTGCGCAATATGAGCTCGTTGAGCACGCTGAGGGATGACCATGGCTGACATTACTGCAGAGGCCTTGGCCCGCTTCTCCATGCCATGTTGGGCATACGCAGCCATGCCATCACGAGTCTTCCAGCCACCAGCCTCCAAGCGGAACTCATCAGAGAACTCAGGGTTTTCTGCAAGCGCACAAGCCCCACTGCGCTTCAGAGCATGGGAGCTGAGTCCAGTCAGCGCCTTGATGCGGTTTTTGATGGTGCCCTCGGACATCGGCTGCCCGCAGTACCAATTGTTGCTCTTGCGGTAGGCTGTGTTAGGTTTGAGGAACACAGCCTCAGTCTCACAACCATCCGGCAACTTGCTGAAGTACAGCTTGCAGCAGATAAATGGGCAGAACTGCACAATAAAACGCATAACAACACAATAATTAGCAACTACCACAGCAAAGTGTAATAAGTGCAATAGCATAGTGTAATAAGCTGGAAAAACGATACGATCGGCCCTACTAAATCCACACCTTGGCATCAGCATACACGTCGCCCGTGGGGCTGTAGGATGGGTTAGGAACAATGTACTTCGGCTTGATAGTGTACTTGGCATCCTTCATTCCCCCTTGCACATTCTTGATGGCCAAGCAGTCCACCTTGTACGTCTCACGGCCCACAGGGTCACGAGAGTCTTTGTGCAGTTCAAAGTGACAGCGCTTCATGTTGTGCAGCTCAGCATTGCGAAACTACAAAAACAACATAAACAATGATTGCATTACAAGATACAAGCATTGTAGATTCATCGTAACAATTATATATAATAATCACTCACCATGCCGTTCACTCCAACTAACAGCAGGAACTGGTTCTGCAGCCCTTCCGGGGTAGAAGTGTCCAGCAATGGTTGGGCGTCCTCAATAGCCTCAGGGCTGATGGTGGGAGCCTGGCGTGGTACCATTGAAATCTGCATTCAAGAGTCACATGTTACCGCCACCTTAAACAAGCTTTAAAAACTGTAGTTGTTATTAAATGCATCAATCTACAACCACTAAATCTTACCTCACCAGCCCGTGCAGCCAGCTTTGTAACACCATCGATGGTGTTCCACAGCCGGCCCCACACGCTGTGATTTTGAGACAGAAACTGAGGACGCACAAATCCAGCCACACCGCGCCCCGCCATCTGAAGCTCCTTGTGATGAAGCAGTAGGAGAGAGGACAAGCAATTGAACCTGTGCACAAAGGACTTGGACGAGAACTTGACACCAAGGCCATCAGGGCCTTTAGATTTGGTGTTACGCACATCTGCAACAACACACAAACAATAACGCAGATTGTATCACAAACAGTAGCACAAGTTGTGGTGAGTGTAAACAGCAGCAGAGAACAGGAATGCCTATTCTAGCAAACACGCATCATGCTTACGTGCAGCGTAAACACAGAAGAGCGTGCACAAGTCCATCTCCCGCCCAATGACCCAATCGTACATACGCTGCGTCTGTTCAGGGATAGTAAAGAAGGGGTGGGTGACGAACTCAGCAATGAGCGGCAGGAAGGAGGCAGGCACATCCGTGGCATCGGGATACTTCTTGGTCGCTTCGGCATCAACAAAGAATGCAGCGGTGCCCTTCAGCATAGTTCGCTGAGTTGTCGCAGTTTTAGGATTAACCAGGCTGTGCTGGTAGGCTTTAGCAATGGCCTCGTCCGCCTGCAAGAGCTGGAAACCGGATGGTGCAGATAGCAATACACCTGCGAAAAGAGCTTCGACATAGGCTGAACGATAGTACGCAAGCAGAAGGAGCAACAACGTCTTCAGCAACACGCAAATTACCTGGAGGTGGAGTTACGGTCGGAGGGCCCAATGAAACCGGAGCTCGTAACGCGACCAAAGATGGACCTGCAAATATGACACGGACGCAAGTTACAAGCAATACCAAGGAGCGAAATTAGCGGTTCAAGTTAGTAACCTCAGATGTCTCACCACTGGGTCCAGCGCCACTGGATCCAGCGCCAGCAGGGCAAGCGGGAAAAGGCAAGGAAGGTAAGAGCTTAAATACCCCAATGTCGACATCTCCGGGAATGTCATCGTCGTAGTCGATGTCGTCGTCGTCGTCGTCGTCAGAAGGTGTAGGGGTGGGCCCTAGATAAACTCCCGACATCAAGAAATAAAAGCTAGGAAAGGGTTGAGTTTAGGCAGAGTTGAGTATTCAAACGGTCACACCAGATGTGAGAGACAGAGCCAGCGCGGCTTCGCCGCGCTAAATGAAGCTTGAACGCTTTGAAAACGCCACTACACTAGATAGCGACAAAACCGCTGCGTGCTAACGGGTTTAAACACGCTCGGCCTCGCACCGGTGCTAAACAGCTCTCGACCTCAGCCAGCGGCCGCGTCGCTACGCTCCGCGGCCGCTGGCTTCGGTCTCGAGCTGTTTAGCACCGGTGCTCGGCCTCGCGTGTTTAAACCCTTTAGCACTGGCGGTTTTGTCGTTATCTACTACTTATGTTGCTTTTGTAGTTTCGCAATGCTGAGCTGCACAACATGAAGCGCTGTCACTTTGAACTGCACAAAGACTCTCGTGACCCTGTGGGCCGTGAGACGTACAAGGTGGACTGCTTGGCCATCAAGAATGTGCAAGGGGGAATGAAGGATGCCAAGTACACTATCAAGCCGAAGTACATTGTTCCTAACCCATCCTACAGCCCCACGGGCGACGTGTATGCTGATGCCAAGGTGTGGATTTAGTAGGGCCGATCGTATCGTTTTTCCAGCTTATTACACTATGCTATTGCACTTATTACACTTTGCTGTGGTAGTTGCTAATTATTGTGTTGTTATGCGTTTTATTGTGCAGTTCTGCCCATTTATCTGCTGCAAGCTGTACTTCAGCAAGTTGCCGGATGGTTGTGAGACTGAGGCTGTGTTCCTCAAACCTAACACAGCCTACCGCAAGAGCAACAATTGGTACTGCGGGCAGCCGATGTCCGAGGGCACCATCAAAAACCGCATCAAGGCGCTGACTGGACTCAGCTCCCATGCTCTGAAGCGCAGTGGGGCTTGTGCGCTTGCAGAAAACCCTGAGTTCTCTGATGAGTTCCGCTTGGAGGCTGGTGGCTGGAAGACTCGTGATGGCATGGCTGCGTATGCCCAACATGGCATGGAGAAGCGGGCCAAGGCCTCTGCAGTAATGTCAGCCATGGTCATCCCTCAGCGTGCTCAACGAGCTCATATTGCGCAGCCTGCTCTGGTGGCTCAGCCTGATCAGGTGGCGCAGCCTGCCTTGGTGGCGCAGCCTGCACGGGAGGCGCAGCCTGCTCCGGTGGCGCAACCTGCCCCGGTGCCGCAGCCTGCTTCGGTGGCACAACCTGCCCCGGTGGCGCAACCTGCCCCGGTGGCGCAGCCTGCCCCGGTGACGCAGCTAGCATCAGTGGCGCAGCCGGTTCTGGTGGCATCCCACTCTGCTGTCCATGCGCCCTATGTGGGTGCTCCTATGGGTGAGGGTGGTGCTCGGTCAAGTCCCATGGGATGGGAGGGGGTTGCTTGCGCTGGGCAGGCACCAGCCATGTTCCACTTCCCTTCAAGCGCCAGTGCTCCTGCATCATTTGGTGTGCCTATGTCTCCTCCTTGGCATGGCAGCTATCCACCACCTCCTAGCCCTGTGTCTCCTCCCTGGTCTTACCCAGCTATGCCTACTGGCCATGCACCTTGGTATCCTGTTCCGCCTGCGCCCATTTGCAATGAGTCAGCCATGTCAGCACCCATGCAGCAAATGGTGCAGCAAATGGGTCAGTTCTCGCAGCAGCTCACCACCATGCAGCTGCAGCTTCAAATGAGCAGCTTCAGCATGCAGCTGCAGCAATTGTCTAAGAAGGAGTGATAATAAGTCTAAGAAGGAGTGATAACCATGCTTGCTCGGAAACTTGATTGAAGTGGAAGACAGGCAGGAGCTCGTGCAAGGTCATGTTATTGTCATGGAAAGTAGTTAGCACCAAAGATTCATGAGAAAAATGTCGTTAGTTGAGGGGGACAAGATTAGGTGTTTTTAGTGCACACTTTTTGCTTTGTGGCTGTTAGTTGCTTAAGAGGCTGTAAACAGAGATGCACTTTTTCAGTTTGTGGCTCTTAGTTCAGCAGGAGCCGCGTACTAAACGTTTTAAGGATAGGGCTGCTAACGTTTTTAAACGCGTGAAAACGCCACTACATTAGACGACCTAATATAATACGGGTCTAATACGCACCTAATATTAGACGGCAAGAGCAGGTTCCCACCGGGGTTCAAATCGCGGGGATCTCAGTAGGTTGTTCATTTGCGCCAAGCTGTGTGTTTCGCCTGTGAGGCTTGCTCAACCCCTAAACAACGGTTGTTGACATTGCACGTGCATCTGAAGGCCATGCTGGGCGATGAATGGGTGGGTGGCAGTGATTATTGGGTGGGTGGCAGTGATTATTTTCGTAGGTCAGGCCCAATGCTGACCAGTTGCGCTCTGACGCAGCTGTCGTATTGTTACTATCGGGCTGTGAGGTCCCAGAGATCGCGGCGTACGCTGATGTCTTCGCGGCGTACGCTGATGACAGTCTTCATAAAGTTGTTAAAATAGTTATAGTTGTCCTCATCAATGCGCCACTTGCCAACGAGTGCCGTATGTAGTGTGCATCGCAGCGGATGCTGCCTCTCAGTTTGAGTCAAATTGTTTACGCTGGCGCCCTCATTGTTCTCTGCACGCGGGCATCGCTTGCAGAATGCTTTGGCGATGCCCTCCACGAACTCAAAGTCCCAAGTTGCGGTGAACTTGCGAGCCTGGACTTTCAACATCACCACAGTGTCAGTATTCTTGCCATTGTACTTCTGTTATCTGATTGCGGCCATCGCCGCTTGGCTGCCAACGCAGCTGCCGGCCTGCCTGCCGGCTGGAAGTGACAATATGACGCGCTTGCAATTGCGACCAGTGCGCTAGGGTCGCACGGCTGCACTCACAGCGCCCAGGATCAAACATCGTCATATAATACGCATATTAGATCTAATACCGGCCGGATTAGATCTAATATAATCTAATACCTAATATTAGGCGGGGGGAGCCGCGCCCTACGTATCAGTACGGTATGTAAAGTAAAGTAAAGCTGTAAAGTAAAGTAGGTAAAGTAAAGTAAAGTAAAGATGTAAAGTAAAGTAAAGCTGTTATGCGTCCCCACGCCCTCCCCTCACACAGGTCTCGCCAGCAGCCTGCCAGCACAGCTACCCAGGTCAGGCATGTCAAGCCAGCCATCGAGTCATTCTCATGGTCGCACTGCATGCGGCAGCTGTTCATGTCGGGCGCCTGGCGGGCCTTGCCATGGCTACAAATCTGATGGAAATGGTGGAGGGCGGCTAGCAGGCGAAACATGCCTACAGCAGGGCCTGCTAGCATGTGAAGGCCAGGGAGTGATGTGCCCTAGGCAGCTCTGGCCAGATGGTGAAGGTCAGGCAGCGATGACAGCAGCAGGGGCAGCAGGAGACAACACCACAGGGAAACACCAGCAGCCAGCAGCCGTCAGGCCTACAAGTAGTGCAGCCTCTCCAGCCCACCCCTTTGCCTCCTGGCCTCCCTCTACTTCCCCTGGCCTCCTGCTCCCTCCTTGCTCCAGTGGCTGCCACAGGTCGCCTGGCTGCCACTCACCGTGCCCTGCTGCACCGCCACTCGCGACCCTGGCGCCAGCAGGGCACACTGGTCCAGCCACCAGACTGGACCACCAGAGCCGACAGGGCAAGGGAAGGGTAGGGTGTGGCAGGTGGTTGAGTGTCGCACTGCACTTGACAACAGACAGGGCATGCCGTTCAATGCCGCTGCTGCTGCTTCTGCTGACCAGCTGCCGCCCACAGATACCAGCTGAGGTCAGGGCATGCTTTGTCATGCTAAACACAGGCTATAGCTCAGTCACTGAGGTCGGGCAAATGCATAGGCTGGAAGCACCCACACTGTGTGTGGAGGTTTTCCCCTATACACACAAAACACCACCCCGTAGTGAGGGACCTAGTGGTGGTGCTTGTAACCCACCTCAGACACCACAACCCCTAGTGAGGGGCCTGCCGTCCTGCCTTTGCCTTGGTGCTTATTTCCCCTAGCTGGGCTAATGAGGGAGGTGCTATTGGGGTCACAGTGGATTACAAGTGCGTGCAACTCATCCCATCCATCGAGTCTGACGTCACACAACGTTTCCCCTTTCCCCTTCCCCACTTTCCCCCATTAGCCGTTAGCCTGGTATGGCTGCTAACCATTGCCCATTAGTAGCTAGGTACCCGGCTGCTGGACCAAGACTTGGGATTGGGAACTAGGGATTGGGGTGGGGCTTCCAGTTGGACCGACAGAGCATGGTACCCCGCTGCTGGTTCAAGACAGCTTGGGATTGGGGTGAGTGACTCACTGAGTCATGCTAGTCGAAATCTGAGATCTCCTCATGCAAGTGTAAGATCTGAACTGGTGGTGATGTTCTGCCTTCTGGGTAACCCTTCTGAGGCCTCTGCTCAGGCGACCTCTTAATACTATTGACCGCTGTAGCCCCACGCTACACCAGGCGGACCGACCATCCACTGCGCCACCCACTGTCGCCTCCCTCACCCCCGCCGGCCCACCTCCCACCCAGCTATGATGCTACTGTGAACCCCGCCTGCCGGCATAACGGCTAGTCTGGTCGAGCGCGGTGGTGCGGAGAGGCATCTCTGTTACTAACCCGCGCGACCCTGAAAACGTCTTGTGCGGCGCCCTGTTCTATAACCGATTGCGGGTGGTCAGTGGTCTCTATACTGCTAACACGGCTATTACCTCCGCTGCCACCTGCAACACTGTTACAACAACACAACAACACGACAGTGCATGAGATGAAATACAACTTGGCTAGGGCCACAAGGGTGATGAAGGGTGAACAACCTACAGATATGTATACACGACCGTCCCGGAGCCATAGAGGGGGAGGGAACCCAAGCAGCCTAACAGCTGACGGCTGCAGCGGTGTAAGCCATCGGTCATAAACACACACACACACACACACTCCCACACATCGCCACGTCAGGAGTCCATTGTTATCGTCACGGTTGGCAGGCACGGGGAAGACAGGTGGGCAGGCAGGAACTTTAGCAGGCAGGTGTGTCATCCGAAGCCAATGACCCACTGTTGACAGGGCACTGCGACCCTGCAGGGCACTGTGCTAAGCTAACACAAGACCGTCGTTGGGCGCACTATCGTGTCAAGTTTGAGCTGACAGGGCACTACAACAGGCTGCATCCCCGAATGGCACCGTGCCTGGCTGCCACAAGACCCTGCGCGCAGCTTGGCAGTCAGCAGTCAACTCTTGACAGCAGACAGGGCATGCCATTCAATGCCGCTGCTGCTGCTGACCAGCTGCCGCCCACAGATACCAGCTTGGGTCAGGCAGCTGCCACTGTGTGTGTACACAGTAAAGCACCTAAGTTGGGACACCCGCGTCCCCCGGATCCGCCGAAAACTTGCTGTAGCCCCCCCTTTTTCTTTCGCGCACCGTTAGCAATGGTGGTTATGGTGGTGGTTGTCGGGTCGCGTCTTATCCACACATTGTCGCGGTTGAGTTCTGAGATTCGCCGCTTAGGCCGAAAATGACCGGGACATGACTTAAGGCCGCGCCTGGCCATCCGCGAGCGTGAATCACCGCATCCACCGCATTGCTAGATACCTTGGTGGGTGACGCAAGTTGCGCAATGAGCGCGCTTCGCGTTATTGCAACACCTGTGTCATAGCACGGGCTAGAAACAGCCGGAAAATGCCTCATGCGGCTAATTTTGGCGTTCATTCCACCTGACTTGCAGCTTTAACCTCATCCCACATGGCTCGTACACCTAGCAAGGCAGTGAAGGGATCCAGCAAGGCTTCTACCAGCGCAGCTGCAAGGCCCAGCAAGCTTGTTGCTGCTGCCAAGGCCTACTTCAAGTACCAAAGGGGTGTTGCGCGCACTTCCCAGCGTGCCCTGGCCCAACAACATGGAGTCAGCCGCTCCACCCTTAACAGGGTCATCAGCAGGGGTGGGACACTTCCCAAGCAGGGCCGGCCCACAGTTCTGGTCCCGGCTGAGGAGAAGTGGCTGGTCAGCATGGTGAAGGGGTCACAGGAGCAGGGGCAGGGGGTGACAAAGCTTGCACTACTGGCTGCTGTGGGCACCATAGCAAAGGCCCGTGAGCGTAGGGATGAGCCACCACCCTTTGGTGGTGCCACCCCAAGCAAGAAGTGGTTTTCTGCCTTCATGGGGCGCCATGGGCTCACGCTACGCAAAGCCTCCCCCCTCACCAAAGCGCGTCGGGCTGCTGCCCAAAAGCGGGAGGCATTAGAAGAGTGGTTTGACAGCAAGCTCATGCCCACCCTGAAGAAGACGTGCTGCAGGGGGCAGGCGTATTTGCAGCGGCCTGACCGGGTATTCAATGCAGATGAGACAGGCTTTCAGCCGCTGAGCGGCCAGAAGGTGGTGGCAGAGCGTGGTGCCAAGCATGTCTTTCAGGCTGCAGCTGCCAATGCCAAGCAGAGCCTCACATGTGTGGCATGGGGATCAGCTGATGGGCAGGTGCTCGCGCCTAACTACATCAGCGCCGGCACCATGCTGACTGCGGATGCCCTGGGTGGGGTTGCTTTCTTCCCTGACTCGGCCATCATCCTCAAGCCAGGCACCCACATGATGGACGGCCAGCTGTTCCCCAAGCTGCTGGTCAGCATGGCTAGGCAGATCCCTGGCGGTGTGAGCAAGAGGAACCGAGCATTGCTGCTCCTAGATGGGCATGGCTC
Source organism: Haematococcus lacustris (assembly GCA_030144725.1). NCBI lineage: Eukaryota > Viridiplantae > Chlorophyta > Chlorophyceae > Chlamydomonadales > Haematococcaceae > Haematococcus > Haematococcus lacustris. The sequence goes on along the minus strand of JASKMD010000014.1, from coordinate 6,121,134 downwards.
ACGCTTCAGCAGTGAGACGCGGGACACTGCAGCAGCTTTGGGGTTTGACATGCTCATCTTCCCTGGCCAGTGCACTCACTTCCTACAGCCCTGGGACCAGCTCTTCAGCAGTGTCAAGGCCAGCCATGGCAAGATGGTGGCCGGGGCGGCATTCCATGCTGGTGCGGAAGGGTTCAGCCCCAAGTTGCCCCAGCGCATCAGCATGGTGGACTCAGCCCTCCACCTCTCAGTGGGCCACAGCCGCGAGCCTTTGAAGCGGGCCTTTGCTAAGACAGGCCTGTTCCCCCCCAACAAGAAGCAGATGCTGGAAGCTGCAGCAGCCTCCATCAAGAGCGGCAAGCAAAAGACGAGGCATGCGGCATGGAAGGTGCTGGATGTGTCCCCTGAGCTGGTGCAGGCAGCTGTGCAGCGCTCCGCCACGGCCCAGCCACTGCTGTATGATAGGGCTGTAGACAGGTTCTACAGCAAGCATGAGTTGGGTGGGTTGGTTGCTGAAAGGGGTGCCAAGAGTGGCAGGTCACGCAAGTAGGGTAGGGGCACAGAACCCTGCTGACCACTTTATGTTTTTTCATAAACTTTTGATGCCATCTGGTGCTAGGACCTATAGTGACCAAGTTTCTCCTGAAAAATGTTTATACATGAGCGTCTCAACATAGGTGCACTTAGTTTGGAAAACCGGTTTTAGGGGGGGTATCCCACTGGCCGAGTCATAAGTCTCCAGTCCTTGAGAATTATACTAAGCTGGAGGCATCGGCAGCTAGAGGACTTGTAGATCTCTCCAACGATATGAGTTGCATTCGTTTTGTCCAAGCAAGTGATGAGTTGTGCCACCCCCCGTTTCAAAATGTCCCAACTTAGGTGCTTATCTGTGTACTGGTACCTTGGCAGGTTACGATCCTGCATGGCTCTGCAACCCTGAGCCATGTGCCTGGGTCGGGCCATACCGCACTAGCAGCTCCACACCATGATGGCGCCAGTATCCTCATCCAGCCACCACACCCATGCAGCATGTAGGGCACACTTGTTCATGCCGGCACCCACCCCTTTCCTAACCCACACTTAGGTGTTTGGGTTAGGAAGTAAGCCCCAGCCCATATCCCCTCTCCCTGACCCCTTACCCCCCCACCACCAGTCATGCACCAATGATTTGTCATGTTTGACTGACTGCGTTCGGTCTATTGGTGTTGCGGGCAGCCCGGCTACACTTTGTTGGCCATGCTCTGTTGGAACACCCGCAAGGCCATGTCCTGCGTGTGGCTCTGCTTGGCCGCCTTGAAGCCTCCGCTCTTGTAGAAGACGTAGGCCTGCAGGGGGCACAGCACAGCAGCTGCCCAACACAGCACAGCAGCTGCCCAACACAGCACAGCAGCTGCCCAACACAGCACAGCAGCTGCCCAACACAGCACAGCAGCTGCCCAACACAGCACGGCACAGCAGCTGCCCAACACAGCACAGCAGCTGCCCAGTTGCCCCATGGTGTTGATGTCGAGAGTGATATATGTGACCTAGGCAAGGTGGCCACACCCTCACCCTGTTTGAGTCGAACATGACACACATATCGCATGCTGGTAGTTGCGCATGACATGACATAGCATGACATAAACAATTGCTGCTGCTGCTGCTTGGTTTTGCATTAGGGTTAGCCAGCAAGGCGGTTCTAGGACACAGTCTAGGCCTAGGTGTGGGACAATGTTGCCTTCAGGCGCTGCCTGGCGCGACAATGAAGGTGCCCTAGCTGCCAGCCTGGGTGCTTGTGCACGCTGCCAGCCCCCACTGGCAGCCCGCACTGCCATGCGTGCCCCAGGCCTGCCTGCACGCCAGCTAGCCCAGCCCAGGCGCTCACATCCTTCAGGCACCAGAAGCTCCACAGGGACAGCAGCACCCAGCAGGCCGCCCCGATGATGTAGATGGTGCCGTTGAAGCCGCTGATCTTGAACGCCGCCATGGCGGAGCCAAAGCCGGTGAAGGACCAGCGCTCCGAGCTGAAGGGGATGGCTGCGGCATGCAAACGCACACACCTCACACACAAGCAAGGCACTGGCAGTGCCAGGCGCAGCACATGCCGGTGAGGGAGGCGTGAGTTTGAGACTGGTTGGTAAGCTGTAAGCTGACTACCCCCTTGCTTTGTCAGAAACATGCCAAGTGCTTAGGCTGCTCCTCTGGACTCTGTACTGCTAACTGCTCTGTACACTCCTCTGCACACCCTCTGCTGCCTCACACATTCGGTCTGCCTGCCCCTGCCCAGCAAGGCGCCCCCTCCTCCCCTTCCCTCACCTGCCAGGCTACCATTCTCTCACTACTGCGCTGCCAGCAAAAGCCTCAGACTGCCTCTTCCATGCCTCTTCCCTGCCTGCCTGCCTAAAAATCTGGGTTGCAACACGGCAAGCCCACAGGCCACCCTGGACCGCCATGAGCTGCAGCTTGCTGGCCTGCTGCGCGGGCTGCATCACGTTGCCTGTTGTGGGCGCACCTGCCCCGCTGCTCTCCATGCTGCCCCATGCTCACCAATAGCACACCAGATGCACCAGGCCAGGTTGACGGTGAAGAACAGGAAGAAGGCCCACATGCCCAGCGAGCTGTCGTCCCGCGCGGCGTTGTAAATGCGGCGGTACCACAAGTACATGCTGAGAGGCACCCCAGTCAGCCAGTAGATCACTGAGGGCAGCAGCAGCAGCAGCAGCAGCAGCAGCAGCAGCAGCAGCAGCAGCAGCAGCAGTGGCAGCAGGGCAGCAGCACAGGCATCGAGGTGGGGAGAAGAGGTGATGGAGGGCTACTTCGGTCACACCTTGACAGAATTTGTGTCACTCTTCAGGGTTAGCGAAGGGCATGGGGAAAATGGCGAGGACGGTAACGTCAGTAGGGTGAAGGGTCAGCACGAGGGGGAGGGGGGAGGGCAGCAGGAGGGGAGGGGCGGGTGAGGCTCACATGCAAGGAACCAGCTGGGCACTTTATCGGTTGCGTCAAAGCCCAGAGTGATGGAGGCGCAGACCAGCTGGTAGCTGAGGCACACCACCAGACCCTGCGCAGCACGGCCACAGGCATCAGTGGACAGCACTGCGCACAATGCCCCAACCCCTACAGCGAGCCCGGGAGGAGTGCAGCAGCGGGCAGTAGCGCCCCTGCTCCCAGCCACCCTATTCCTCCCTACCCCTGCTTCCTCCCAGCTCCTACCCTGCCTGCCGATGTGCCGCCCCGCCTCACTAGCTGCCCTGGCCCCTGGCTGCCCTGCACTCACCCACCAACAGAGGTACAGCTCTTTGACCACCCGTTGAGACTGGGGGGGGATCTCCCCGGCAATGTCATGGTGCCACATGGGGAAGCACCGCGGAAAATTCTTCTTCTTCAGCCCCCCGGCCAGCTGCAGGCAGGCAGGCAGGCAGGCAGGCAAGCCAGGGCTATTCAAATCAGGGAGAGAAGGCCCACGGCAGGTGGCCCAATCTCCCAAGGGGGGCGAGAGGGATGCTGGCAGCAGGTGAGGGTGACATAGTGTGCATGTTCAACAAACTCGGGTCATCCTTGGATAAGGTATGACAGCGTGATGGGGCGGTAAACCGCATGCCAGGACATGGGACTGGAGCTTGCGAATGCACTGGTGGAAGCCAGCGGGTCAGCCAATCTGAGCTGTGTCAGCTAAGCTCAAGGCAGGCTGCCTGGGGCAGGATGATTGACACACACCGCCAGCTCATGCTCACGCCGCCTCAACTCCTCTTCTTTTGATTTAACTGCAGCCTCCCGCTTCTGCAAGTCCGCTTCTCTTGTCTGTGCGCAGCACACCAGCATGCCTGAGCGGTGATCAGCAGATACGTGCAGTAACGATGTCAGGGCCCAAGGCAGGTCTGGAACGTCATGGCAGGAAGCACGCATGGTTAACTGCCATACTCACAGATGAAGCTGCTCCCATTGTCTCTGCTGCTGGACTGGCCCCGAACGAGGTCGAGGGTGGCATTGAGGAGAAGGCCCCAGGGTATGCGCCCCCAGCTGCTGGTGCGCTAGAGGCCCAATTCCCTGCTGAACTTGTTGGCAGTTTTTCGGAGGGCGGATCGTCATCGTGACCATCTGACAAAGGCTGTTTAGTGCTCCCCCAGGCGCCTGGGGACCGACAACGCAAACAAACAGTTTAGAATTCCGATCAATTAACGCAGCTAGCTGTCCCACCCACCGCCCGACATGTTAGAGCCCCAGCCTCCTCCCGCCATTTCGTTTGATGCACGTCGCTACGCTAAGGCTAGTACTCTCCACTGACTTCCTGACAAGTGATAAACAAGTTTATAACCCCTACAGCCCTTAGCTATACAGTTCGTGGATCCGAAATGTACAGGTGCGAACAAGCTGTGATGGAAGCGCGACGGTGCTTTTGGGTGCGCTCGACGAGTGAGAGGGTGGTTGATTTGTATGCTACCGTGAGCCCACCACTGGCGGCGAGGGAGAGCGCGAGCCAGGATGGGGGGTCAGCTGGGCAACAAAAAGAAGGCGGAGCTCAAGCGCAAGGCGGCTGCGGGCAACCCAGGTCGGGTGCTAGCACCCATGCCTCACTGAAACCACAGCCTCCAAGTAGCATATGTGAACTAACCCTCATGCCCGCCCCTGCAGGTGTGGGAATCGATTTCAAGAAGGTCAAGCACAAACTGGGCAAGAAGCTGGCCCGTGCTCAAAATGAGACTGACACAAACATCCATTCCAAAAGCATCAACCTGCCCAGCCAGGGCCTGAGTGAAGACAAAGACGGCGTTGCAGTGAACTCCCAGAACCTTACCCTCAAGGTTTGACCCACAGCTGGCAGTGGTGGTGGTGGAGGCCTGGAGCCCCAGCAGTGGCAGCGATACCAGCAGCACCTGCAGCACTGACAGACACTAACAGACACCTATGGACACCAACAGACACTAACAGACACCAACAGACACCAACAGACACCAACAGACACTAACAGACACCTATAGACACAAACGGACATCAACGGACATCAACTGTCCGCATTTACCAGACCTGCAACAATGAGAACAGCAGCACCAGCAGCACCAACAGTCTCAGCGTCGGTGGCCTGGCCACGACCAAGATGTCAGATGCTACCGTTTCACCAAGCCTTGCCAGGCAGCCATGCACCCAGGCAGCCATGCACCATTCTTCCATGCATGAATGGGTCCTTCTGCCCTGCAGGAGCTGCTGGCCCAGACAGGGCACTACAGTGAGAAGTCCCGCAAGCATGGCCTGCTGGGGCTCGCTGACCTGCTGGCCAGGCACCCTGAGGAGCTGGGCAAGCATGTGGGGGTGGTGTACAGCAGGTGGGGCGCCAGGGGGGGAGCAGCAGGGGGGGAGCAGCAGGGGGGGAGCAGCAGGGGGGGAGCAGCAGGGGGGTGCCAGGGGGGCCCCAGGGGGGTGGTCCGCAGCTGCCTTTCAGCAGGGAAGCAGCAGGGTGTCCTGTAGAAGGCTCTTGGCAGCAGCAGCAGCAGCAGCAGAGCAGGAGCAACAGCAGCAGCAGCAGCAGTACGATCGGAGTGGCAGCAGCACAGCAGCAGCAGCAGCAGCAGCAGGAGCTGTGTATAGGACTACCCTGTGCTGGGGTGGAGCAAGTCCTTTCATGCACAACACCTTGTGCCTTGTTGCGAGCAGCTGCAGCAGAGGCCTTGAGAGGCCAGGAGCCGCAGCGCCACCTACCGCCCTGCTCCCTGTCCACTGGGCCACCCTCTTTTGTTCCTGGGCATGACGCTGGCCACTGGGACAGCCTCTTTGTTCCTGAACATGACGCTGACTCGGCCCCCCCTGCTGGCCATGTGCCCCCCCCCCCCCTGTGTGCTGCACCGCAGGCTGTCGGAGCGCATGGCAGACGCTGATGCCGGGGTGCGTCAGGCGGCGCAAGCGCTGATGAGCGAGCGGCTGATGCCCCTGCTGCCTGGAGCCGCCCTGCGTCCCTTCATGCCCAGCATCATGGCCCATGTGTGCAGGTGGGGGGGGCCAGGGCTGGCTGGGCTGGGCTGTGGCTGCTTCATGAGTGTGGGAGTTTGGGTTGAGAGGCAGGGGGAGGGGGAGGGGGAGGGGGAGGGGGGAGAGGGAGGGGGAGGGAGGGGGAGGGGGGAGGGGGAGGGGGAGGGGGAGAGGGAGGGGGAGAGGGAGGGGGAGGGGGAGGGGGAGAGGGAGGGGGGAGGGGGAGAGGGCAAGGCCCGGGCCAGGCTGTCACAGTCAGCCGTGGCACCCCTTTGTATCCCCCCTCCGCCCCTGACTGCTCCCAACCTGCCTGCTATGCTGCTGCTGCCCACCCCCTGCCTGCTGCCCAGTGCCATGACGCACCTCAGCCCCGACATAAGGGCCAGCGCCCTGGGCTTCTTGGACATACTGGTAAGATCAGCGCATGAAGCGACCGCCTCTGACACAGGGCAGGGGCAGCACGGGTAGCAGCAGCAGGACAAGGCAATGCCGCCAATGCTGCCTCCTGCACGCGCCCTACACCCACACTGCACCGCGGGGCACCCTCTGCCGACACAGCCGGGTGACCTTCTCCCCTCACCCGCACCCAGCCTCGTGTTGTGCACGGCTGCACCATGTCAGCTCCCCGCGCCCCCTGTGTGCCATTTGATGTTGTAGCAGCACTGGTGGCAGCACTGGTGTCCATCACACCATTGTCCATCACACCAGAGTAAGCCATTGCGTTGCTGATGCTGGTGCGGGGACCAGTGTGACGTCACCCTGCCAAGGCCCCTCCTTGGCCAGCGCTCCCCTCCCCTCCCCCCCAGCCTGCAGCCCCCTCCCTGCTGTGGGGCGCTGCCAGGGCGCCGTCTGGTCACGGTCCTGTGTGAGGCCTGGCCTGGCCTGCCTGCAGATGGAGCACAGCCCCCAGCTGGTGTCAGGCGGCTACCTGGCGCCATGCCTCATGCACTTCAACGACCTGCTGTCCTCAGCCTACCGCGGCCGCAGCCTCAAGGCGCAGTCCTTGCCGGCACTCACTAAGGTGACTGCCCCTGCCCCTGCCCCTGCCCCTGCCCCTGCCCCTGCCCCTGCCCCTGCCCCTGCCCCTGCCCCTGCCCCTGCCCCTGCCCCTGCCCCTGCCCCTGCTCCTGCCCCTGCCCCTGCCCCTGCCCCTGCTCCTGCCCCCAAGTTGGTTCCTGCTCAATACACATGGCCCACATGCTGCAGGCCGTATTGCCCCCCCTGCCCCCTGCCCCCTGCCATCAGCCTCAACCCGGGACCAGCCCCTGGCGCTGCGCACAGCTCACCCCCCCTCCCACTCAGACTCACAGCTGACTCACTGGTCCCACCCCCCTCACCCCTGCAGGTGTTGAAGGCCCTGGTGGCATTCCTTCGTCGAGCCTTCCCCTCCCTCCCCCCCTCCCCCTCCCTTACCTCCTCCTCCCCTTCCTCCTCAGCCCTCCCCCCCACCTGCCCCTCAGCCCCCCCCAGTGCTGCGGCAAGCGTCGCTGCATCACTGGCTAGGGGGGACCCCCACCACCCTGCACACCGCCCACCCTTCACTACACTCAGCAGTCAGCGCTGCTGCTGGCCCTGCCGCCCCCCCAACCTCAGCTGCAGCCCCTCCCCCCTCATGCCCCTCCCACCCCACCACACCCCTGACCCTTCCCACACAACAGGCACAGGGGGCTGGTCAGGGGGCCAGGTAGGCATGGCTGGGGCGATGGGAGGAATGGGAGCCGGGACAGCAGCAGATGGGTCAGGGGCGCCTGAGCAGGCTGCTTCCCAGCTGCTGCTCCTGCTGGCCGATTGCTGGCAAGAGGCAGCCCCTACCCTGGCTGACCCCCAGCCGGACGCGGCTCATGTCAATGTGTTGATGCTGTGCCTGATGGCAGCTAACCTTCTGCTGGCCAGCCTGCCAGGGCTGCTAGCACAGGAGCAAGGAGAGGGTCGTGCTGGGGCGGGCGGGAGGAGCGCCGTCAGTTATGGTGGCGCCAAGGGCAAGCCGGTAGAGGTGCTGCTTGCACGGGTCGCGCCAACATTCCCGGTCGCGATGCCGGAAGTGGCTCCCGCACCCGCGTTGCTGGATGCCCTCGTGGCGTTCAACCTGCAGGCCTCGCAGCTCTTGGTGCGCATGCTGCCCTCTCACGCCAAACGAGTGGCCGCGGTCCCTCTTCAGGCCGGTCACACTTTGGCACGGGGAAGCCGGGCAGGAGTGGTCGTGGACGCGGGCTGGGTGGCATCCCTGGTCACCTTCTACGAAGGCGTGCTCGAGCAAGGGGTACTGGTGCCGGCCGTCGTACCGCTGGCGCAGCCCGCACACATGTCCGCGGCCACCGGCTCCGACCCAGCACCCGAGAATGGGCCCCGACCAAGTCTCAAGCCTGTCATTACCGGTTCCGGACACGGGTCGAAGAACGCGTCGCGCAGCGTACCGCGAACAAAAACGGAGAACAAGCCTGAATCGACAGCTGGCCCTGAGGCGGGGGCTGGAGCTAGGGCCGGCGCCGTCGCGTTTGGCAGTGTCCTCTCTGGCGTGGAGGCTGCGGTTGAGGTCGTTGAGCCGGAGGTCGCAGCTCGCCTGCTGCGCGCGGTTGAGGGACGCATGGAGCAGCTTCCCCTTCGCTCCGCGGTCCGCCTGCCTTGCCTGAGGCTTCTGCACGGGCTGATGCGAAAGTGGCAACAAGGTGGGATCATGGCAGGGGAGGTTACAGGCATGGTTGGCAAGGCAAGGCAAGGATATGATCTGTTGCAAGGGTTTGTTGGCGAGACCAAGGCAGGCAGCACCGGTCCAGCCAAGACCACGGCCTGGTGGCAGAGGCAGACCTGGTAAGCGTTTCAGGGCAGAGGGAGGGTCCAAGGCCATGCTGGGTGGGTCAGGTGGGTCAGGTGGGTCATGGCTGGGTCAGGCTGAGGTGGGTCAGGCTGGGTCATGGGCTGGAGCATTGACCTAGGCCACGAGTAAGCTGCCAGGGCAGCAGAGGCGGCACCTGGGCAGCCATCCATCACCACTAGCTCGCCTTTTTCTCACCTCTACTTTTACCCGCCGCATGCTCTCTGCCTACTGATGCCATCCCTCCTGTGCCTGCTCGCCTGCTGCCGTGCCTGCCTGCAGGGCTGGCCGTCTTGCCTGCAGCCCTGGTGTCGTCCTGGGTTGCGGCCATGCCAAAGCTGTTGTGGCAGCTGGGCACCGCCTCCCCTGCAGCGTCTGCCTGGGCCCTGGCCATGCTGCATGACGCAGCCTGCTTTGGGCTAGGGCCTCCCCTGCCTGCCACTTTGCTGGGCTGTGCAGCAGGAGAGGGGCCACAGGAGGGTGCGCTGGGCCAGGGCCAGGGCCAGGGCAGCGTGGCAGAGCAGCTGCAAGGACTGCTGGCTCCACTGTTCTGCATCCAGCTGCCCCCACAGGGCTCTGCTGGGAGGGGGTCAAACCCACCATCAGCCCCTCTACCAGTAGCTAAGGCCGCAGCAACACCTGGCAAGAGCAGCAGCAGCAGCAGCAGCGGGCAGCAGAAAGCGTAAGTCAGGCCCCTCCCCTGCCTCGCCCCTGCCCTCCGCCACACCCCTCCAGCATGATGGGCACAGGGTGGCCTTGCCTTGCAGCCCAGCCCAGCCCAGCCCAGCTCCTAGGGTGTGGAGTGAGTCGGGGTGTGACACTGGGGGTGTGGGGCATTGTGAGAGGCAGGTGCAGCTGGTGGTGGGGCCTGTGCCGCAGCTGCCGCCCGCACTGCAGCAGCTGGCCGTGGACCTGGTGGCGCACCTCGCCCCCCTGAGGGACCCCACACTGCTCAGGGCGCTGGCCAGGACCCTGCAGGTGAGTTAAGCTGCTGGCTGATGCAGCTTTAGGAGGGTGGGCAAAGGGGGGTGAGGGAGGTGGGTAAAGGGGGGCAGGGTGGGTGAGGGGCAAGCTCATGGTGATGGGTGGTGGGGGCGGGGGGCAGGGGAAGGGGCAGGGGAAGGCGGGGGCAGGCGCGGGGACGGGGGCAGGGGCGGGGGGGGGCGGGGGCGGGGGCGGGGGTGGGGGCGGGGGCGGGGGCGGGGGCGGGGGTGGGGGCGCGGGGGCTGAAGGCAGCTGCACTCTGTGTTTGCTGTGGGGTTGGTTTGGATGTGGAGGTAGCTAGATGGTGACGACTCTATGGTGCAACTGCCATGCAAGCTATGAAGGTCGCACGGTCTCCCCCCACCCCCCCCCCACCCCCTATTCCCCGCCTGCCCCACCCCACCCGTTTTGCCCCCTGCTGTTCCAGGCCGAACTGCTGACCCCGCCCCTGGCACTGCGTCTGACCGAGGCCCTCATGCGCCAGCTGCCCAGCCAGGCCCCGGGCCCTGCCGCCAGCCTGCTGCTGAGCCTGCTATTCCCCATCCCCACAACCTTCACCCTCACCCACAGTGGGCGACCACAGAAGGCAGCTCAGCCCGCACTGCCTTCCCAGCCCAGCCCCCAGCTGCTCCCACCACAACTCACAGCATCGGGCCAGCCACCACCCCAGCCCCTGCCCCTGTGTGAGTCGAGTGCAGGTACAAGTGCATCAGCAGCAGTAACAGCAGCAGCAGCAGCAGCGGCAGGAGGAGGGACCCCACCTGCAGCCCCCCTGTCAGCAGTGGGAGGGGGGGTGGGGAGTGGGGGGGAGGCAGCTGAGGCCGCAGCCGCTCAGGTGGTGTTGCGTATGGTGCAAAGCTATGCCCCGGCATGGGCTGTTCTGCAGCTGCTGGACGCGCCACTGCACCTGCTGCTGCTAGGCGAGGGGCCAGGCCAGGGGCCCAGCAGCGCAGCGCGCACTGAGCCAGCCTCACCTGCTGCTGTGGCAGCCCTGGCGCCAGGCAGCAGGGAAAACACCAAAGCAGGAGGGCGGGTGCGGGAACGGGAGCAGGGGGAGGGAGGGGAGGGCGGGGGGCCGCGCTTGAGCAAGAAAGCCAGGAAGGCAGCTGCTAGGCTCACTGCCACGGCTGCGGCGGCGGCGGCGGTGGCTGCTCCAGCCTGTCATGGTGGTGGTGGTGATGGTGGTGGTAATGAGGCGAGACAGAGTAGACTAGAGTCCCCACCAGTGGCCCTGGCCGGCCAGGCTGCCTGTGCAGACAGCCTAGTAGCTGGGCAGGGGCGGGCCATGACCTGGGCTGCTGCCTGGCCTGCTCTGTGTAAGGTGGTTCCCCTGCAACGCTCCAGCCTGCTGCACTTGTGCCTCATGGCCCTGGAGGAAGCGGGGGCAGGGGCAGGGGCAGGGGCAGGGGCAGGGGCAGGGGCAGGGGCAGGGGCAGGGGCAGGGGCAGGGGCAGGGGCAGGGGCAGGGGCAGGGGCAGGGGCAGGGGCAGGGGCAGGGGCAGGGGCAGCTTCTAAGGCCTTGCCTGCCTGGCTGGCTGCCCACCTCCCCCACACAGCTCTGGCCCACTTAGTACTATGCGCTGAGAGGGTCGCAGGCCAGGCTGGCTCTGGTCTCAGCATTCCTGGCTACGAAGAGCTAGCGAGGCAGCAGGCAGCTGCACAGCAGCTGGTGGTGCAATTTGCAAACACTGATCCGGGCCTGGTCCTCCCGTTGCTGCGGGCCGCGGGGCAGGCATTACAGCACCTGCGTGGCGAAGGGCGGGAAGGAGAGGGGGCGGCGCACCCCACGACAATAGCTGCCGGGCGTGCAGAAGGCGGCGCGGCCTGCTCCCTTCGTGATGTTGCTGGGGCTACCGAGGCCGGCAACGCTCCGTCAGGAGCCCCGAGGCCCCCTCAGGCAGCCAGCAACAGGGACGCGGCGGCGCCTGCCGTCGGCCCAGCTGCCTACCGCGCGGTCCTCGCAGCGGCGCAGCTTATTTTGGCTCTCCCAGCCGTCAGGCAGCGGCGCTTATTAGGAGAGCTGGACTGCCGCACGGAAGTGCAGCTGCTGGCACACGTAGAGGCGCTGCCCGCGGCGGTGGCTGCCGATGCGTGCTGCATGGCTGCGTTGCGCGCGATGGGGCAGCATTTGGATGTGGCAGGAGGTTTCCCCGCAACACGGGATGTATGCGCTGAGGAGATGCCAATGTAACGCCTCAGCGGACTCCTCAGTTTGGCTATTTGTATGTGTTAGTATGTCTTGCAGTCAAGGTCTACCATGAAATGTGAGGGAGATGTCCGAGCCTTGCATCAACTTTGTGTGTGCTAACCTTCGTTGATGCAGCTAGTTGGAGGGCACAGTTGAGTGTAAACGTGGCGATAGCAGCTGACAAGATACGTGTGAGTAAGTGCTACAGAAACAAGGGCAGACGAAATTGCATGATATGCTCCACCTCGTCCATTGCTGGTCACGGTCGAGTTGTGCACATCCATTCAAGTGCATGCCGCCATGGTGCGGGAAGCCGCTTTTCATAGCTAATGGGCACCAACCTGACAATTGAATGGTGTGTAAACATTACCACCATGCAACAAAACATCACAATACGATCGCTCCGTTTCCTTCCATGTCCTTGCTCTACATCTGGCGACCATAGTATACGCACCCAGCATACCCAACCTCAGATTCTGCCCTCAAAAATCTCGAGTCTGATACAATGCAACTTGCCACTGCCAGCAAATACGCAGGCCGTGGTGCCCCTCTAATACTCTGCACGCCCTATGCAGCCCATGCTCCCACCTCACTCTTCCCACACTTCACTCGATGTTCAATATGCTTGTATTGCGGCTGCATGTCGCGACTATGCTGTATGGTACGCCTGGTCCTGCTGTGGGCTGCAGGCTGTGGGCATTAGGCTGAGTCAAGCCGTGGAAGTATCCGGCTCTATGGCAGCTTTGCAGCCCATGCTGTACAGCTGCTGCGCGTAGTGCTCCGCATGCTCCTTCAGGGCCGACACCACCAGAGCCATGCCCAGGCTCAAGCTGGTGGCGTAGCTGCAACCAGGAGAACACCAGGTGGGCACATGCCTGGCAACCTCATTGCATATTGATAGATGCCAAATGCTGCTGCTGATGGAACAGAGCACACAAATGACTAGCTCTCCATGACCAGCCTGCCTGCCCTTTCTCGTGCTGAGTTGCAGCCGTGTGCCATTGTACAGTGAGTGTGTTGCTTTGGCATGTTTGTGACTCATTCTCTGCAGGTCATGCTGTCCACATTCACTGTAAGTGCCACTTACCAGTTCTTGGCGTGCGCCTCATCTGTGCCTGGCACCACGCTGGTGATGGCCTTCACCACAGCCCGCTCTGTGTGGGAGGGGCTGTTCAGGAGCAGCACACGGTAGTTGCCGCCTCCCCGCCCTGTGTTGCGCTGCCTGTCTATGCCACCAGACCCAGTCTCTGCGCAAGCATCAGCATCAGCAGCACAACCCTGCATGGCTTCGTACTTGAAGCGAATGGCTCATTCCACACAATGCACGCCAGTAGTCAGATGAGCTAACACCCCTCAGGCAAACTTCACAAATCACGGACGGGCAGGTCAAGCTAACAAGGGCTGGCGCACACACAGCACAATGCATGATAAGGAGCACAGCAGGGCCTGGGGCCCCTGCTATAGCACTGGACCTCACTAGCACCCTAAGCCTTGTAGCTGCCTGGAGGTGGGGAGGCATGCTCTGTGAGGCCAGGGGAGGCGCGTACCAAGTCGAGGCCGGGGGTCCAGCGTAATATTCCGGTCTGAGTCCCAGCCTCCCTGCTTAATTTGAATGTCTGGCCGGTCCAACACATTGCCTGCGCTCGCAGCAGGAGCCTGCAGTGAGAGGCATGCTAGAAACTTCTACGCCGCACACAACATACCTTGGCCCCCAAACCTTGCGACGATGCGGGGAGCTTGAGGCGTGGGCCGAGAACAGCGCGACGGCCTCACTCCTGGCTGTGAGACTGCGGCGACGGTAAGCCTCATAACTGCGACGTCGTGGTGTCTTGAAAGGCACTGACGCTGACTTGAAAGGCTGACTATGTAGCTACCACAAACACGACCACCATGTCACACGTAATGGTAGATATCTGACGAAGTGACAACAAATTGGAGAGCATGACCGCCACGCTACAGCGTTGAACTCCTACCTAACTAACAGCCCACGCTCCGCTGGGTATCGTCTGCGCTGGGCCTTCACGCAAGCACTCAGCTACACGTCCCGGTCTGTGGGTTACATGCCCGTCACCTGCCGCTACAGACCCCAGCACGACACGCCATCCTCGCGCCGGCCATCTTGCGAACAAGATGCTCTCCTATATTATACTTTTGAGCGTCGTTTGAGAGAAACCCACCAGCAGAGCAAACTGCTTTTGAACTGTATTATAAACCCGGCTGGATCAGGGGTTAGATCAGAGACTAAATGACTGAGAGGGGCCCAGAGGCTACATCAGAGGCAAAGACCAGCGGCATGATTGGAGGGAGTGACAGGCGAGTGAGAACGAGACGGGGATAGCTCAGGGGAGAGAACGTATTAGAGATGTTGCTGCAAGCTACACTTATGTGCACTTGTTTGCACGTTATCCTTGCTCCTCTTCCTGTCCCGCGTCCGACAGATAGTCGCGCCACTCGAGGACCTCGTCCGCCTTGTCGGGCTCCTCAGCTTTGATTAGCGCGTAGCACACCGCGGAGAACTGCGAAAAATATTTGCATACCAGGCTTCACTTACGACTGGTCTGGGCATGTCGTGTGGTAATGGTGCTGGACCAAAAAGGATGGTGGCGGAGGGCGGCCAGCAGGCGAAACATGCCTACAGCAGCGGTCGTTATGTTTTTGATACGACAGCAGCAGGGGCAGCAAGAGCAGGGCAGCAGTTGGTGCAGCAGCTTAGGAGGCAGCCACAGGCACATACCAGCAGCCGTTAGAGTCCTACAAGTAGTGCAGCCTCTCCAGCCCACCCCTTTGCCTCCTGGCCTCCCTCTACCTCCCCTGGCCTCCTTCTCCCTCCTTGCTCCAGTGGCTGCCACAGGTCGCCTGGCTGCCACTCACCGTGCCCTGCTGCACCGCCACTCGCGACCCTGGCGCCAGCAGGGCCTCTAGCAGGGCATAGGCACGCGCTGCGTCCTGCTGAGCCACGGCCCTGACCACCACATTGTGCCCGGCTGTAAGTGCCGCCCGGGGCGCGCCGCGCTCTGACAGCAGCTGCAGGGGGCACCACAAGGCATGCACATGTAGAGGAGGGCAGGAGCACAGGGCAAGGGCAGGGCAGGTGGAGGCGGGGCCGGTGGGGAGTAGCAACAGTGGGGGGCACCAGGGGCGGAGCGGGCAGCACTGGGGCCATTCTGGTCCAGCCACCAGACTGGGCCTGCTGCACAATGTGGCGTCGCATGGCCTGCTGCTGCTGTGACATAATGTGGGCTAGGGAAGAGGAGGGGGTTGAGCACTACCAGGGCTGGCCCCCCTGGCGCCAACCACAGCTTACAGGCATACATAACAGGCAGTCAACAGGGCCAACGGCATCCAACAGGGCATCCAAACGACCATGAATCTAAGCTACACATTTTGGGTCATGTTCTAGCATGGCACTGTTTTTGGGCTGACTATAGGCTCGGGGCAAACTTCACAGATCATTGACGGGCAGGTCAAGCTAACAAGGGCTGGACCCAGCACTCCCCCGCCAGCCAAGCGCAGCAAGCGCATTAAGGCTGAGCAGGCAGCTGAGCCCACCCAGCCCACCAAGTGTAAAGGCAAGGCCCAGGGCAAGGCTGCCAAAGCCAAGCCAGCACCACAGCCAGGCAGGTGGCTGGATAGGGACTGCAATGTAGCGTTGAACAAGCAGCGCATTGGGGAGAGGAGGTCGCGTCCACTGGAGCTGTGCTACTGGCCAGACCAGGGAGCTCTGCCAGCCAAGGGCAAGGAGTACCCCGGCCTGGGCTACAAGTGGCTGCAAGACAAGCCACCCAAGGCCCAGCGGCAGCAGCCTGATGTGGCACAGTAGTGTGTGCCCCCTTTGTTAAGCTGCAATGATGTAGGTGGTAGGCGGCTCATGTGCTATGTGCACTGGGTTTACTCCACACAGCCCAATAAAACCATTTGAGTCGGGCCCTATTGCCCACTAGTAGTCCCGCTAGTGGCTGCTAGTGGCCACTACTGGTCCGGCTCAAATGGAGGCCCTAGTGAGGGACAAGGGGGCTGCCAAAGCCAACCCAGCGTGAAGGGTGGCTCATGTCAATAGCTGTCAGCATGTAGAGCAGCTGGTAAGCGCGAGCTGGCGGGGAGGAAGGGGTGGAGCAAGCTTTGCGCGGCTGATATGAGCATGCAGTCCCAGGCGTGCTCTTGCAGTCCCACCTGCAGTAGTGCCTCAGCCTTGCCTGCCTGTCGATCAGCAGAAAAATGACGAACACCTGGTGCAGAGTGGGGCCAGAGGGCATGGCACATGCAGCAAGCCTCAGGGCAGGCCTTGGCCTCCACTGCTACTAGCTCAGCAGCGCTGCTATCAACAGCCACCAGGCCCTGAGTGCGCTGGGGCTGCACAGCACTACACATGGCACTACACATGGTACACCAGCCTGACTATACACCCGCTCGTGCAAAGCCCTGGCCTGCAACCTCTGCTGAGCGGCTGACCCAGAGTTACCCTCCATGAGGCACCTGCTCATGCAGCCTTGACATCACCCAGTGACCGACAGTGTACCCAGCCGTGGCTTAGCAGCGACAGGTCGCAGCTGGTAGGGCCGGTGCAGGTGGCGATCAAGGTGCTGTCAGGCGCGCATACCCTTTGCATATGAGGTGCATGCCGCCCTGTGCAGCCGGTGCTGCCGCCTGCTGTGAGCTGCTCACCTGTGGTGACGAGCTGCATCACGACATCTGCAGAGCGGCTGGCTTGGCCTCCTGCATCGACATCAGCAACTGGCCTGGATGTATCATGGTATCAGGGGACAAACATGGCCTTGCTCATACACAGAAAGGTGCCAAAACCGTGACGGTGGCGGGACACCATCAATGCCACCATCATCATCATCATCATGACTAACTCACTAGCCTGGCACAGCAGCCTGACTCAGCAGCCTGGCTGCAGGGCCCTGCTTAGCTACGCAGGCTGTGCTGCACCTCTAGCCAATGTCCTGGCAGCCACCTCCAAGGCTGCGTCAGGGAGCGGGATGTCCAGCACCCGCACTTCCGTCAGCACCTCCAGTGTCTTGACCCAGTCCCCTGACGCCTCTGCTGAGCCTAGAGAGCTCTGGTACCACTCTGCACAGTGTGGGGTACATGGCTTGAGAGAGAGGTTCACACCGTTCAGGCTGTCAGCCGTTAGCTCAGCTGGCTGCTCAGCTCAGCAGTGAATGGGAAGCAGCCATGTGAGGAGGACCTGAACACACTCAGTGCCACAAGGCCTGCATGCTGGAAGCCACCAGCAGGGCAGGTGGGACAGCACCTGGTGCGCCCAGCATGGAGCCAGCAGCGTGACCAGCCAGTGCGGGGCCTGATGTGGTGCCCGGTAGTGCCCCCCCGCAAGCCCCCACAGGCCCCACGCAGCAGCCAGGCAGCCACACCGGCAGCAGCCTCAGAGCCTGGGCCCAGCACTCCCCCTCCAGCCAAGCGCAGCAAGCGCACCAAGGCTGAGCCGGCAGCTTCGCCCACCCAGCCCACCAAGGGCAAGGCTGCCAAAGCGCAGCCAGCACCACAGCCAGGCAGGTGGCTGGACAGAGACTGCAACGCAGCGTTGAACATGCAGCGCATTGGGGAGAGCAGGTGGCGTCCACTGGAGCTGTGCTTCTGGCCAGACCAGGGAGCTCTGCCAGCCAAGGGCAAGGAGTACCCAGGCCTGGGCTACAAGGGGCTGCGAGACAAGCCACCCAAGGCCCAGGAGCAGCAGCAGCCTGCTGTGGCACAGTAGTGTGTGCCCCCTTTGTTGAGCTGTCACCAGCTTACATTAGCGCATGTTTTGTCATGCCAACTCTACACAATAGCCCTCGTGGTCAGGCAATAGTGTAGGTGGTAGGCGGCTCATGTGCCATGTGCACTGGGTATACTCCACACAGCCCAATAATACCATTTGAGTTGGGTCACTATCGCCCACTAGTATATTCCCGCTAGTGGCTGCTAGTGGGTACTACTGATCCGGCTCTAAGGGAGGCCCTAGTGAGGGACAAGGGGGCTGCTAGGCCGCAGTGTTGCTTGCAGGTGGCACACCCTTGTCTGGCGGCAAGCCCATGACTGCGGCACCATGGTGCGGGATGTAAGCTTGCACACCTGCGCTTTTCGCCGCGCGGCCCATGCTTTGCCTACGCGGGCCCGGTGCATGGCTGGTGGCCAAGGTGTAGTGGGCATTCAACCTTGGCACCGGGGCGCGCACATGGAAGTTAAGCGTGAGTGTACGCAGATTTGCGATGCTTGATGGCTGCGCTACAGCTTTACACATGACGGAAGGCAGTGCCGCGAGAAGACTGAGGCTAACAAAGAATGACAGATGCAATCATACATGCAGCATGCCCTCCACTGTTGATGGCCCTGCAAAGTGATATACAGTGGTCAGGGAAGCACAGCAGGCTCTGATTTGCGCCCGAGACTGGCATTACTGTACGACGTCTGTCCTCGCGACACTCCCACTCGCAGCTGGGTCGCTGGCCGCAGCTTGAGCCGAGAGAGTTTTGTAGTAGTGCAAGCTGGCCGCGAAGCGCTCCAGCAGATTGATCAGCGCAATGACTTCGTTGCGCTCGAGGGACAGGCTGCCTCCCAGCTCCGCTCGTCCGGGCGCCGCGCCGTCGCAGTCCGCTGACGAAAACAAGACTTTCAGTGCCGTTGCGATGCCTGCGATTGCGGTAGGCGGACAGGGAGCAATGAGTGCTGGAGCCAGCATAAGCAGGGGCAGGGGAAAGGGGAGCTGCAGGGGGCAGGGGCCAGAGGCAGCGGGCGAGGGCAGGGAGCATGGGCAGGGCCCGAGGCTTGGGCCAGAAGCAGGGGGCAGGGCAAAAGGCGATGGCAATGGTAGTGCTATCATTACCGAAACCAGGGGCAAAGCCTTGCGCCACAAGTCCTGCATCCTGCATTGTTCTGCCCTAAGCAATGCCCAGCTGTGACGAGCAAGGGAGTGGCTGGCACCTAGCCACGTGCAACAGAATGGACCCCATCATGTCCAATGGCAGCATCAGCTTGAAGGCTAGCACTCACCCAACGTCTGCAGTTTGCCCCACAGCTTGCATTTCTCACAGCCCACACAGTCCATGATGCGGGTGATGTTTCGGAAGGCTGCCTGCATGGAGTCCAGCAGGGCGGGGCCCTGGCCCCCCTTCCACAGCCGTCCCTCGTCAAAGGGCATGGGGCAAGCGGCTTGCGCCTCCTCCTGGGCCAGCTGCAGTCAGGCAGGGCAGCAGCAGGCAGCCAGCGGGTGAACAGACCACCAGGAGCAAGGGGAACCAGGGACAGTTCATGAGAAGAGAGGCAGGGAGAGTGGTGATGTGGCATGCCCCACTGCATGCAAACATCACACCACCACACCCATGTGTCACACCTTCAACGGTGCTGTCTCACAGCCACGCTGAACAGCAGCCAGCCAGCTGCTGCACACATTGAGCTGGGCTGTGCTGATATGGTTTGAGCTACTGCTGCTCCTGGCATAGCAGAGCTGCACATGTGCAGCGGGCAGAACAGCAGCGGGATGCGCTGCTGCATTCAATGCCGCAGCCGCCATGGGCGGAGCGCTCACCAAGTCCGCCATGAGCTGTGAGGTGTGCTGGTCAGCCTCAGGCTCGCCTGTGGTGTACTCAAACTGGGCCAGCAAGCTGCGTGCCTTCATCACTGCCCGCAGCACAAAGAGGTAGGAGAAGTAAAGGTTCTGTGGCAGGCAGCAAGGCAGCAGTCAGGGATTGGAGTCAGAAATCAGGGAAAGCATGGCGCCCATGTGGGCCTGTGATCAGTGTGGAGTACAATGACAGGCCCACAGACACAGTGTGGTACAGTGATGGCAACAACCTCTTGTATTGATTTCATTGATTTGTATGGCGACCTGTCCTCCTAAGGAACTCAGCCTCCCCACCATAATGGCCGATCGCAACATGAGTCAGCCCCCCTGCCCCCCCCGCCTGCCCCCTGCCCAACTCTGCCCCTCCCCCCGCCTGACCCCTGCCTAACTCTGCCCCTCCCCCTGCCTAACCCTAACCCCTGCCCCTGCCCCTGCCCTGCCCTGCCCTGCCCTGCCCTGCCCTGCCCTGCCCTGCCCTGCCCTGCCCTGCCCTGCGCTACCCCTGCCCTATCCCTGCCCTGCCCTGCCCTGCGCTACCCCTGCCCTATCCCTGCCCTGCCCTGCCCTGCGCTACCCCTGCCCTATCCCTGCCCTGCCCTGCCCTGCGCTACCCCTGCCCTATCCCTGCCCTGCCCTGCCCTGCGCTACCCCTGCCCTATCCCTGCCCTGCCCTGCCCTGCCCTGCGCTACCCCTGCCCTATCCCTGCCCTGCCCTGCCCTGCCCTGCGCTACCCCTGCCCTATCCCTGCCCTGCCCTGCCCTGCGCTACCCCTGCCCTATCCCTGCCCTGCCCTGCCCTGCCCTGCGCTACCCCTGCCCTATCCCTGCCCTGCCCTGCCCTGCCCTGCGCTACCCCTGCCCTATCCCTGCCCTGCCCTGCCCTGCCCTGCGCTACCCCTGCCCTATCCCTGCCCTGCCCTGCCCTGCCCTGCGCTACCCCTGCCCTATCCCTGCCCTGCCCTGCCCTGCCCTGCGCTACCCCTGCCCTATCCCTGCCCTGCCCTGCCCTGCGCTACCCCTGCCCTATCCCTGCCCTGCCCTGCCCTGCCCTGCGCTACCCCTGCCCTATCCCTGCCCTGCCCTGCCCTGCCCTGCGCTACCCCTGCCCTATCCCTGCCCTGCCCTGCCCTGCCCTGCGCTACCCCTGCCCTATCCCTGCCCTGCCCTGCCCTGCCCTGCGCTACCCCTGCCCTATCCCTGCCCTGCCCTGCCCTGCCCTGCGCTACCCCTGCCCTATCCCTGCCCTGCCCTGCCCTGCCCTGCGCTACCCCTGCCCTATCCCTGCCCTGCCCTGCCCTGCCCTGCGCTACCCCTGCCCTATCCCTGCCCTGCCCTGCCCTGCCCTGCGCTACCCCTGCCCTATCCCTGCCCTGCCCTGCCCTGCCCTGCGCTACCCCTGCCCTATCCCTGCCCTGCCCTGCCCTGCCCTGCGCTACCCCTGCCCTATCCCTGCCCTGCCCTGCCCTGCCCTGCGCTACCCCTGCCCTATCCCTGCCCTGCCCTGCCCTGCCCTGCGCTACCCCTGCCCTATCCCTGCCCTGCCCTGCCCCCCCCTGCCTGACCCCTGCCCAACTCTGCCCCCCCCCCTGCCTGACCCCTGCCCAACTCTGCCCCCCCCCTGCCTGACCCCTGCCCAACTCTGCCCCTCCCCCTGCCTAACCCTAACCCTAACCCTGCCCCTGCCCCTGCCCCTGCCCCTGCCCCCTGCCCTGCCCCTGCTCAGCCTTGTACCCGACCAGGCTTCCCTGGTCTGAGCCCCGCGCCTGACCTGCACTCTGGGCCTGGCCTCCTGACTGCCCAGCCGCAGCCTGAACTGCTCCAGGGAGGGGCCCCACACCCCAGCCTCCTCATCCTGAAGGTAGTGCATGGCGATGTGGGCGCTGCAGCAGCAGCCAGGGGGCTCGCACATCAGGGTGGCAGCCCGGGTGGGAGCAGCAGGGACAGGAGGTGGCAGCCCATGAGCAGGGAATAGCAGGAGGCACAGGGGTAAGTGCAAGTGGCAGCCGCAGGTGGCAGTTGCAGACGGCAGTTGCGAGTGTCCATTGCGGGTAGGAGTTGCAGGTGGCAGCAGCCACTGGTGAGATTATGGCCACGGTAGATCACAGTGGCGGCTGCTCCCGAACACGTAGTGTGACCTTCATGGCAGCGGTGGTGGTGGTGGTGGTGGCAGCATGGTGGTGTGAGCCCCAGCAGTGCGCATGTGAGCAGCATGAGCAGCGGTGTGTTCACCTGATGGAAGTGTGCATGCCTGACACCAGCCGGTAGAACACACGCTTCTCTGCGCAGTCCAACGGCCCGGCCAGGCAGCTCTGGCTGTATATGGAGGACCAGATGCGGTGCGCGTGCTCACCCTGCATGGGGCAGCAATGTCAGCCGCAACAGCAGAGCGTACACACAGCAGCAGGGGCGGCAGCAGCAGCAGCAGCAATACAAATCACACAGCAGCAGGGAGGGTGGCGGCGGCGGCAGCGGCAGTGGCAGCAGTAGCAGCAGCAGCAGCAGCAGCAGCAGCAGCAGCAGCAGCACTGACATCAGTAGCAACACTGCTGTCAGAGCGCATAGCTCCCTCCTTGGCGTCACCAGGGCTGGAAGTGGTGTGCAAGCTGGTTCTGGGAGCGGGGTGAAGGCATGGTTTTGATGGTCCCGCTGCAGGGCCACCACTGCTGGGGTGCTGGGGTGGGTGGTGAGTAGCTGACGGGTAGTTGGTGTAGGTGTTGGGGTGACGATGAGGGCGGCATCAACGCTGACGTGGCTCGACCTTCCGCCCATCCAACCACCTAGTCCTCTGCCATCACCTACCATGCACTGGATCCCCCACAGGCATAACCCTGGCCAGCAGGAACACCAGGCAGAGACAGGCAATGGCAGGTGCAGGCAGGCAGGCAGGCAGGCAGGCAGGCAGGCAGGCAGGCAGGCAGGCAGGCAGGCAGGCAGGCAGGCAGGCAGGCAGGCAGGCAGGCAGGCAGGCAGGCAGGCAGGCAGGCATGCAGGCAGGCAGGCAGGCAGGCAGGCAGGACCTTATAGCCTGTGTAGCGCTCAGGGTTGGCCAGCAGGTTGATGTACAGGTACTCCTCATCCTCATCGCCCTCAGCCATCCAGGGGTTGTTCAGACCCCGCCAGCCCTGCAGCCCACAAGGGAGGCAGCCGGCTGCAGGGGCAGGCGTGAGGAGAGCGGTGCAGGGGCAGGGGTGCAAGGGGTGGTGCAGGGGCAGGGTGCAGGGTTGTGGTGCAGGAGCAGGGGTCTCTAGATGCAGCCGCCGGGCCAGGCAGCCTGAGTCTGATGGGCCTGGCAGCACACCTTCATGTGCTGCAGCTGGCGTGCTACGAAAGGCTCCAGGCCGCGGTCCACCACACTGTCAGCCTCGGCAGCACCTGCAGTGGCAAGGCAGCAGCCAAGCTGCTGGTTCGTCATCAGCCAGTCAATAAGTCCGCCACATGCATGCCATATAGGGCTGGTCCAAGGCAGCAGCAGCAGCCCCCCCGCCCCCGCCCCCACCCCCGCCCCGCCCCAGACCCTGACCAGGTAGGATACCGACCGCACCAATCATGTCGCCCTCGCCCCTCCACTCTTCTCCCCTCCTCAACTTACAAAGGGCTGAGTTGCAGCCCGGCGCCGCTGCTGGCCCGCTGCTGGCCCACCTCCCTGGCTGGGACCCCAGGTCAGCGCCGCTGGGGCTGTTGCCGGGGCTGGGGCTGGGCGGCAGCATGCTGCAGCTGGGGCCGCTGCTCAGCCCCTCTGCCAGCAGCCAGGGCTTAGGCACCTCATGGGGCTCGCACTCGCACACAGAACAGGCGCGCATGGCGCACATGGAGTCATCGGGCCACAGGGGGCAGTCGCACCACAGGTTCACCTGCACCAGCCCAGCACCGCATGCCTGGGACGATGGGCTGCAGGCAGGGGAGGGCTGGGGAGCTGGAGGGAGGGGGCCACTGGGGGGCTGCAGGCGGAGGGGCTGCGGATTGCGGGTTGCGCCTTGCTGGTGGCCCCCCACCTTGAAGTAGCGGAAGAAGGGCGTGCGCACCAGCTGGCGCAGTGTGGGGTACACTACTTGCTCATTGATGTGATCAACCGCGCTGTACGTGCAATTGCCTGCAGCCAGTCAGCATGGCCAGGATGTGACGGCCATGCGGCTAGGCTGCTTGCAGTCAGGGCCCTGGCAGCTCCGTGCTGCAGCTGGAGCAATGGCTGAGCCAGGTCACAGGGTGGGCCATTGCAAGGTGTCCCAGGCGTGCTGCAGCAGTGCCCACGTGGCTGTGCTGTGCACACAGGCGCGCTGCAGTCAGAGCCCTGGCAGGTTCCGTGATGCTACGCCCAGCTGAGCCGACGCTTAGCCACGCCCCTTGAAGCAGGTGAGCCACTGCAAGGCCGGCTTGTCAGGTGTTGGCAGCTGGATAGCAGCTGCTTATCTTTGGCCCAGGCTACGCCGCACCCCTGTCCCTGCTGACAGCGTGCACATGGTGTGGAGGGGCGCCACTCACAGCATTCGTCCACGTCGCCCTTCAGGTGGCAGGTGGCCCCGTCATCTAACCCAGGCGTGCCAGCTGCAGGGGCCAGCACCCCTCCTGGGAACACCTGGATACCTGGTACCAATGGCTGGGTCTTTTTCTGCCTCGCTGGCTGGATGGCCGCACTGCTGCCTGGCACAAGGTGTCTGACAGCGTCAGAGCTGGCTGCAGCTGTGGCATCGGTCTCGAGACCAACGGCACTGGCTACGGGGCCAGGGGGGTGCACTGGGCCATGCAGGTTCACAATGTTGAAAGGGTCGAGTGAGGGTGACTGCAGGGGTGATGCACAGAAAGCGCATGTCAGCAACTCGGGTGAGGGTTCTCGAAGCAGTTCTTGTAGCACATGCATACCTACACACCTGGCACTCCAGGTCGTCTTCATTGCAAGAGGTTGAAATCGGTGCTGCACGGCTTCCGCACGCTCTGTCGTACAGCCAAGGGTCTAGTACTGCATGTACCTTGCTGCCCAGGTGCTGCCGTAAGCTCGGGCGAGTAATGCCAAATGCACACAGAGCCAGCAACGCGGCGCAGCATAGGCTACGAGTGATATCAGCTGTTGCTGTCCTCTGCTGGCTTCGACCCATGGAAAAAGGCCGTAGCTTATGCTAGGAAGCAGGGGTTCCCCGCTGCAAACCCTTTTATCGGGCGATCGTGACCATGACAACGACTCATGAAACTTCGTAAACTAATGTAACTCTCCGGGACTCCCCCGCGGGTCCTGTTGCACGGCAGGTTCCAACGGAGGCAGGTGCAGTGCATTAGACACTGTACAGGCTGTTGTGGGAGGGGGATTCCTGATTAATCATCAGGTCCCACAAGGTCTGTTTGGCGAAATGTGCCGTGATCCGTTTGATGCCGCGTTTACACAGCCGTGATCAGCGTGCCTTTCCGATATGCCTACTGCATCAAAGGGCCTGCACGGC
The DNA here is from genome assembly GCA_030144725.1 of Haematococcus lacustris. Taxonomy (NCBI): domain Eukaryota; kingdom Viridiplantae; phylum Chlorophyta; class Chlorophyceae; order Chlamydomonadales; family Haematococcaceae; genus Haematococcus; species Haematococcus lacustris. Next base: position 6,096,238 of record JASKMD010000014.1, on the reverse strand, counting down.
CAGGACGCCCACCATCCCTTGCCAAGTGTCCAGGTGGCAAGGTTGATGTAGATGAATGCGGCGTTCCTTCTAAAGCGGTGGCTAGTAGGTACGGTCTACAACAACGCTAGCGCGAGGGCCGGCGGTTATGTTCGGTAACGGGGTTGCTCGCATCTCGCATCGGGCTGTCGCAGCTTGCTCGCAACATGACTAAGCCCTCCTCCACCAAATTACAGCATATACTATGAGCTGCAGGCAGCATGTCCGAAGTGTCTTTCGACGACTTATTTGATAGGGCAGATAAATGTATGTCGGAGCAGCAGAAAGAAGAAGCCGTTGCAGCTCAAGCAGCACATGTGGCAAGGTTCACATGGAGAGGACATCGCGTCATTTCTGCAGCTTTCAAAAGGGAACCACGACATACGTGCTAGGTGAGTGGGTCTGGCAGGGGTCTAGGCATGCGCCGTGAACATGTGTTTGACACAGGCTGCTACAGCCAGCAACAACAGACTGCATAGACAGACATAGTGCCCCTGGTTGACACTACTGCTTGCAATACTCCGCGATGCGCTCAAGTAATTGCCGCCTGTTCTTACCCACGGACCCCACCCCGAACTTCTGGCTCAGATGCTTCAGCTCCTCCACCGTCATGCCTTTGGAACGCAGAACAGGCAAGGGTGGCTCAAACCTGTTGTACACCCCCCTTGCACTCGCGCCGATTAAGGCCGAAAGTCGCCTACGTCATTTCTTCCCGGGAGGCGTACTGCAGATAGCCCCAGGAAAGGCCGACTCATCGCCGTTGTAATCGTTGAAAAACTCAAAGTTGCTGCGATGTTATAACTATTTGAAAAGTTACCTAACCCTGTACCGGGTCCTACCGACCCTGTACAGGGTCCTGTGCCACAGGGTTCTGCCGCACGGCTACAGGGTCCTGCGACACGTTCTCACAGGGTTCTGCCGCACGGCTACAGGGTTTTGCGACACGTTCTCACAGGGTTTTGCCGCACGGCTACAGGGTCCTGCGACACTCTACAGGGTTCTGCCGCACGGCTACAGGGTTTTGCGACACTTTCTCACAGGGTTCTGCCGCACGGCTACAGGGTTTTGCGACACTTTCTCACAGGGTTTTGCCGCACGGCTACAGGGTCCTGCGACACTTTCTCACAGGGTTCTGCCGCACGGCTACAGGGTCCTGCGACACGTTCTCACAGGGTTTTGCCGCACGGCTACAGGGTCCTGCGACACTTTCTCACAGGGTTCTGCCGCACGGCTACAGGGTTTTGCGACATTTGTTTACAGGGTTCTGCCGCACGGCTACAGGGTTTTGCGACACACGTTCACACAGGGTTGTGCCGCACGGCTACAGGTTCCTACGACACACGTTCACAGGGTCCTGCCACACGCCTACAGGGTCCTGCCACAACGTATGCAACGACGCCCGAACACCTTGCAACACCACAACAAACGGCATGTATTGCTGGTGCTAAGCACATGCATTGATGGAAGGTGACAACACCACACAACAACACCACACAACATCACTACAACAACAACACAACGACTCATGCATTGCTCACCACCTATGCCATGTGTACAACCACAAGGACTGGCTGCACCTCATTGCTATGGGCTAACACCTCATCACGGGACTGCTAAGCACTTTGCCTTGCTGTCTATGCCCCATGGCACCAAATCAGGCTGGGCTAGGCTAGGCTGGGCTAGCCTGGGGTAGGCTAGGCTAGGGTAGGCTAGGGTAGGCTAGCCTAGGCAAGGCTAGCCTGGGGTAGGCTAGGCTAGGCTAGGCTGGCGTAGGCTGGGTTAGGCTTGGCTCCAGGTTGCCCACTCCTGGTTGCCCGCTCCAGGCTGCCCGCTCCAGGCCGCTGCCCGCTCCAGGCT